>JAWNPS010000129.1:600000-952873 GCA_035047385.1 Drosophila tripunctata | reverse complement strand
GTTGTGTCTCTTGCACGCGTTTATTAACAAGTAAGGGTGTTTGTCTTATTCTAAGTATGTATAGTATCGTATGATTACGTTATCGATGTTGTATCGATAAAATAGTATTTACATTATTACAATGGGTAGTTGTGCACGATCAAACATTAAAGTGCATCAAACTTATTATACATATCATGCCTCCACTTAAGTTTGTTTGCTTACAATTATAATACAATTGAGTATTCACAAATCTTAAAGTTACATAGTCGTGGAGTGTTCATTCATATTCGACTTAATTTACTAAATTACATTTCATATTAAGTTATTCATTTCATTATAAAATATTTTACATTTCATTTTTCCTTCATGTTTCTTAGTCCATAAACAATATATCAATCCAGCTATTCAAATTTACATTCATTTCAACTTTCATTATGTTTAACTACTTTGCCATCTTTACGTGGTCTTAGTTTCATAGGTTCTTCTTGATTGTCCACATTCTGCTTTTGATTGACCAACCTCTCTCCATCTCCAAGTTGAATAGAGTTATGTTCATTTTTTATTTCTGTTTTACGCATTTGATTAGAATGACGTTTTATTTCCTTATCATTGTGAGTATTAATGCATATATAAGATCTAGGGCCCACTTTCTGTTTAACTAAAGCTTCTGACCATTTAGGTTTATTTGGATCCCTATAATCACGTATTAAAACTGGTTCGTTTTTGTTAAAATCAATATTTCTTTTTCCTTTGTGGTTAACAATACTCTTTTCCTGACTTTTGATTATAGTGTCTTTAACTAAAGGTGGTTTCAACAAACTAAAACGTGACTTTAGCTGTCTACCGAAAAATAACTTTGAAGGACTTTCATTTGTAGTACAATGTTTAGAGTTTCTGTAATCGAATAAAAATTGATTTAATATTGTATCAAAATTTCCAACTGTTTTGCTGTTAAGTGATGCTATAATAGATTTCTTTAAAGTCTTTACAAAATTCTCAGCTTGACCATTTGTGGCTGGATGTCCTGGTGCTGTGAATATATGCTTAATTCCGTTATTGTCAATGAAATCTTTGAATTCACTAGATGTAAATTGTCGACCGTTATCGCTAACTAGAGTGTCTACTAAACCATACCGCCAAAAAATTTCTCTCAAACAGTTTATTGTAAAATATGACGTGATATCTTTTGTTTTAAAGACCTCTACCCATTTGGTGAACGAATCAATTATCACAAACAAATAATAATTGTTTATTGGTCCAGCATAATCTACATGAATTCTACTCCAAGCTGAATTTGTAGGTTGCCAAGGTATCAATGTACACTTTTCTGGACTTGAACTCAACTCTTGACAATGTTTACAACTTTTTATAATCTTTTCAATATCTACATCTATGTTTGGCCACCAAACATATGATCTGGCAAGACCTTTCGTCTTTACTATGCCCATGTGTGAACGATGTAACTCATTAAGTATTGACTTCTGTAATTTACAGGGAATTACGGTTCTATACCCCCATAGAATGCAATCACATTCCACTGAAAGTTCAAGTGCTTTGTTTTTGAATACTTCAAATTCCTTTCCTTTTAAATTCTCAAATCTGCCTTCTTTGATTGCATGCATAACTTTTGATAGGGTAGAATCTCGCCTTGTTTCTATAGCAATTTCTTTAAATGTCAAAAATAAAGGATTATTCGATTCAGTATAGCATATAAAATTACTTTCTTTTGAGTCGAATGTTGTTTCTGACTGTGGAATTCTTGATAATTCGTCTGCGTCATTAGTTTTTCCCCTGATATATTCTATTGAATAATTAAATCCTGACAGCGTAAATGCCCATCTTTGGATTCTAGCTGAAGCCATTTGTGGTAATCCTTTGCCTTCGCCAAATAAAAATATCAATGGCTTGTGATCTGTTCTTAATATAAAATGTTGCCCAAGTAAGTACTGCTTAAGCTTGGTTACACAAAAAATGATTGCCAATGCTTCTTTTTCTAATGTGCTATAGTTTTGTTCAGTTTTTGTTAACGATCTCGATATAAATGCTACTGGCCTTGTTGTGTTGTCAGATAATCTGTGTGATAATATTCCCGCTACGGCAGTATTACTAGCATCCGTAGATAATAAGATTGGTAAGGAATTATCAAAATGAATTAAGACTTGTTCTGAAACAATTTCTTTCTTTATATTCTCAAATGCTTCTCTACAATTATTTGACCACATAAATTTTACGTTTTTTCTAAGCAAACCATATAAAGGATTAATTTTTTCTGTGAAATTTGGTATGAATTTCGAATAATGATTTGCCATACCGATGAATGCTCTAACTTCAGTAATGTTTGTAGGAATCGGACAGTCGATTACGCTTTTACATCTTTTCATATTTTTCTGCAACCCGTTTTTATTAATTGTGAATCCTAAATATGAAACTTCACTTTGTAAAAATTTGCATTTGTTTGCATTAAGTCTCAGTCCTGCAGTTTGCATTTTATTTAAAACAATTTTTAAGGTTTCTACATGTTCTTTTAAGTTTTTACCAGTCACTGTTATATCGTCTTGGTATACAACTACATTATGAATACCGCTTAAAATCGATTCAATAGTTTTTTGAAATATCGCTGCAGCTGGTTTAACACCAAAAGGTAATCTTTTCATTTTTAGAGTGCCAATGTGTGTACTCCAAGTACAAAGATTTTGCGATTTTTCATCTAATACTAACTGGTTGTATGCACTTGACATATCTAATTTGGTAAATAACTCACCACCGCTTAATGCTGCAAATATTTCATCAATTCTTGGTAATGGATAATTAAAATCAACTAGCCACTTATTAATTGTTACTTTATAATCTCCGCATATACGTAGATTTCCATCTGCCTTTAAAATTGGTACCAAAGGTGTACCCCAATCAGAATGGTCTACTGGCTCTAAGATATCTTTTCGAATCAATTCTCTTAGTTCTTCTTCTACTTTAATTTTCCATGCCAAAGGAATGGTACGAGGCTTAAAAAATATTGGCTTGGCCTCATCCGAAATTGGTAATGATACGGTGCCATGTTTATATGTACCTAACTCCTCATTGAAAAGTTCACTAAATTCACTTTTAATCGCGTCTATCACATTATGATAACTCTCACTGTGTATGTTATTAACTTGCTTCATTTCAAAATGAAATTGTCTTAGGAAATCTCTTCCTAACAATGGTTGTCTATTTGCTCTTGTCACTACAATGTTAAGTTTTTTCATTGTGCCATTATATGTTATATTTGCATTAATTTCACCAACTATTTTAATTTTGTCACCAGTATAACTCATGTATACTCTTTCACAGTTTTTTATATTCTTACGTTGTTTTGAATTTAATAGTTGTTCAGGCAACAAGGTACATGGAGATCCGGTGTCGCAAGCAATGTCAAAGAATGTGCCATCAATATTAACCTTCAGTGTATATGCTTCCACATTGTTAATAGTTGAAATGCTGTAAACAGAATTATTAGAGTGTGTATATACATTCTCACTATATTTACTAGAAACATAACTTATTTTATTTTTATCATTTCTGCATACGCTCGCTAGATGTCCAATTTTTCCGCATGTGTGGCATTTACTGTTCTTATATCTGCATAACGAAGAAGTGTGGTTACGCCAGCCACAGTGCTTACAGTTATTCTTTTCTGCATCTGCTTTGCTTTCGTTGTTCCCCTTTGATGATCTCTCTCTTCCAGTACTATTCTTGTTGCTATGTGACATTCGGTTATTGTTGTTGTTGTTGTACGGTGTGCTTTTAGACGGTCCGTTATTTTTGGTGTACAGTTTGCGCTGATTTTCGTTGATCACATGCACATTTGATGATTCTTCTTTCGCCTTTGCAATGCATTTAGACTCGAATATTATGGACTTACGCAATGCACATTCCAGCGTTAGGTTTTCATCCTCTTCACATATTTTTTCAAAAATTCTTTCAGGTAGTCCCATTACAAAGCGATCCAATAAGAATGGTTCTAACTTTGTGCCAAATTTACAAGTGATAGCTAACTTTTTGACCCTAGCGTACCATTGAGTTATACTTTCTGTGTCTAGCATGACAGCTGTGTAAAACTTTTTTCGTTCGTAAAATACAATTGTTGGAGGTGTGTAATGACTTTCCATCATTGAACACAGATCTTCATACGTTTTGGATACTGGAGACTCTGGACTGCATAGGTTATGTAAGAGACTGTACGGATCGGAACCAATGGATTTTAATAAAATCGCCTTTTTTAAGTTTTCGTCGGTGCACTGTATTTCACAAAGATGGATTTCCAATTTTTCTTTCCATATACACCACGATTCCAGGTTATGTGCGAATTCTGGCAATGCCGCTGTATGTAGCAACTTTGTCGCATTTTCTTTCTGCATCTTGCTTAGTATATTTATACTTTTAAAGCTATGCAACTTAACTCTTTATTTAAACACTTGTACGATATTACCGCAATGATGCTTGTTTAAATTTTCGTACGATATTTTCGTGATTAAGATTGCATATATACGCACATCTTTTTTCTTTTTTTATCTCGTCGCCAATTGTTGTGTCTCTTGCACGCGTTTATTAACAAGTAAGGGTGTTTGTCTTATTCTAAGTATGTATAGTATCGTATGATTACGTTATCGATGTTGTATCGATAAAATAGTATTTACATTATTACAATGGGTAGTTGTGCACGATCAAACATTAAAGTGCATCAAACTTATTATACATATCACTTAATGATAACACAGATAAAATTATAGAATAATAATCAACAAATTTAATATTAATAAAAGTTTGTTCAAGGAAGAGACGAATATAAATAACTAACCAATTAATATTAACCCTGATAAAGTTTTAAAACAATAAACAACAAATTTATTATTAATAAAAGTTTATTAAAGCACTAAATCATTAAAGTGATGACAACCGTAATGAATTGTATGCAAATATTTAATGAAATCATACAGGAATAAACCATATAAGCTATTAAATAATAATAATAACCGTAATGAATTGCATGCTAATATTTAATAAAAAATTTCATGAGAAACGTTCAACTTAAAGCAGCTATAAATAGATTAACTAAGCTTTTAACCAGTAATAATTGTAATGTATTAAGTAATAATGTAAGTAGCAAAAGTTCTCATACATGCCTATAAAAAGTGCATAAAACCAAATGTTTACCTATTGTAGTTAATGCATTAATAATGTAGTAACATAACTAATGAAAACATATTCATATTCCTCTCCAGATCAATGCGCAGCAACCGCCTCGACGATCCCCGAGGATCGCATCGCACGCGTTCCATCATCATGTATGGACGTAGTGAGCTGGCCAGCACCAGTGGGGATAATCCGCGATCACTGAGTAGCTTTCTGCAGGAGTCCAGTGAATCGGCCAAGGTGCTGGCAGAGGCGGCCAAAAACGATGTGCAACGCATTAGCAACAGTGTGCAGGCCCAGATCGAACAGCTGTTCACGGATGTGGCCAAGGATGCGACCAATAGCTTCGATGTCACCTGCCTGGGCTGTTTGCCGCTGAAGGATAAGGTGACGAGTCTACAGGGCCTGCAGGAGCCACTGCGACAGCTGTATCTCGATGAGGTGACCAAAAAGGTAAGTAGCTTAAATTTATATAAAGAGCGTTATGTTTCTTAAATTCTACTTTCTGCAGAAGCTCAAGTCGGGTTATTTGGACATTTGTGCGACCGGATTACGCATCAAGGTCAGCAAGGTCAATGAAGAGGAGAATGATTCAAGCATAACGCCATTTCATAACATTGCCGTTTGGTCAGCGGTTAAGTTTGTCATCTCCGAGTCGGATGGTGGAGCAGCATTTCTGCCATTGATTACAGATCCCGACAACATAGACAAGACGGCACTGTTTCAGCCGCTAAGGTATGTTTTTTCGAATGTTTTATTATTTTTATACCCTGCTTTTCTTTTTCGTATTTTTTATACCCTCTGATGGGTATATTGGGTTTGTGAGAAGTATGTAACAGGGAGTAGGAGGCGTGGCAGACCCCATAAAGTATATATATTCTTGATCAGCATCAACAGCCGAGTCGATATAGTCATGACCGTCTGTCCGTCCGTCTGTCTGTCCGTATGAACAAACAGATCTTGGAGATGGTAAGAGCTACAAGTTCAAAGTTGGTCAGTATCGACCACATACATATTTAGTCAGTCAATACAAGTTTGTTTCCGTCTCTTTGATGCCACGCCCCATTCGCCCACAATAAGCGAAAAACCAGACATACCTCGGAAAAAATACATGTTTTTGACAAATATCTTAGTTTATATAACACCTAGGGACTCCAATTTTGGCATGCAGGTTACTAGATGCAATATAAAGATATTGCCATCAACATTTTTTGGATGCCACGCCTGCTTCGCCCACCAAAAGCTCATTTTCGTTGTAACTTTGCATGCCGCTGGGTCACTTATTTCTTAATGTATAGTTTTGTAACTTCGCGTATACTTGGAGATAAATATTATCAAACGATAGTGAAAATTTCATAAAAATTTGACTATAATTGAAAAAGTTGATCATACAACGAAAATCGTTACTTTCAAGCAAGTCATAGCCACGTGCATTGCAATGAGCTGTGCACACAAGTAACGAAAACGAAAAAACGTGCGAGCGAGATAAGATCATATAAATATGTGTCCATGAACTCACATAATTGGAAACGAAGCTCAGAGGGTATTACACGATCGGCATGCCCGACTGACATTTTCTTTCTTGTTTTTTTAGTAGTTTACTAATAGAAAAATCTCTTTTCTCCCCATTTCCTTTAGCGCTATTGAGCAACTAGCTGTGGAGCAGAGCGAACACATACATGCTCCCATTTTTGCGGTGGTGATGCGATCGGCAAATGCGCCGAAGATACTCGAGTGCCATGGCTTCATCTGCAAGAGCACCGAGGATGCCATTGTGATTGCCGCAACACTCTATCAGAGTCTGATGGCGCATGTGAGCACCAATTCGCATAAGAGCACCAGGCGGCGGACACCACGTCAGCAGAATGGTGTCAGCTGCATTAGCATTGCTAGCAGTTCGGCCATGACCAGTTCCAACTATCTATCGCGATCCCAAGTGGCACCCAGTCTCAATGGCAGGCGGAGTTCTTTAAGGAGCAATAGCGCTGGAACTGGCAGCTTGGCGGGCTTAAGTCCCAAGTCCCAAATGGGCATGGGACTGGGTGGATCAACGCCATCGCGATCGACGCGTAAGAAACGTGTATCGAGCAGTTCGCTCAGCTCCAACAGCAATGTGATCAATGAGCAAGCCGAAATAGAAACCTCCACGGAGGAGCGTAAGCGGAAATCCCACAAGACGAAGCGAGCACCACCGGTGCCGGGTGCAAATCTCATAGGTGGCTACAAGCCAAGTGGCAACCACAACAACAACAACAATATTGTTTGCAACAATGGACACATTAATCGTTTGCATCATCATCAGCAGCAGCAGCATCACAGCAAGAAGCCAACCACACCGATGAGCATAGGAATGCCAATGCCCATGCCACTGCCGCTGCCACCACAGATGGCCAATGGGAGTGCAGTGGGTGCAGCTGCCGGAGATGGCGATATATTGACACGTGTGGCAATACCAAGATCGGGCAGCTTCCTCAACACTGGCGGCCTCACACGCTACAAGTCACGCGCGGCACGACGCACCAATTCCGGCAAACTGGGCGGCGGTGGAGGGTGAGTAGTTATACTAACCACTTGGGGTCAGAATTTGTAACAAGTTCTGGCCCTTGGGTTTAGCCTAACAGTGTTTGCATATTTTGGTGAAAAGGTTTGGTTTGGTTGATTGGCATCATTTGAATTGTGCTTCTAGTTCCCCACTTGGTTTCAGTGAACTGTTTAATGAATTTCGACTGCACGAGAATCTGCACTCACTAGACGATATACTCTATGCCATTATCGATGCCGATGGCATGTCCTTCAATGACCTCAAACCGATCTACAAGGAGTTTCTGCTTAAACTTGCTGTAACCCTTACACAGGATGAGCTCTTTCAGCGCTCCAAGAACATTATGCGGCGACAGAAGAAAAAGAAACAGAAACGCAAGGCGAGTCTAAGTGGTTCACAGGTAGGAAGTATTATAGCTCTGTTGGAAACGATGTAGAACATTTATTTCATATACATACGTTATGTATTCTCTTACAGAAGAAACCAAAGAGCATGTTCTTTGGCACCAAGAGCTTGAAGAAGGTCTTTCAGCTGGGAGGACAATTCAGCAGCTGTCGTGGCAAATTGAGTAAGCCCACCAAGGAGACACCAGCTCCAATTGAGTGCTCTAATAAGCGCAGATTAACGCCGCCCATCATCATTGGACCACCCACAAGTCAAGTTCCGAGTCATCAGCAGCAGCAGCAGCAGCAACGCAATCGAGCTGCCACAAGTGGCTCTGATGTCTCTGTGGTGCGCAATGAACACTCATTGCAGGGGATTCACCGCAACAGCAGCAGTGGGTAAGTTCAGCAAAACAAACGGCTCTCAGGGTTGTTCGACTACCAGATATGTCTGTAGGCACTGTCATTTCTTTTTCATTAGCATTAAAAATTTAATTCTAATGAAATTTTTTTCATATTTTTCTAGCATTGAAAAAATGAAACTAAAATTTCATTTGCATTAATTTTTCATTACCATAGAAAACGTAGTTCTAATGAATTTTCTTTTCATCTATTTCTATCATTGAAAAATGAAACTAAAATTTTATTTGCATTACTTTTTCATTAGCATTAAAAACGTGTTTCTGATGAAATTTCTTTTCATCGTTTTCTATTTTTAAAAAATGAAAGTAAAATTTCATTCACATTACTTTTTCATTAGCATTAAAAAATCTTTTTCTTTAGCATTGAAAAAATGAAACTAAAATTTCATTTGCATTACTTTTTCAGTAGCAATGAAAACGTAGTTTTAGTAAAATTACTTCTCATCTTTTTCTAGCATTGAAAAAAGTAACTCTGATAAAATTTGTCATTGAAAAGTAATGCTAATAAAGTTCTCAATATTTGTGATATATTATCTAATACTAATGAAATTGTCTTCTCATTGAAATTGAACAAATATTGGTTCTAATGAAAAAACTTTAAGCTGTCATTAAAAATAAAAGCAACTAAACATTTTTTCGGATAGCATTGATTGATATCAAACAAAATTAAATTTCATGATTTTTAAAAAAAATTACATGTTTTTAATTAAAAAACATTGTATAAAAATAAAATAATTATTGGCATTGAACAAATATTATTTCTAATGATAAAACTTTAAGCTGTCTTTTCAAATAAAAGCTACTGATTCATTTTTTCGACAAGCATTCGATAAATGTCAATGAAATTAAAGTTTTATTGTTTATATTATTGAATATTGCACATTTTTAATAATTAAAAAGCATTAAATAAAAATAAAATAAAATACCAATTATTTGTAGTCAATATTTAACTAAGTTTTTATAAGGAACTTACCAATATTTTTATTACTTTTCACTTCATAATTAACAACTAAAACTTTTCATTAGCACTAGTTTTCTCAATGCTAGTAAAATATTTAATTTCATTAGAATTACTTTTTTCAATAATAATAAAAAAGTGACAACTTCATTAAATAATTCATAAGTTAGTAAAGACTTGCAACTAACTTCCCCTTATTTTCCATTCCCAAGCTATGTATCCTGCTCCGAGTGCAGCTATGATTCCGAATCGTGCACCTGTGCCTCAGCCGACCGTTGTTATTGCAGTCTGCGCACCGAGCATCTGAATCACAAGTTGCGACAGAAGAATGAACGGAATATGGCCATGGCCAATTCACGTAAACCGACTGTGGCAGTTGGAAATGGAGCGGGTAATCGTCATTCTTTGATTTCCTGTAAATCGGATGAGAAATGTTACTGCTCCATGGTGGAGGAGGAGCCGAACAGCACCCTGGAGCACGACTCGGCCAATACGCACTCGGATACAACGACCTGGTGTGATACGGACAGTTGTGTGAGTGCCAGCAAATGTTACTGCAAACGCAATCATCGCAGACAGCGCACCAGTGCCGGAGCAACTGTCTCTGAGGATTCACTGAATCAACAGCATCGATCGCGAGCCTCGACTCGAAAGTCGAAGCCTACAGAGAAACTGGGACTGGACTATGAGCTCTTTACAATTGGGGGCAATAGTAAGCCCGTGCAACCGCATGAGGCACTCAGCGTAAAGAAGAGCGTTGAAGCAGCCGCCGTATTTGCAGACATGAAACTCAGTCAGACGACGGACATTAAGAGTTTGTGTCCACCGGTGCACCAGAAGTCGTCCATTCATTCCAATGGATCCACTCGACGTTCCCTGTATCGCACACGGGAATCCATTAGCAGCGATCGCCTGGGCAATGGTAATGCCATGATAATGCCACTGCATCTAAACTCCAACCAAAAGACGTGCAGTGCCGATGATCTGCTGATCAATATCAAGGCCCTCGAGAAGGCCGCCTCCATTAGGAGCAATGTGAGCCGGAGTCGCATGGCCAGCTATCAATCGATGAGGGCCGTGAGCGCTTCTCTCGAGGATTCGCTGGGATATTTGCCATAGAACATGTTTTTAGAATACTCAAATCATACTGCTTACATAAATATATACTATATATATATATATATATATCTACTATATACTCTTAAACTTTTAATCCTAAGACATTACGGCTTATGTTTCCCAAGATAATTGTGATTTTCCAATTATCTTGCGAAACGTAATCAATGCTTAATTTAATTAATTATTTCGTTTATTTTATTTTATTATATGTACTTAACGAAATCGTGACATTATTTTTAAGGCTTTAAACACTCCACTAAATGAAAGAAAAACGAGGTGCAATACGTATACCATTATGAGCAATATACATTTATATCATATTATACTTATATATCATCCTAGTTTTCAACGCAGTGCAATATTTATTAAGTTCATTAACAATAAAAACGATCTTATTATAAATTATTTTGCTACTATTTTTATACCTTCTGAGGGGTATATTTAGTTTGTGAAAAGTATGTAACAGGCAGAAGGAGGCGTGGCAGACCCCATGAAGTGTATATATGTATTCTTGATCAGCATCAACAGCCGAGTCGATATAGCCATGTCCGTCTGTTCGTATGAACAAACAGATCTCAGAGATGATAAGAGCTACAAGTTCAAACTTGGTCAGTATCGACCACATATTTAGTCAGTCAATACAAATTTCTTTCCTTTTTTTGATGCCATGCCCCATTCGCCCACAATAAGCGTAAAACCAGACATACCTCGTAAAAAATACATGTTTTTGGCGAATATCTCTGTAACTACGAAACCTAGGAACACCAATTTTGGCATGCAGGTTGCTAGATGAAATATTAAGATAATAAATAAAGTACAAATTCATTAAAAGTTTACATATTTGCGGATCACGTATTTCTTAATGTATAGTTTTGTAACTAAGCATATATTTGAGAACAAATAATATCAAACGATTCTGAAAATTTCAGCAAAATCGAACTATAATTAAAAAAGTTGCTCATACAACGAAAATCGTTACTTTCAGGCAAGGCATAGCCACGTGCAATGCACTGTGCGAGCGAGATAGACATACAAATATGTGTACATGTTAAGTTCTTGCAGTAGCTACTCCAATTGGAAGCTCATATAATTGGAAACGAAGCTCAGAGGGTATTACACGGTCGGCATGCCCGACTGACATTTTCTTTCGTTGTTAATATTTTCTTATTTATAGATGCGAAGTTTTATTTTTGGGCAACTATATAAGATCCTATATTTGAAATAACAAAACAAGTTCGGCGAAAGGAATATGGAATGTCACTTGTTATTGTTCAAATGGTGATTGTTATTTTTGGGCAGGTCTAATCAAATTCTAATCACGATGAGGTCAGTGTCAGGTCACAACAATATAGAAATAGTAGGGAAAACGTGTACGTTTCAAGCAGATGTTGTCGCAAAAGCATCGTATGGTTTTGTCATACTTATTGCCACTAAATCCCCTCCACCGTTGCCCTTCCATTACCGTTCCGCCTAACAGGTCAAAATGGGCGGGTAGTGATAAGATTACGATTGAAATATATATATGTACGTAATGCGAGAGGGAGTGTGTCTGTGTGTACGTGTGTCTCTACCAGCTGTTGTTGATTTGAGACATAATGGAAAGTGGATCTGAATTAGAAAATTTATTCCATTTGGAACTGCCGTCGAGTGTTAAACGCGTTTCGAGATGACAACCTCCTCCGCTGATAGTGTGTTCGTTAGCCGATCGGAAGGTATTTCCGCCGAAGGAGTAAGGGATCAGTATGCCGATGGCAAAGCTGCCAAAGTCTGGGAGATATTCATTGGTGACAAAAACTCACGTACGGACAACTACAGGAAATTTCTGGTCACTCTATTGCGCCAAAAGGGCTGCAAACGTATACTCGATGTGGCATGTGGCACGGGGTAAGTTTTCGAAACATCACAATCATTTATTGCCCCTACTAATTTGTGTTTAAAAACTTTAGAGTTGATTCAATCATGTTGCTGGAGGAGGGATTCGAGGTGGTTTCTGTTGATGCATCCGACAAAATGTTGAAATATGCATTGAAGGAGCGCTGGAATCGTCGCAAGGAGAGCGCCTTTGACAATTGGAGTGAGTAGTTATTAGGCTTTTCCATTAATGAAAAGCTTTACTAAAGGTCTATTTTCCCTTTAGCTATTGAGGAGGCCAATTGGCTGACGCTATATGATGATTTGGATGATCAGACCAGAGCCGGTGGCTTCGATGCCGTCATTTGTCTGGGCAACTCTTTTGCCCATTTAATGGATGCCTCTGGCGATCAAAGTGAACACAAAAAGGCCATCAAGAATTTCGAGAAGTGCTTGAAGCCCGGTGGTATTCTATTGATTGATCATCGCAACTATGATAATATTCTGGAGACGGGCGCTACACCAGCCAAGAGCATTTACTATAATGTGAGTTTTGCCCAAAAAATCAAACTAATATATACATTTCTCATCACTAAAAAGCAAGTACAGTCAAGCTCATTCGACTGTAATATACCCTACACCAAAGCGCTAGTTGCACTCTAATCTTCAATGTAGAAAACAAGTTTAAAAGATTTTAACTAATTTATTTTATTTAATTAAAAATACAAAAAAAATAGTTCTTTCATTATTAATACCCTCCAAAATTCAACTCTATTCCAATCTTTCTATCCATAACAAGCTAAAAACTCATTTTCGACCCCATAAAGCATATATATTCTCAAACTATACAAAATTTCTAATCGCTTAAAATTGTATTTGTCAAAAAAATTAAAAAAATTTTTTTTTTTTTTTTGAAAAAATGTCAAGGGTAAGTATGTAAAATTAGGGAAAATTTGGAAAAAAAAAATCAATTTCTTTAAAAAATTCCATTTTTGATGCAGAATTAATTTCGTGACAAAATACAATGTAAAACGGTATTTCGCTCGACAATCGCTTCATTTTTAACAAAGATAACGTAATTTAAAGTTTAAGAAAAAGTAATAATGGGATTTAATCTAATTTAACTGTCGAGCATGCCCGACCGTGTAATACCCGTGTATTTTATCTTTTATTCAAAAATTGCATTATACTTAATCTGCACTTTAGTTCAACAATTTTTTAACACTTTACCTGCTTTACAGGGTATACAAAACTATATTTAACATTCATTAAAAACAATTAAACGACTCTTTACATACACAATTTCATTATCAACTCACTGATAACCCAAACCTCATTACTTATACATCTCTCACACATATCACTTTAAATATTCTAATCTATATGTATTCAAATGACTTGCACAAATTAAAAATTATTATTTTAAATGTTTTTGGTTTTTCGTTTTTTGTTTTTTTAGACAAGCCACACGGCAGACATTAAAACATCCGTTCTGTTCTATTGCGGTAAACCCACTCTGGTGTCCATGGACTATCAGATCGAGGGCAATAAGCTGGCGAGTGAATTCCGTCTGTCCTACTATCCCCATGAGCTGAAACGCTTCACCGAAATTCTCGGCGAAATCTTTGGCAAACAGGCGAAACACAAGCTCTATGGTGACTTTAAGGAAATGAACATGGTTCAGAATCCTGCCTTCTATATACACTTGATTGAGAAGCCTAAGGTTTAAGTTCCAAATATCACAAATACACATTTATTAGTTCTATTTTTTTGTCTACTCTTTTATTATTTACATTCCATTTTAATTGTTTTTTACGTCAGCAACAAATATCTGCTTATTATAGAGGCAAAGCACAGAGCCACCATCAGAGCTTCAATCACAAATGGTGAGTTGGTCTTTATGTAATTGGTTAATTGTGTACAGAATCGTGTCAATCGTAGCAGTAGTAATAATGCCATGACTAAGTTTTATTTCCGTTCCCGACATCGATGGCTTTAAGTTAAACTTGGAACTGAAAACATGCGACAGACCCACCGGAATGCGACTGAAACGCAAAAAGCATTTCCCCAATTCTCGACTACATAAGCATTCAAAACTCATTAGCTATGCGAATTGTTAATTTTGTTTGGAAATAGGTTCAATGGCTATAAGTTATTCTATAAGTCTTATGTATTGCATACGACTACCCATTAAACATTTTTGATCATACTCGAGTCGCTTTAGAGTCCCCTTGCTAATTAAAAGTCATAAATTAGCTCATTTTCTGATCATAAATGAGCTCATTTTCTGATCATAAATGACTCCTTCGTCGGGAGAAAAAAATACCCTACCCGCGACTCTTCTTGAGGAGTCGCCTATGACTCCCTTTTCTAATCAGTTTCGACTCACTTTCGAGTCATATTTTTAAACATACGCGACTCGTTTCTAAGTCTTCTAATGAAAACAATCGCTTTGCATCCTTAGAACGATCAATTTGCGATTGTTGTGCATTTTGTTGTTATGCTTTGAACTAATCGCATTTTGATCATAAAGGCGACTCATTTTGGACGCTTTTTTAAATCGCTCATAAGATAAATCATTTTTTAATCTTCCCGGGGATTTAAAAACGACTCGCCAAATTCAGTTCTTACAAAATGATCTGCCAAATGCTAGGTGGGTATATAAATGTTGTAATACCGAATTTCTAATACACTGTCAGCACAAATTATTATACCAAAACTGGCGGGAAAGTCGGCGACAGTTGTTTACAATGAAATTAATTTTTATAATTTAAATTTAGTTTTTAATAACGTTTAAGAATACAATCAATTGAATGAATGAATTAATGAATGATGCAATGACATAACGCTCTGAATTTAAGTGCCCAAAATCTTATTAATACGCTTGACATCCGTGATTTGACGATCGATTTCCGAGGACAGCTGGGTGAGGATCTCGGTGACGGTGCGTTGCTGTTTCTCGGGCAACTCATAAGTCTTGGTTTTGCCATTCTCCTGAGACTTGGCAATGTGATAACGTTGCTTGTTCGACTGCTTTTTGGCCGCATCCAAATCGGCGGCCAGCGATTTGGTGGCCTTATTGATGCGTGCCACCTCCAAAGCAAATTCACGTTCAGCAACCGCATTGTTGGGCAGCGTAGTGTTCGCTTGCTGCATTAGCTTCTGGCAGCGACGCACCAACAGATCCTGATTATCGCTAATCTCCTCGAAACGTTCGGCCAGCTTGTGAGCGCGTTCACTAATGATCTCACGCTGCTGCTCCAGACTCTTGATCTCCTCCAGCTGCTGTTGACGCTGCAGTTTGATGCAATTGATGCGTTTGGCGAACTCGGCACGCACCAGTTCATGTCGTTGGAGATACTGGGAGCGCAGTACCTCAATGGCCTGATTTAGTAACTCGTAACGCTCATGGGCCGAGGGTGAGGCCAGCTTGTCGGCCAAGATGGGTTGACTAACGCTGCGCTGCAGCAGCGTCTTGATGGCATCCACAAACGATGGCGAACTGTTGCTCTCCTGTTGCTCCCTTGCTCCAGTGGCGCAGCGCAGCAGCTGTTGCTTGGGTGTTATGAGCAGCTGTGCATCTATCACCAGCTTGAGACTGATGACCTGTCCACTGCTCAACAGCAGCACTAGACCGGCAGGCATCTGCAGCAATGCAATGCCAAAGACGGCATTGATGCGTTCACTCGAATCGAACTTGGTGCAGAGTATATACTCGGCACTCGATGGTGTGGACAGCGCCAGCTGATTGTCCTCCAACTCACTGTCCAGAAAGCGTTGCAGCTCGGCTATAAAATTAATCGTAATAATGTGCAATCCCGCATTGTGGTAGGCAAAATAACGCAGCTCATTAATCAAATCCCGTTTGAGGTGTATGGGGCAGTTGTAGCTCTGCCCGCTGCTGCTGGCTAGACCCAGTTCCAGCTCCACCGTCTCTGTCACATGCAATGTCCACTCTGAAGGCTCAACGAGCAGTCCCTCATCCACTTCACTGAACGAATGCTCTGTGCTTTCCGCCTCCAGCAAGAGAGCGTGATGCAGCTTCCCTGTAGACTCGGCTATAACCACAGTGGGCGGCAGCGATGGTATGATGAGCAGTGCACACGATTCCAAACCATAGTTGGCGCTAGTCTGTGGCGTTATGGTAATGGGTCCCTGCAGACGCGTTAGCTCCGTATCGATGCCGCAAAGCATTACATAAATGTTGCCATTCTGTCGGAGTATAACAATGGGCCACTCCACCTTCTCCACCTTGCTGCCCTCCGCTGCTGCCTTTGTGCTCTTCACCGCTGGCGCTATATCAAAGTCCACAGATATTTCACCAAAGTCCGAAAGTGAAGTATTTGCTGGATTGGACTTGGCATTGGAAGGACCCACCTTCCACACATGCCGCAACTTGGTGTGATTGTACACACGTATCGTGTTGTTCGATAGCAGCACCAGCAACGTTGCATCGGACACCGAGTCCGGATGCCAACGCATTTGACGCACCTCCAGATGTGGATTGTTTTGGAAGAGTTGGGCGTCCAGTGCGTAACTGCGACACGTGATTTTTGGTTTGCCATCCATGAAATTGCCATCGGGTCCACTGCGGCGCGGCACTTCCAAAATGGCCACACCATGTGGACCACTCAATGCCACCAGTGAACCTTCATTCGATACCAATACACGATCCACATGCAGTCCAACTGTATTCGATGGCATCAGCGTCTGGTAACTCACTTTGGCACGCTTCTGTTGTTGTTGTTGCTCGAGCAGCGCAAGGCGCCAATTTGTTACCAGCAAACAGGAATCATTGGAGTCCCAGCCATACAGCAGATCATCCTTGCTGTCCAGCAGATTTTGTGTTTGCGGCACAATGGGCAAACCAATGCGTATTTTTGCAAACAGCTCAGTTTTATTTAATTCCAATACATCTGTCAGCGACATTGCGGCAATATTAAAACTAAACACAAATTCGTTGCGATTTAGTTCGATTACTGCGTGTCGTTCAATTGAACTGAACTAGCTTACAGCTTAACAGTGCTCAATGTTGGCAGTTAACATTGTGTTGTTATGTTAATTATCAGCTGTTGGCGCTAAGGCATGCTATCGAGCATTTCGATAAGTATCGTTTTTGAGCAGTTAGGTAATGCACATTTAAAATAAAAAAATCACATTTGTGAAAGTAAAACGCAACGAAAAACTTCGTGCCATATAAAAACAATTTTAATGACATATTTACAAATAAAAAGCAAATGTATAAACTGATTTAATCAACTTCTTCGCTGAATTTCCAATAGTGGCACTGTCCTGAGTTTTATGGTGACATCCTCGACAAAGTAAAGATCTTCAAATTTAAAGCTAGTAGAGAATTTATAATTCCTTAACAATTTCGCCAAAGTCACTTTGACCGACATTAAGGCATATCTCCAACCTAAAATTCATATCATTAGATTAAATGTAATACTAATACAATTATCATAATAAAAATTCTTTACCTATACAATTGCGTATGCCCTTTGTAAAGGGTATAAAGGCATAAGGATGTTTATCCTGAAAGTTTTGAGGCAGAAAGTGATCTGGATTGAAGGTTTCCGCATCCTCTCCCCAAATCTCCCGACTGCGATGCATATGAAAGATATCGATACCGATTTGAACACCCTTTGGTATTGTTATACCATTCGATAGCTTCACATCCTCCGAGGTCTGACGAGAGACAAGAGGCACTGGAGCCATGACTCTCATCGATTCGTTCAGTATGAGATCCAGATAAACCATTTGTTGAGTGTCTGCATAGCTAACCTCAAAATCTCCAGTGTTGGGAAAGAGAGTTCGAATTTCCTCGAAAGCCTTCTCCTGGTACTCGGGAAACATGGAAAGTAGGATTAACGTGTAGGCCACCGTATTGGCTGTGGTTTCAAATGCTCCAAATAGAATAACATTCGATTCGGCTTCCACGTTCTTGGAATTAAATATGCCTCGTCTCACCAAATCTAAGGCTATATTTAGCACTATATTTTTATCCTGAGTTGAAGTGGCACATTCCGGATCCTCATTTAACTTTTTTCCAATAAGCTTGAAGATAAACTGATTAGTATTTGATTGCTCGTTTTCTTTTTATAAATTTACCATTCTAATGAATCCAAGTATTGCCGATCTGGATTTGGAATATCGTTCCTCCTTACCCAAAAGTTCACGAACTGTTTTACTAATTAGCCACGGTGAGAAGACCATATCTGTCATTGATTCCAAAATACTATTAACGCATAGCAAATGCATTCAGTTAATCCAAATCCAAATAGTAAATACCTTTGGTACTCTCCAAGTAGTTTGTTGTTCTTAATATATCCCAGATCCTTTACATCACTTCCCATGGTGGTGCCTGCACTTCAGTAAAGTATAGAATAAAATTAACGCCTCAATTAGTTTTCTAAGACTCACGAGTGGCTATACACAGTGTAAAGCTTTGTAGCACCGATATTAGATCTTTCGCCCCATTATCCACCATAAAGTCCAGTGATTTGAGTAGTGAAGCCGTCTCCGAATTGAATATTGGAAAAAAGCTAAGCAACACCTTGTGTCCAAAGGCCGGATTCAACAATTTCCGATGTATACTCCACTTGGGATCTATGCCATAAAGAACGAATCACTCAAAAGCACTGAAAGTTCCCCAAAAGCTTTGTATATGTGTAAAAGCTTTTCCCAAACACAGCTTTAAAAGGTTATTCAATAGTTTGTCGCACCTGCTATGCTGAATAACCCTGTACCAACTCCATCATCGATTGCCTTGTAGATGATGCCCTTGTTAACACAATGGGGAGATGTTAAGATATCCTGTGTCAGCTGCGGATCGGCCACAACCAAGAAAGGCAAAGGACCCAGCCAAGAAAAGAGCACTGGACCAAGCTCTTTCAAATATCCACCAAATGTCGGCAGCACTCCTATGATATTTCCAAAAAGGTAATAGAAATCACTTTTGTTAAGAGAAACTAGTAGAAAAAGCTATAGTCCAGCGAATCGACTATACAAATACGATTTTCTTATATCATCTATATGATATAATTGTTATATTTTAACCATATGGCCGTAAAAGAGATATTAATATCGCACACATACTTTGAAAGTTGGATTGAGATATGTAAAACAAATCTCTAGTTATACGTTTCCTAAAAAAAATTTTGAAATACACTTGATCCACTATACATAGGTATATTTAGCTGAGGATGCCTTTTTTATGCTATTACACAAATTAATTGCTTCACAAACTTCATAGTCTTTTTAAAGTACTTGGATTTAAGACATATTAAATTGTGCCACTAAACACATACTTTCCCTATGAAGTAATTTGTGGGCCATGCCTATAATGGGATAACCCAATGGGCCAGGTAGCTTCAACATTAATAGATAAAATCGACGACGAGTCCAGAGCAAATAAAACCACAGAAGGCCCAAAAGAACACACCACAATTGCCATGTTAACATGGCAAAGAGAAAAATCCTTGATAAAGTATAGTATCCGAAATAGAGAATACTAGATTCACTTCCGAGCAACCGAACGTTTGAAATCGCGACAACAAAATAATTTCAAAAATATGTGCACATCGGCTTTTTATATGCCGGACGTAATGACGGCTTTAGTCGATCGTGCTGCAAAAAGTAATGGTGCGGGGAGGGGGATTCAAATCAATAAATATAACGTATCATGTATATTTTAATGCGTCTTTAAAATCATCGGCTGCATACAAATTGAATTAATTAGTGGAAAAGGTTTAACAGTAATCGTCTAAATAGGCTAATACGTCATTGTACATATAATTCTTGTAGCTTAATGCCAGTCAGGTACGAGTAATATGCAAATTAAACGAGTTGCATAAATACACAATCTATACATAATATAATAACCATGTACTCTAATTATTATGAACAATTTTTATTTATATAAATGAAAAAATCATAAACCATGCCATTCACACAAAAAAACAAAAATACTAAACTTACAAACCAACAAAAGGAAAAATATTTAAATTCTATTTGGACAAAAATCAAGTTCTTCGCTCAATTTTCAACAGTGGCACTGTCCTGAGTTTTATGGTAACATCCTCAACAAAGTAGAGATCTTCAAATTTATAGCTTGTCGAGAATTTGTAGTTCCTTAACATTTTCGCCATCGTCACTTTGACCGACATTAAAGCATATCTCCAACCTGCAATAAATATAAATAGGTTTAAATAAAACTAAACAATAATAATGTTATTAACATTTTACCTATACAATTGCGTATGCCCTTTGTAAAGGGTATAAAGGCATAGGGATGTTTATCCTGAAAGTTTTGAGGCAGAAAGTGATCTGGATTAAAGGTTTCCGCATCCTCTCCCCAAATCTCCCGACTGCGATGCATATGAAAAATGTCTATACCGATTTGAACACCCTTTGGTATTGTAATACCATTCGATAGCTTCACATCCTCTGAGGTTTGACGAGAGACCATAGGTACCGGAGTTATAATTCGCATCGATTCGTTCAGTATGAGATCCAGATAAACCATTTGCTGAGTGTCTGCATAGCTAACCTCAAAATCTCCAGTGTTGGGAAAGAGAGTTCGAATTTCCTCGAAAGCCTTCTCCTGATACTCGGGAAACATGGAGAGTAGGATTAATGTGTAGGCCACCGTATTGGCAGTGGTTTCAAATGCTCCAAAAAGAATAACATTCGATTCATTTTGCACATCCTTCGAGGTAAAAATGCCACGCCTCACCAAGTCCAAGGCTATATTGACAACCAAATTCTTATCATTCGATAATGTATCACCTTCACTTTCGTCATTCAACTTTTTTCCAACTAGCTAAAAGTAAAAACTAATTAGATTAAAATTTCAATTCAATCAGAGGCAAAATACAGCCTTGAACTATTTACCATTCTAATGAATCCATGTATATCCGATTTGGATTTGGCATAGCGTGCCTCCTTACCCAATATTTGACGCATTTTTTTACTAAGTAGCCAAGGTGAGAAGACCATATCTGTCATTGATTCCAAAATACTATTAACGCATAGCAAATTCATTCAGTTAATCCAAATCCATATGATAAATACCTTTGGTACTCCCCGAGTAGCTTGTTGTTCTTAATAAATCCCAGATCCTTTACATTACTTCCCATGGTGGTACCTGTACATAGGTAAAGTATAGAATTAAAACAAGCTCTTATTAAAGTCTTTAATACTTACGAGTTGCTATGCATAGGGTAAAGCTTTGCAGCACCGATATCAAGTCCTTAGCTCCGTTATCAACCATAAGATCCAACGATTTCAACAGAGAAGCCGTCTCTACATTAAATATAGGAAAAAAGCTAAGCAGCACCTTGTGTCCAAAGGCTGGATTCAAGTATTTGCGATGTTCACTCCACATTGGATCTAAGTCAAAATAAAGGAGTAATTAAAAACCTCTGAAAAATCAATTATATATAACTTATCACACCTGGTATGCTAAATAATCCTGATCCAACACCATCATCAATTGCCTTGTAAAGTACGCCCTTGTTAACGCAATGGGGAGAAGTTAAGATATCCTGTGTCAGTTGCGGATCAGCCACAACCAAAAAAGGCAATGGACCCAACCAGGAATAGAACACAGGACCAAGCTTATTCACGTATTCACCAAATGTCTCAAGCACCCCTATGATAATTCGGTATGAGAGTTAATAAAGTCATCTAGAAATCAACTATTAAAAACGGCTGCAGCCAATTGTAAGAAACCCTGTATCTATATATTCGTTTTAATTATTGTTTTCGATTATTTTTCCATGAAGAAAAAATTAAATGCAGTTTACAAATCTGTTGGGAGCACAGTGATACTCAAGAATATATATATTCATATCCAACTACCCTACAAAGGTTTTCTCAATCAATCAGATCAGATATTTTCTAGTATTAAAGGACTCTACGCCACTAGGAATTTTTAACGGACCAAATGTTTCTGTTTTTTACAGTCCTGAGCTGAATTCTGACTTAAATGTCATTAAAAAATGAATTATAAGTTTTGGGTTTATTTTATTCTAATTTTTTATTTTAATACTGCACTATTTTTCGACACAAAATTAATATATTATCCTTTGAAAGTTGATTATACACACTTGTCACTAAATAGATATCTGATGAAGAGCTTTTTTATAACACTTTTACACCAGCTCAGTTCATTTTTCAATCTAATTTTTTATGCAATTCCAATAGATCAGGTTTTTCGACCCACAAAAGATTTTATTTTACTTTAATCACACTATATATTGCTGTAGAACAACACATACTTTCCCGATTGAGTAATTTATAGGCCATTCCTATAATAGGATAACCCAATGGACCAGGTAGCTTCAACGTTAACAGATAAAACCGACGACGAGTCCATAGCAAGTAAAACCACAGCAGGAAGAATAGAACACACCACAATTGCCATGTTAGCATTTCAAAAGGAAAAAAAAAAAATATATACACTATTAGATTCCGAGTAATTGAACGTTCGATATCGTGCAAACAAAATAACTTAAAAAATTTCAGCTCATCGGCCTTTTATACGCTGGGCTTCTAGGGCTTTTAATAGGGCTGGAATATCAATGTCAATAGAATATATAATATAATAGTAGGCCCTTTCCAGTCAAGTAACTTTGCAAATTAACTAATTTTTTTTTAATTCACAACCTTACTTAATACCTACAGCAATATACACATATGTCTATATAGCAAGTATCAGGTTATTATTTTTAAATGGTAATTATTATATTCTAAGCTGTCTAAAACTGAGCAAAAAGCAACGAATTGACATGTGCAAAGTTGCTTGTATAAATTAACTATTGATGTTTGAGATCCAGCTTGTTTGAAATTGTGGATGTCACGATAGCAAACAGGGAAATAGTTTAACTCTCGATTTAATAGAATTTATAAAACGTTTAGATTTGAATAACCCTTGCATTTTGCACACTTGCAAATCAACAAATAGAAAAATAGAAAATTGTTTTAATGCTTTTATTCAATTTCAAATTCTTCGCTCAATTTTCAACAGTGGCACTGTCCTGAGTTTTATGGTCACATCCTCGACATAGTAAAGATCTTCAAATTTATAGCTAGTAGAAAATTTGTAATTCCTTAACAATTTCGCCAAAGTCACTTTAACCGACATTAAGGCATATCTCCAACCTGCAGTTAAATGAATGGGCTATAAATTAATTAAAACAATTATAATAATAAAAATACGTTACCTATACAATTGCGTATGCCCTTTGTAAAGGGTATAAAGGCATAAGGATGTTTATCCTGAATGTTTTGAGGCAGAAAGTGATCCGGATTGAAAGTTTCCGCATCCTCTCCCCAAATCTTCCGACTGCGATGCATATGAAAAACATCGATTGCAATTTGAACACCTTTTGGTATTGTTATACCATTCGATAGCTTAACATCCTCTGAGGTTTGACGGGAGACAAGTGGTACTGGAGCGATAACCCTCATCGATTCGTTAAGGATGAGATCCAGATAAACCATTTGTTGGGTATCTGCATAGCTAACCTCAAAATCTCCAGTGTTGGGAAAGAGAGTTCGAATTTCTTCGAAAGCCTTCTCCTGGTACTCGGGAAACATGGAGAGTAGAATCAATGTGTAGGCCACCGTATTGGCTGTGGTTTCAAATGCTCCAAAAACAATTACATTTGATTCATCTTCTACATTTTTCGTATTGAAAATGCCTCGTTTGAGCAAATCTATGGCTATATTTACAACTAAATTTTTATCATTCGACGATGTATCATCTTTATTATCCTCATGCAACTTTTTTCCAATAAGCTAGAAGTCAACACTGATTAGTATTTCAAATATATTTACTCAAGGCTGCAAAGCTTTAAAATTTTTAAAGAGCCAAATTACAGCTTTGATTTGATTTACCATTCTAATGAATTCCTTTGCATTCGATTTGGATTTGGCATAGTGTTTCTCTTTGCCTAATAGTTGACGCACTGTTTTACTCAGTAGCCACGGTGAGAAGACCATATCAGTCATAGTTTCCTGAATACTATCAACAACGAATAGCAAAAGCATTCACACTTAATCCAACTGAATCCAAATACATACCTTTGGTACTCTCCAAGTAGTTTGTTGTCCTTAATATAACCCAGATCCTTTACATCACTTCCCATGGTGGTACCTGTACTTAAACACAGTATAGAATGAAATTGATCTTTCACAAAGTCTATAACACTCACGAGTGGCAATACAAAGGGTAAAGCTTTGAATCACAGTTATAAGGTCTTTCGCGCCATTATCCACCATTAAGTCAATTGATTTGAGAAGTGAAGCCGTCTCCGAATTGAATATTGGGAAAAAGCTAAGCAGCATCTTGTGTCCAAAGGCTGGATTTAAAAATTTTCGATGTGTACTCCACATTGGATCTAGGCCAGAAAGAAGGACTAAATCAAAAGTTCTTAAAAAGCAGTTAAGAAATTTATTTCACCTGGTGCACTAAATAATCCTATGCCAACTCCATCATCGATTGCCTTGTATATGATGCCCTTGTTAACGCAATGGGGAGAAGTGAAGATATCCTGTATCAGCTGCGGATCGGCCACAACCAAAAAAGGCAAAGGACCCAACCAGGAAAAGAAGAAAGGACCAAGCCTGCCCACGTATTCACCAAATCTCTCTAGCACTTCTATAAGAGAGTTGATAAAGTAATCTAGAAACAAACTTTTGAAAACTGTGAGACATACTTTCCCTATAGAGTAATTTGTGGGCCATGCCTATAATGGGATAACCCAATGGGCCCGGTAGCTTCAACGTTAACAGATAGAACCGACGACGAGTCCATAGCACGTAAAACCACAGCACGCCCAAAAGAACACACCACAATTGCCATGTTAACATGGCTAAGAGAAAAGTCCTTGATAAAGTATAGTATCCAATATAAAGAATAGATTCACTTCCGAGCAATCGATCGTTTGATATTGCGACAACAAAATAATTGCAAAAAACCCTATTGTTCAGCCTTTTATAAGCTAGGTTTTTAGGGCGTTCATTTTCAATTATTTATTTATTTATTTATTTATTTTTGTGCAACAAGCATGTTTATACCTATAAATTATTGCACTAGTCAAATCAATAGGGCTGCAAAATTAGTGTCAATTAACATAGACATGAACACATTCGCCCTTTCAGTTCAACTAACTTGGCAAATTAACCAATTTTTATAATTAACCATCTTACTTAATACCTGGAAAGACACGTGTTTCTAATGATCAAGCATCAGCTTAATTTTAAATGGTAATTAATACACTCCCATCTACAAAGTTGTTAGCATATACTAACCCTTAATGTTTCAGAACCAGTTTGTTTGAAATTGTGTAGGATAGGACAACAAACAGGGAAATAGTAGAATGACTCTCTGAATTTTAAATAATTCAGAAATGCTAGATTTGAATACTACGCTCACTTTGCTGTCTAAAATTGAGATTATATTAAATATTAATTATTGTATAAAAGAAACTAAACTATTTTAAAGGTGCAAAAACCGAGAAATGAGTAGTGCAAACTTTAGCACCACCTTCCGTCTGGTTCCAAATGAAAAATCTACAAAAGTTCCTTCAACTTTGTAAAGACGATGACATTATCTTAAATATATATTATAATACATTGTGATATGATATGTAAAATAACCTCCACAGTCATCCAAATCTGTAGACCAATTCAGCATTTGTGGACTGAACTTAAAGAACCAGTTCACACATATAATTCAGCATATAAACAAGTCCTTTAACTCCAAAGGTTCCGAGTTCTAGATGCCAGGATTCCGAGAATTATATGCCCAATGCGATACATACTCAGCAAAATATTAACACACTCTTTGAATACCATAATAATGAATTAAAAGTATTAAAAGTGAGTCCAAAATTTCATTATCGTTGCTTATTCAATTTAGTCCTGTAGTTTATCAGTCAGTAAGTGTACAACAAAACATCTATTAAAAAACCCCAAAAACCAAAAACTTAAAAAAAAAACAAATTTAAAAAAAAATGGCATAGTTTTGATATATAATGTGTGTGGAATTTTGAGTTAGTTAGACGACAGCGACTTTATCTAGGATCCTGGCCTGTCGATGAGAGTCTCTGAAAGATTTACATTATCCAAAAAAAAAAAAAAAATTAAATTAAAACGATTCTTTATTTTACTTTTATATAGCAGTCCCATGCACATATATGTACGTACATATATAAATTTTACAGCATTATAAATATTTTATATACAAAAGCTTTTCAGAGATGCACTACATAATGCATAAAGTGCAATTAAACAACCTTACTTAATACCTACAGCTATATACACATATATAGCAAGTATCAGGTTATTTTTTTTAAATGGTAATTATTATAGTATTCCGAGCTGTCTAAAACTGAGCAAAAAGCAACGAATTGACATGTGCAAAGTTGCTTGTATAAATTAACTCTTGATGTTTGAGATCCAGTTTGTTTGAAATTGTGGATGTCACAACAAACAGGGAAATAGTATAACTCTCGATTTAATAGAATTTATAAAACGTTTAAATTTGAATAACCCTTGCATTTTGCACACTTGCAAATCAACAAATAGAAAACTGTTTTAATGCTTTTATTCAATTTCAAATTCTTCGCTCAATTTTCAACAGTGGCACAGTCCTGAGTTTTATGGTCATATTCTCAACAAAGTAGAGATCTTCAAATTTATAACTTGTCGAGAATTTATAATTCCTTAACAATTTCGCCAAAGTCACTTTGATCGACATTAAAGCATATCTCCAACCTGCAATAAATATAAACAGGCTTAAATAAATCTAAAGAATAATAATGTTATTAACATTTTACCTATGCAATTGCGTATGCCCTTTGTAAAGGGTATAAAGGCATAGGGATGTTTATCCTGAATGTTTTGAGGCAG
Organism: Drosophila tripunctata; assembly: GCA_035047385.1. Classification (NCBI taxonomy): domain Eukaryota; kingdom Metazoa; phylum Arthropoda; class Insecta; order Diptera; family Drosophilidae; genus Drosophila; species Drosophila tripunctata. The sequence continues at coordinate 925,522 of JAWNPS010000129.1, read as the reverse complement.
AAAGTGATCCGGATTGAAGGTTTCCGCATCCTCTCCCCAAATCTCCCGACTGCGATGCATATGAAATATATCGATTGCGATTTGAACACCCTTTGGTATTGTTATACCATTAGAAAGCTTCACATCCTCCGAGGTCTGTCGAGAAAGAAGTGGTACTGGAGCGATAACCCTCATCGATTCGTTAAGGATGAGATCCAGATAAACCATTTGTTGAGTGTCTGCGTAGCTAACCTCAAAATCTCCAGTGTTGGGAAAGAGCGTTCGAATTTCCTCGAAAGCCTTCTCCTGGTACTCGGGAAACATGGAGAGTAGAATCAATGTGTAGGCCACCGTATTGGCTGTGGTTTCAAATGCTCCAAAAAGAATTACATTCGATTCAGCTTCCACATTTTTCGTGTTGAAAATGCCACGTTTGAGCAAATCTATGGCTATATTTAAAACTAAATTTTTATCATTCGACGATGTATCATCTTTACTATCTTCATGCAACTTTTTTCCAATAAGCTAGAAGTTAACACTGATTAGTATTTCATTGGCTTCAGTCAAATATATTTACTCAGGGCTGCAAAGGGCCAAAATACAGCCTTGACTTATTTACCATTCTAATGAATTCCTTTGCATCCGATTTGGATTTGGCATAACGTTTCTCTTTGCCCAATAGTTGACGCACTGTCTTACTCAGTAGCCACGGTGAGAAGACCATATCTGTCATAGTTTCCTGAATACTATCAACGAATAGCAAAACATACCTTTGGTACTCCCCAAGTAGTTTGTTGTTCTTAATATAACCCAGATCCTTTACATCACTACCCATGGTGGTACCTGTACTTAAATACAGTATAGAATCAAATTGATCTTTCATATAGTCTCTAACACTCACGAGTGGCAATACAAAGGGTAAAGCTTTGAATCACAGTTATAAGATCTTTCGCCCCATTATCCACCATTAAGTCAATTGATTTGAGAAGTGAAGCCGTCTCCGAATTGAATATAGGAAAAAAGCTAAGCAGCATCTTGTGTCCAAAGGCTGGATTTAAAAATTTTCGATGTGTACTCCACATTGGATCTAAGCCAGAAAAAAGAATTCGAATCAAAAGCTCTTTAAAAAGCAATTAAGAAATTTATTGCACCTGGTGCACTGAATAATCCTATACCGGATCCATCATCGAATGCCTTGTATATGATGCCCTTGTTAACGCAATGGGGAGAAGTGAAGATATCCTGTATTAGCTGCGGATCGGCCACAACCAAGAATGGCAAAGGACCCAACCAGGAAAAGAATAAAGGACCAAGCCTGCCCACGTATTCACCAAATCTCTCTAGCACTTCTATGATATGATTCAGTATGAGTATCTAGAAACAAACTTTTGTAAACGGTGAGACATACCTTCCCTATGAAGAAATTTGTGGGCCACGCCTATAATGGGATAACCCAATGGGCCCGGTAGCTTCAACATTAATAGATAAAATCGACGACGAGTCCATAGCACGTAGAACCACAGCACGCCCAAAAGAACACACCACAATTGCCATGTTAACATGGCAAAGAGAAAAGTCCTTGATAAAGTATAGTATCCAATATAAAGAATAAATTCGCTTTCGAGCAATCGATCGTTTGATATCGCGCCAACAAAATAATTGAAAAAAACCGTATTGTTCAGCCTTTTATAAGCTAGGTTTTTTGAGGGCGTTCATTTTAATTATTTATTTAAATATTTATTTAATTATTTATTTATTTTTGTGCAACAAGCATGTTTATACCTATAAATTATTGCACTTGTATACCTTGAAAGACACGTGTTTCTAATGATCAAGCATCAGCTTAATTTTAAACGGTAATTAATACACTCCCAACTGCAAAGTTGTTAGCATATACTAACGCTTAATGTTTCAGAACCAGTTTGTTTGAAATTGTGTAGGATAGGACAACAAACAGGGAAATAGTAGTATGACTCTCTGGATTTTAAATAGATTTGAATACTACGCTCACTTTGCTGTCTAAAATTGAGATTATATTTATGCAAGTAAATTTTAGTTATTGTTTAAAAGTAACTTAATTATTACAAAGGTAAAAACCCAAAAATGAGTAGAGCAAACTTTGGCAACACTCTTCATTTGCTTCCAAATAAAAAATTTTGAAAAGTTCCTTCAACTTTGTCATTATTTAAAATATATATTATGAAACATTGTGATATGATATGTGGAATAACCTCCACAGCCTCCAAATCTTAGCTCAATTCAGCAATTGTGGACTAAACTAAAAGATCCAGTTGACACATGTAATTCAGCATATAATCAAGTCCTTTACCTCCAAAGATACCGAGTACTAGATGCCAGGATTCAGAGGATTATATGCCCAATGCGGTGCAACTACTAAAACATACTTAACAAAGTATAAACACACTAGTTAAATACCATAATAATGGATTAAAAGTATTAAAAGTGAGTTCAAAATTTCATTATCGTTGCTTAAACAGTTTAGTTCTGTAGTTGATCAGTCAGTAAGTGTACAACAAACATCTATGCTAATTAGTAGGAACAATTTATTTATATTACATATATTTATTTCAAAATATGTCTTAGCCTATATAGTATACATTTATGAAAAATAAGTATTACGAACTGTACAATCAAGTACATCAAGTCTCTCCATCAAAAGGGATAATATATGTTATGTATTCACACATTTGTACATTCAGTAAGCAAAATGAACACCTTTATCTTTATGCGCTATGGATTTATATGGATTTAAAAAAAACAAATTAAAAAAAAAATGGCATAGTTTTGATCATTTTTAATGTGTGTGGAATTTTGAGTTAGTTAGACGACAGCGACTTTATCTAGGATCCTGGCCTGTCGGTGAGAGTCTCTGAAAGATTTACATTATCAAAAAAAAAAAGGTTAAATTAAAACGATTCTTTATTTTACTTTTATATAGCAGTCCCATGCATGTGCACATATATGTACGTACATATATCAATTTTACAGCATTATAAATATTTTATATACAAAAGCTTTTCAGAGATGCACTACAAATGCATAAAGTGCAATTAAACTATATTTAATTGCTTTAAATAATATGTTAATTTTGTTGCAATTAAAACAATGAAAACTTAAATTAATTGTATGTTAAATATAATATAATATATATATATTAATGTATTCGAATGCAATGAACGGATGAAATTGATTAATCTGCAAAATAAATTGAAGCTGAAAATTAGCCAAAGCTTGAAGATTATTAGCAATTCAATTTAAAAAGTTATGGGATTTTAAATAAAATGATGCCTTACAAATTTGAACAACTATGGTAATATTTTTGCTAAAATATAGAATACTTGTAATGTCGTTTCTTAGCACCATTTACTGAAATCCCACTAGATTTCGAGCTATATTCAAGCAAAGCGGTGTGAGTTGATAATCGAGTGTTAGTCAAACTAGAACTACTGGGATGAACGCAAGCGTCTGTAGAACAGCAGGCAGTAATACTAGAAAAGCGTAGTGCATTTAATGATTCAGTGTACGAACCAGTTGTTGAGTCCACAAATCCATTCGAACTTAATCTATTGGCCACCAATGCGTTGCCGTTGGCCATTGAGCTCATCAGTGGTGCACTGGGTTTTGCAGCTAAAAGAAAGAAAGGTTTAAAGTAAGTAAAAATTCCCTTTAAATACTTCAGATTGTACAAACCTATTGCTGAATCTTTCGTAATCGCATAGCCATTGGACAGGGAACCATTTGCACCATTTTCGATGAGCGGTTCGCTGGACTTTACACCTGATTGAGATTGAAAAGGGAGTCGCAAATTAGTCAGTCTGTTAATCGATTAGTGGATTTTCTGTTTATTACTCAGTTAATCTATCAAGCAGTTTAATATGTAATTTAAAATCAGTTTGCCACTCAATTAGACAGTTCATCAAATAGATTGTCTATCAATTAATTAAATGTTCTACACATTAGTTAGATAGTCAGTTACTCTAACTAAATGCAGTTTCATTTTGAGAATAATAATAAACCAGATATGGAATCCCCAACATGACACAACATCTAATAAACATATGAACATTCAAACGGAGTTTTATTTAGAGACCTTAGAAAGTTAGTCAATCAGCAAGATAAAAACTAAAAAAGTGATCAATCAATGAAATGTTCACTTAGCTACTTAATCAGATAACCGATCTGAGTTTTGGTTAAGAACGTTAGGCAATCAGTCAATCAAAAAGCTAATTTTAAAAGTGATCAATCAATTAATCATTGACTAATCAATCGAACAGTCGATCAAAAAGCTTATTTGAAAAGAAATCAATCAATCAATCATTGACTAATCAATCGAACAGTCAATCAAAAATCTAATTTAAAAAGTAATCAATCAATCAATCATTGACTAATCAATCGAACAGTCAATCAAAAAGATAATTTGAAAAGTAATCAATCATTGACTAATCATTCCAACAGTCATTCAAAAATCATTCCAACAGTCATTCAAAAAGATAATTTATGAAGTAATCAATCAATCAATCATTGACTAAACAAACGAACATTCACTTAGCTAATAAATCAGTCAATTATGTTACTCAAGCAATCAATCGATGCGTCAATCAAATAGTCAGATAATCAACTAAATTGATAGTCACACAATTTGTAAGAAAGTTAATCTTATACACAATAAGTTGGTCAATCAGTCAATCAAGGAAGGCATTAAAGTAGTCAATCAATCACACCGTATGGAAAAACATGCTTACCATTCATGCGATATGTGCCGTTTGCTGAGACCTCAATGTCTCCATTTTGTCGGGACGAAATACCATTTGAAATCGAACCCCCCGAATCGTCCTTAACGCAACGCATTAGGAAGAGCAGCGAGGAGCCAATCATAGGCGGAATACCGGCCAAAATAAATGGCAGTGTATAGGAACCAGTTCTCTCAAAGATCATGCCAGCAACAGGTGGGCCGATGGTCAGTGGCAGTGAGCAGAGTCCCAAGAGGAAACCAATAGCCTGCGTGGCACCCGAGGGACCACAAATCTCATAGGCAATCGGACCGAGCAGTGAGATGAAACAGCCATCGAAGAGACCCATGATGAGGGCAAAGGAGACGAGCACCGCATAGTAGCTGGTGAGGGGTAACAGTAGCGTTACCAGACCAATGCAGACCAATGATAATTGCTGCAGATACATGCGATTCACACCAGGCATATCGGCAATCACACCGAATATTAAACGCCCTATGCCGGACGTAATGCCGATGCACATCACCGGTAAATTGACATCATTGCCGGGAAACGAGGTCTCCACGAATTTCATCATGTGCACATAGGGCACAAAGTAGCCAAATAGCGCCAAGGGCACACAAAAAGCCCAGATGAGATAGCGCTTCTTCATCCAAATGTCCACATTAACTATGGAGCGCAGAAACACATTGAGGCGCGAGCGACCGTTCTTTTTTTTGGCTGAGTCCTGGGGAAAATGCAACGGCTTGTAGACAAATGAGCAGACTATAATAAAAGCCGACATCAGGCTCATAATCTAAAAAATTAAGATTATATTTAGTATTGCTATATAAACTCTATGATACCATACTCACTCTCAAAGTCGTCTCGAGTCCATAGTTACCCAGCAGCATATCCAAACCGGGCGGCAAGATGACAGTAAAAACACTGGAACCGGCAGTCACAAATCCGCTCACCTTGCCCAGATAACGCTTGAAGTAATGCCCCAATATGGCCAATGTGGGCGTATAGGCCAATGCCCCGCCCAGTCCAAACATAATGCCATATGTAAAGTACAAGGCGCTAATGTTATCCGCAAAAAACGATGACAACAACAGTCCGCCGGCAGCAGTCATGCCACCCGTAAACGTTGTCAGTCTCAGACCAATTTTATCCGTCAAAACTCCAGCAACGGGGGAGAGAAAGAACGTGGTGCCAATGGCCAAAGAACCCACAAGAGCTGCAGAAAGAAGAGAATCAGTTAGAGCAAGAAGCTAAGACTATTTATAGGCGAGGTGTGAGACCTGTCCAGTACCGGATTTACCAGAAATTTGATATGTTTCAAGGGAGTACTATCAACCAATTTGGTAGCCTATGATATGATATCCAGTAAAAAGTAATTCCTACAGGTTTTTTGAGAATATGTCGCTAATAATTTTAGCATGCAGATTGCTAGATGCAATATAAAGATAATGCCATCAGCATTTTTTAGATGCCACGCCTCTTTCGCATACCAAAAGCTCATTTTCGTTGAAACTTTGCATGCCGCTAGGTCACTTATTTCTTAACGTATAGTTTTGTAACTTAGTGTATACTTGAAGACAAATAATATCAAACAATTCTGAAAATTTCATAAAAATCGGACTATAATTAAAAAAGTTGCTCATACAACGAAAATCGTGACTTTCAAACAAGGCATTGCAACGTGCATTGCACTGTGCGAGCGAGATAGACATATAAATTTGAGTTCATGTTAAGTTCTTGGAGCAGCTACTTCAATTAAAACTCATACTTATAATTGGAAACGAAGCTCAGTGGGTATTGCACGGTCAGCAGGCCCGACTGACATTTTAATTCTTGTTAAAACATGTGATATGAACTTCTACACAAATATTTCAAATTTAACTTGCGTTTGTTACAGAACTTGTGTAAAATTCTAAAATAAACTTGATCTGCGTACACAATATAGTAGGGTTCTAATATATTATTCATATATTTTAGTTCTTAAAGCTTCATTTCATACCGCGTTGTACTACCGGCAGTAATTAACAAAAAACCATAAGCTACTAGTTCCCTTATGAAAACTGGGCTAAATTACTACTGCTTCCCTAGACATTCCCAGCTGCAACATGTGGCATGACGGTAAATTGCATTTAACAAATCGCATCTCATTCGATTTGCGGTTAATTGTGTAATGAACTATTTTTTCCATACTGTGCCTCAAAAGCAAGTCGACCCGACAGCTGTATAAAGCTGGAACTGAAGCTGGAGACAATGCGGGAAAACACTTGAATGCCGTCAAAGAGACTAATTTGTTTTTCTATAAATATCTAATTCGATTGAGCAATTTACAAGCTTTGCATGATCGCCTGAATCATTGGCTTAAGTTTCACATGGGTGTAGATGATAGTTAACTAAATACCCAGAGTTTTCAAAAATCGTTTTATGGTTGAAAGATAGCATGGAATTACAAAATCTGTGCAGATTTATCTTAAATAATTTTTATATGCTTGTATGTTCCTAAATTTTATACAAAAGTAATACAAACTGGTATTGGAATTGCAAAGATTACTATATTGTCAACCAATCCTAAAAATTTCATTAAAATTCTGTAATAAACATAGAAGTTACGAGTAGTTTCAAAAGGTCTTCAAAATTTTTTGACGTAATTTCATATACTAGCTTACAGCTTGCTACAGGGTATCATGTAATCGACTGATTTATAAACTCAAGCCGAAAATTATTTCCACGAACTGGTATTGTAACCAAAGTTTACTATATTGTTAACAAATCCTGAAAATTTCATAAGGATTCTGTAATGAACATAGAAGTTACGAGTAGTATTGAAATGTCTTCAACATTTTTTGATGTAATTTTATATAATAGTACAGCTTGCTACAGGGTATCATATAATCGAATGAGCTATAAACTCAAGCTTAAAATTATTTCCACGAACTGGAATTGGAAATGCAAAGTTTACTTTATTGTCAACAAATCCTGAAAATTTCATTAAGAATCTGTAATAAACATAGAAGTTACGAGTAGTTTTAAAATATCTCCAACATTTTTTGACGCAATATTATACCTTACAGCTTGCTAGAGGGTATCATGTAATCGGTTGATTTATAAACTCAAGCTTAACAAAGCTTTCTACAAACTGGTATTGGAAATGCAAAGTTTACTATATTGTTAACAAATCCTGAAAATTTCATTAAGATTCTGTAATAAACATAGAAGTTACTAGTAGTTTCAAAATGTCTCCAACATTTTTTGACATATTATTACACCTAACGTCTAACTACAGGGTATCATATAATCGAATGATTTATAAACTCAAGCTTAAAGTCCTTTCCACATGAATTTGTTTAATAAAAAAAAAACACTTTCGTTTATCGCAAACGATTTAAATATATAAATCTGAAATGTGCATAACGCAAAACTGACAGATTTGGGTTAATGCATTGTTCATTTTCGATACGATTGACGAGTTTCGACCCAGTTTTGATAAGCGCCCAGAAATGACAGTAAACTGCGAGTGTTGATAAGTGCATTAATAAATTCTCAACTATATATTATACATATATTTAATATAATCTTATTAAATGCAGTGACAACATGTGAATTATGCAGCTGTCACTCTGTGAAAATTAGCTCAAAAGATCAACCCAGTGGCTGACTTTGCGGACTTTCCAATCGTTTCAAAGTACATACACGGCATATACCCTATAATTGCAGACAGGGCATATGAATCATCTTTTGAGTGAAATGCATATATTGTTTTATTAGAATGCTTTTTGCCTGAGCTCATTAATACGACTAAAATTAGACTTGACCCACATTCATGTCCGCAATACTTTAAGCACTCATTGTAATCAATACCCAGAAACGTACAACCAACCCCGCTCTCTTTCTCTCTCTCTTTCTAGCGCTCTCTTGCTCGCCCTCGCTTGCATTTTAGCATAACAATTCATGCAATTTAGGCAACCATGGCAACCGTAGCAATGGGAAGTAGAGGCAAGGAGGTTGTGACATTCAATGTCAATGTCACAACCGGTGGCGGCAACAACCGCAGTCAGAGAGAGAAAGAGAGAAAGAGAGTCATTCACACATACACTCATACACCTACGCATGCATTTCAGTTGAAAGAGAGCCACGAGAACGCTAGAGAGCGTCAGTGCAAGAGAGCGACAGAGAGAGAGAGCGAGAGGGAGAGAACGAATGCGTTTATAGCCCACGAATTGCATATTAGGTAATACCTAATAGAAATTATATTTGCTGAAACTTTGCCAAAGGTCCATTAAACAAACAAAAAAATCAAAGGAAATCAACTAAGCGATACCCTGTAAACGACAAAAGAGCTATATTAAAAAAAGTGGGTCTAGCTCTTAAGCTCAATTGAATTTGCATTGTTTTATAAGCTTAACTACAAGCGTACCTAATAGAGCACTGCATGAGTCTACTCATAACATACGTCAGATTGAATGTATTCGAATTGAGTTGAGATGAGTAAGTGTCAAACACACAATGAATTTAATGAGTTTCAATATGAGTGGAAGTGTCAACTCATAATATACACCTTTAACACAATGAGTTAAGTTGTACAATTTTGACAGGCCTGATATCATTCGAATCATTCGAGTTGTTGCTTGTACATTCTGTGTATAATATTGTTTGATTTAGAGAAAGCAAGGCTTGCTTAGCAAGCACATGTTTAAAATTAAAATGGAAAAAAGGGAACTTTTTTTGTTAAGATGATGATTGTGATGATGATATGTATTTAAAAACAAATTGTTGGAAATTAAATGAGCAAATTAGTGGGGCATGGAATCTCAAAATTAAATTAAAAAAACTGACTAAATTCGGACAACATTAATAAAATTATGTTTTTAAATACCAACATGAACTAAATGCGTAAATATTTGTAATATGTATATTAAATAATATAAAGAAAAAATTAAAAATGACTGCATATGTAAAAAAATCCATGTGTTTGTGTTTAGAACTTAAATCGTTTCCATTACGCACACAATAAAGCACAATAATGAAAAAAATTTTGTTTTGGCATTCGAATGGACTCAAAACACAACTTCACACAGACTCGTCTACTCACTCATTCATTTCGTAATTTTTCGTTTTGACAGTTGTGCGTCTGAATGATGCCTTAGAGAACTCACTCATTCTACATTCATTTGACAACTAACTCACATTCACTCAATTCAATTTGAGCATTGTGCATTCGAATCCCAATTTTCTGGCATTCATGCAGTGCTCTAGTACCTAACGTGAACGCATATTTAAATGCATAGAAAAATTGAAAAATTTTTAAAAAATTCATAATCATACTTTTTCTTAAGCAGTTTTTAAAATATATATATTAAATATAAGAATGTTAGCTTTAGAAGATTAACTATTAGACACAGCTTGCTTTCGTCCCTAGCGTGATATCATTATCTTTAGTAATCTTTGCCCAGTAATTAAATTTATAATCATACTCTTTCTTTAGCAGATTTTAAAATAAATCTATTAAATATGAGAATGTAAACTTTTAAAGATTGACTATTAGATAAAGCTTGCTTTCGTCCCTAGCGTGGTACCAGAATCTTTAGCAATCGTTGTCTTGTAATGAAATTTATAATCATACTTTTTAAAATTTAAAATATATATATTAAATATAAGAAAGTAAATTTTTAAAGATTAAGTATTAGGCACAGCTTGCTTTCGTCCCTAGCGTGATATCATCATTTTTAGTAATCTTTCACCTGAAAAAAACTAAAAAAAAACAGTTGTACATAGACTTTAATCAACAGATTAAAATACCTAACTGAAATTATAATAAACCTAAACCTAAATCTAAATCCAAATCTAAATTTAAATCTAAATCTAGCTATTAAAGACTTTTAGACCGCATTTTGTATTTGCTTCGCTTAAAATTAGCATTTTCAAACCTGTAACATACAAGCTGAAAAACTAAGGAACTCCCTTTTGGTACCCAGTTTTAAAGGGTATCAAAGGGTATTACATCAATTTACAAAATGCCAATTTCTAATATTATATCATACGAGACAAGTGATATGCACATCTTGAAATTGTTACTATTAAACTAATATATTTGAATTGAATATTGCTGAACTTAATTATTGGCGTGTGTTGGCTTCAAGTTAATTATAATGTTATCAGCTAGTATAGTATATTTAAATATATATTAGAAATGTATTTAATTGTTGCTCAGCAACTAATGCTTTAAACTAGTTTCGTTATTAGCGCTAAGCCAAGACAATTGATACCCTTTAAATAGACATTTTCTGAATGTTTGTGGCAGTGTGGAGTGTGAAAAGTTCTTAATAAGGCAAATAAGTTTAGATGGATTCGGATTACGTGCAGCTTTAATCATATGGCGGAACTAATTCCGCTCAAGCGTCTCAAACCGTTAGAGTTTGAGCCAGAGAGCTAGAGCCAAAGAAGATAGATCGTTGTCAAGCGACACGATGCGACGCGACGCGACTCGTGGCACTTGCAGGGCTTCCGATGTCAAGCTAACGGCTGCCTAAGTAACTGGGTCAGTGGCATGTGGCATACGGCATGTGGCAAGCGGCATGCGCAATTGTGCCATCTTTTGTCAGCGGCTTTTGTCTTTTCGGCCAATGCAACTGGTCTTCTTTTAAGCAACAGCAAAGCGTATGTTCCCAATGCGTTTGAAAAGAAAAACGCATACGAGGCGTATGCGCAATATATCTCAAATCGAGTCGAGTCCGACTCAAAGCGAGCAGCGAACCTTGACAAACAGTCTTAAATCAATTGAACTTTGTTTGCCTGCCGACAACGACGACGTCACCAGAGCTAACCAGCTCGATGCGCACTAATACACTGAGAGAAATCAACAAGTACTTGACAATTTTTTATACTAAAATTCAGTTAAAATCAAAGGCATAAATTTCTCAATTTTTGGCAACTTTTGTATCTAAAAGTTTTTTGAATTCTTTACACCTTTTCGCACTGTGTAGTTCAGCTCAGTTCAAAAGTTTTCTTTTTGCACGCAAAATTATTAGCCGCATAATGACCTTTTGCTCAGTTTCTTTAGTATTTAGTTCTCAGTTCTCAGCAGTTCTGAATTCTCAATTCTCAACTCTCATCGGCTTCAGCGACTTTTGACATCGACATTTGCCGTCGACGTGTTGAATAACGTTTTTGTGATCCAATAAACTTTCAGCAATTTAATTCACTTGACGTCGACATGTTTGCCGTTACACGCCATATCTATATGTATGAATGGATATATACATACACTCAGACATGCAAAAATCATAAGTCATTCATGTGCCAAGTTTTGTTGAACTCAAAAATAAAACAGGAACAAGGCGGGACTCCAAACATCATTTGAAGTTTTTGCTATAAAATGACATAGTAAATTAATCTATAACTCAAAATATATTAAAATCAAAGGCTAAGATATCTATGTAAATGCTTTGGATTCGAATTCTACCAAAAAATTCTACCACGAAATCGAATTCCCAAAGTTTTTTTTTTCAAAAACTAATAAATCGAGAATTTTACAAGATCTTGTAGCTTGGTTTTCTGTTTTTGACTTTAAAATAATAATAGAAACTTAATCTTCTTAATTTTACTTAAATATGCAAAACTTTTTTATTTTCAGGAACTATATGTATAATGCCTGTTTTAAAGCTTTCCAAAATTTTAAAACATTGAAAATATAAAAACATATTTATTTGCTTTTTTTTTAAATAGTATATATTATATGATGCTAGTTTCTACATTCAGTCCAACTTTGGTTTGAATCGTACTAATGAAATACAGTGCTGTCTGGGTATAGTGAACCAATTTTTGTATGGCCTGTTCTCTTTATCGAGGCTGTGTACTATATTAAGACTCAAATTTGTGCCTCGAAAACTCGTTTTCTTTGCTTAAGCAGCAAAAAACTTTTCTTTTTTTTTGTAAATGTAAGAAAACACACTAATTTGGGTGTTGACTATTTAGGGGTGTTCACTATATAGGGGGGTTACTATACCCAGACAGCACTGTATAACAAAAAGTTTCCATTTGCTTAAAATTTAAAAGGTTTCCGGAAATAAATCTTATTTCTATGGAATTGTGTGGTTTTTGGGTACAAAATTATTAGTGTTTTATGATGAAGATACTTTTGCATAGAATAGATACCTTTTAACAGTTGCAACAATCCATAACAATTCTCTATACTTTTACTTTACGAAACAAAATTTATTTGTGTCTATCGACACCTGAAGATTATTAAGGAATCTTGTTTGTTTTAACTTATTGTGCCTTTTCTTCTAGTATTAAAAAGTTAATAAAATAGAGGGAAAATGTAGGACTATTTGAACTATGTGAACTAAAATTCAACATTAACTTTCAAGGCCTGAATAAGACTTTTTATGCTTTAAAAATTTAAAATTCCAATTTTATTATCTATATTTTTTACACATTTTGTTGTTATTGTGTAAATTGTAACTACGTATTAAATAAATAAAATAAATGACGCATACAAAGTCATTCATCAGCAAAAAGTGTTTCCATGAATAAAATATAAATATGTACTTATGTAAAATAAATCATAAATTTATTCATTATTTATATGGAGCTCTACATATAAACACATTGGCTAGAAATCAACGAGTTTAATAAACCGAAATCCGGCTGGAAGTTCACACTTCTTATCAACACTAAATTGCTTACATATTCATAATGTGTCTAATCACAAATACTCAGTGGGGTGTACGTACGTACACACTTGATAGGAAAAACAACAACAACAACAACAACAACAACTAGAATCAACAGTTTTAATCAGATTTGTCGGATTTGTCTTCTGCTTTAATTACAATCAATTGACATTTTGGTATTAAGAGCAAAATCACAAATTGTTTTTTTTTTTTTTTTCGCCTCTTTTAGTGATTGATTAAACGAGGTAGGTGGAGGGGGTAGGGGTTAGGGGGAGGTGTACTGTGTGTTTTTCCAACTTACCCGCTTTGCTGTTGGCTTCCGTGTCACCCTGTGCTGTTAGCCGTTCGGTTAGAAGCTTATGAAATACGCCGTACGTGTTGATCAATCCAAAGATGACACCGTTGCATAGGAATGCACTGACCATTACCAACCAGGCACGTGCACCGCCATCGGGTGGCTCCTTGCCGTGTATATCTTGACAACAGGGTACCTCCTCATGCTGTGCCTGCTCATGTTGTTGCTCATCCAACTCCAACTTGTGTTGATGATGATGTGTTGTTCCATTTGATAATGTCTTCTTGCCATTAACTGTTATTCCATTGCCAATGGCCGCCAATGGGGCGTGTCCATTGGCACGTTCCGAAGTGCTCAATATTCGACCGTTCGATTGACCCCTCGTTTCGTCCAGTGGCTCGTGCTCGGTCATGGCTAATTTGTATCACTAAACGCCGCCTCGTGTAGTTTTTGCTGAAAATTTTTTAACTGATTACTATATATGCCGCTCTCTGCTCTCCGCTGCCGCTCTAGGGATGAAAGTGTTGTTCTCATAAACTTAGTTTCTAATGGGAACTATAATATAATATTTATGTGGGAAAAATTAAGAGGTTGTAAGACCTACGTTTGCCAAATTTGGTAAGCACGCAGATCAAGTTCGTGTTCTGCAATTTTCAACGCGATCGATTTGTAAACTTAGAAGAACTACCATTGGTATTTAATGAAAATCCCTGAGAAAATACCATAACTAGACTTCTAAAAGTCGAGCTCTTTAGAAGTAGTAAGCCCACTTGTTTTAAATTATGCACATAGATATAATTACATTTATTTTCTATCTAAAATTTTCTACTAAAAGCTTCAATTGAGCTCATTTGCAGGGCTACGTTTTAGATCTTCAACATAATCTAGAGTCTAGGGAACAATAAAGTCCATTTGGATTTTTGATATTACGACAAACACTTGCATAATATGTCATATTTTATTAATTGAACTTGTTTGAAATTTAATAGGTAAACCCACAAAGCAAGCTAACTAATCAATACCACAAAGTTGTAGGTGTCTTTGCAATTGATCGTAATGCAAAGCAATGGAAAACAAAAGAGTTTCCGTCTTTATAAAGATGCTTAGTACAATATTAGATATGTAGGTAAAGCACTTTTATTATACACACTTTATTTTATTTTTTATTTGTACAGTTAAATAAATTATATTTAAAATAAAAAATGTAGCAGGTACTAGAAAATTTGTAGAATTTCTTAAGGACTTTTGTATCACTTAATAATTTATTTAATTTTTTTTGTTTCCTAACCGATCCTAATGAAATTTTCAGAACAAATTAACAATAACATTCTAAAGCATAATGCCAAATTTAAATAGAATACGATTAGATTTTCTTGTTAATATGGAAATATGAAATTGGTGAATGGAACCTGATATCAAAAATTGAAAACCAATTGAATCCTTTATGATCCTAGCAATTATTTATCCTGATATTCATTCACTCCTTCGACTCCTTTATACATATATACACTTTTTAAGATCGAAAAGAATTTTTTTTGCCTGTTACAAATTTCCAACAAACTCACTATTTTATCTTCCCGCTAAAAAACTTCTGTTTTGTACTGACTGATCAGTTGAATCCTCTAGAGTATATTCTCTCAAAAAACTGTCCAGTTGAAAAACAATAAACTAAACTACAATTTACAGTGACGCAATATCAAATTGCACATTTCTCATTTCTCAGAACTGATAGAGGCGAAAATGTACTGAATTGAGCGCAATTCCGTCTTATCACAAAAACCAAAATGTATATATATATAAACTGTTTATGCAAAGTAATGTAAATTAAATAACTGAGTAAGTGAATAATTAAATATTTACAGAGCGATATGTTGTTCCACTTTGTGACAATTTACACGACTTCATTATGAATTATATACAAAGTATGTATATATTATTATCATTACAGATTGCAGTTGCACTAACCAAAAACAGAAGAAGAAGAAATATTTAAATAACTGCAGAGATTGCCAAAATTGTATGCAGAACACGAGCGTGTGAGAAGACAAGACATTGAAAGTGATTTACAATGTTAAAAAAACGGTTAAGTTTGTTTTGATTTTGTTTTTGTTTTTCTTTGTTTTGCTCTGTTGCTGTTATCAATGCGTTTTTTAAAACACGCACGTGTTGGAGCTGAGAAGCGTCGTGGTTTAGAGGGGGAGTGCGGGGGACACAACGAAATTATTCATAAGGTTGTGCAATCGAAACGTAAAAAGAGAGAGAAAGCAGCACACACAAATAGTAGTTACAGCTGAAGAACAAGAACAAGAACAAGAGCACGCAGCGAAATAGTTGCACGTGATTTATATACCTTCTTTTGTATTATATTTTGTATTTATAATTTTAAACTAACAGTCGCTTGGCGGCAGATAGTTTTTACTATAAGAATGTCCGCGTTTAAGTTGGACCGAAAACACACACGACCGCACGCTTGCGTTGCCGGCAACGGAATGAAAAATAATTCAATTATTTGCCACGAGCTCTTTGCGAAAATGTAACAAAAAAAAAAAACAAACAACAAACATTTGTCACTTCTACACCAACTGTGTGAGAGGCGCCTAGTCGAACGGCGACGGTGACGGCGACGCCAACGTCGACAGCGTGAGACTCTGGCGCACTGTTGTGCTCAGCTGTAAACAAAAACCAAAAGTGAAGTAAAGCAGAGCAGCGCAAAGCTAACGGTAACGTTGGCAACGCACACGAAGATGTGCATGAAAACAAATGCCGCGACTTTAAGAGCCTGGCTGAGTGTTGAGAGCGAGAGCTTTAAAGAAAGAGAGAGAGAGTGAGTGCAATGCCTGCTCTCTTATGTGCGCATAAGCATTTGCATTTAATCATTTCTTTTCATTACGCTCTGGCATCACGTGTTTTCATTTTAGCTCATCAATCAAAATCTTTCGCTTTCATGTTTTCCAAAATGTAGTCAATTGATTTCAATTCGCAGAATTAGAAACTGAACTGCAGCTTGGAAGAGAGTGAGTAAAGAAAAACACTTGATGCAAATTAAGTGAGGATATCCGTTGCGGCAAAGCCATCAACATCAACAATGAAAAGAGCCAAGTGAAGCAGAGCCAAGTGAAGCCGAGCTCACGCATACCCAAAATACCGAGTGCCAGCGCAGTGCTAATTTTTGTGGTATGTATAACTTTTTTATTTATAAACCGATCTTTATGAAATTTACAGCATAGCTTAACATAACTTATGACCTAGTAGTCTGTTAAATTTAAAGCATATAATTTAAGCATAGCCTGCTAAAAATAGCTTTTAAATATTTGTTGTGTAGTTTATGGTCTTAAGAGGCGGAGTAATAAAAAGTTACAATGAACTTTTAACAGCTGCACATTAAAGCAGTCTCTATAGCAAATTTAAAGCAGCTAGCTCTAAACAACTCAGAGATCTATTAATTTATTTGTAAAGAAACAAGGCTCATAACACCCAGTTAGTACTGGGTATGCAAAGAACTTGCAACTTCAACGGACACACAACACAAATTTGACCCCGAGGCTGAAGTATACTTGGAATTGAAATTGGTGGCGCCGCCAAAAAAGCACAAAAGCCGCAAGTTTTACACTTTGTTGCATATAAAAAATATGTATATTTTATTTATTTAGTTAAATGTATGTTGTATATAACTTACGTGTTAGTGGAAGATTCAGATTCAGATACAGTAACAGTTTTTAGCAAGAATTCAATTAATTTATATATAATACTTAGGACAAGTTATCTAGGTTCGTGTGCTCAATTTTTTTTTAATTTAATTTTAATTTACTGTCGCCGCCTCAATGGACATTGCCGTGGGCAGCCGACAAATTGGCGGCTGATCAACAATTAGTTTAAAATGTTTATCCGGCCAATCGAATTCCAGTCGCTGTGTGGGCTCCGTTTTGCCATCCAGTTGAGCATTACGAAATGCCTCCATCATGCGTGAGACCAGATCATTGGGTATGAGCACCTGTATCCAGTAGCCGAGCACACCAAATGGTTCGCTTACACTCACCGCCGAACCGGTAACACTCTCCGCCACCAAAGTCAATGCCAAATGCTGTGCCTTGAACGTGAAGTGTCTGCCATGACGTATGCGATCCTAAAACGAGAGGAATATCCAGTTTAACAAGTGCACTATGGGCGATTTGTTGATTTTGGCGGCATAAAGTTTAAAAATAGAGCTAGGAGCTTAATTTTTTTTTGTAAGTGTTAATAATATTTTACTTTAATTTCGGATTTTTTTTTAGTCAATTTGACCACGCCTTTTTTTCCGCCCCTTTATAGCCCTGGCACTTGTACAAAAATTTCAATTTTTATTATAAAGCAAAGCATAAAAATAGAAAAAATAATATTTTACCATGTAACAGTATTCGAAAAATAAAAAAACATAAAGTTAATAATCTTTTTCATCCAAAACAAAAGAATTCTCATGTTTGTCATCGCTTTCGTTGTCTGATTCGGTGTCTTCATCATTTAAAAAAGCGTGTTGTTGTTGAACGTAAAGGGAAACTTCAAAAAATGATTACTACAATAAACTAGACACATTCGTTAGTAACTTGTCATTTTTAGTTGCATGTTTTGATATGCACTTTTCAAGAAATACTCCACGGAACACAATTAAAATTGTTAGATTTTTGCTAAAAAATACAAACAACAATAACACCGGACATTAAAAGCACCACGAACATTTATACACATTTATCGTAAATAAAAGATTCTAAATACCTTGAGCTTTGCTATCCATATTACACTTATTAATTTAAACGAAACCAATAATAATTTAAGCACTTTCAACAGCATGAAATTTTTCGCGCCAATTTATATAATTGCGAGCTTCAATAGATCAGTTGATTTTGAAGGGCTGCCACAAAAAGAGAGTTGCCACCCGATAAAAAAAAAAATTGTTTTTTTTAGCTATCTGAAGTGTTTACTATTAATAAAAAAAAAAACATTTCCTTAATATTTCACCATCAATTTTATGACTTTATGTTGCCCATTATGAAAAATCGCCCATAGTGAAGTGGAAAAGTTTAAATTTTGGTGCTTACCTTAATAGCAAGCAGTAGATATTTGGCCGCATAGGGAGCTAAGGTTATTTCGATGCCATCGAGTGATATGCAGTCAGGTGCCTGGGGCTGATAGTCCAAAGGACACGATTTGTGCAGTGAATTGCTGCTGAGTGACATGGACTGGGGGAAACTGGGTTCCTCACGCTTCAACTGAGATTCGGTCAATTGCTGTCGATTGTTCTCCTCGCTGGCACAGCGTTCATTTAAACTCTGAAAGTCCACCTCTTCCTTGACGGTTTTGGTCTGCTCTTTGAGCTCTCTGAATGTGAATTCGGCATTAACACCGGCCAGATCGGAGCCCTGTTTCTCTAGATCATCCTGCAGATTGAGCAGTGTCTCTGGGAACAGTTCAAAGACGCTCATGGTGCGTTGCATGTTGGTAACCAGCCAATCACCGCCTGTCAGTACATCCTTGGCCAGAAAACCGAGCACACCGCGTCCATTCCAGCGTGACGCCTGCTCCAGTTCCTCCTCCGTGACGCCAACAATTTGGCAAAAGTCCACAGTGCCAAAGGGCGTTTCTATGCAACCCAATTGCGGATCTTGGGCCACCAGCAGACTCTGCATGCGTGAATCATTGCTGCCATTGAGGGATTTGCGCCATGGTATATTGTCGCCAAAGCACAAACCGTTGCCAGTTTGGAAACAGTAGCGTGCAATGGACTGCAACAGATTGGCAGGCCAAGTGGGCGGTCTAATGGGTTTATCTGGATGTTCGCGTTCCTGACGCAACTCAGCTTCGGTTTTGGCCAAGCGGAAAGTTAGCTCAAAGCCCATGCCGGAACGTGTGGTATGCTCCTCCTGCAGATGCACTCGCTGATCCCCATGCAAATCGCTCAGTCCAAAGCTAATGTAATGCCAATGTGGAGGAATACGCTGTGCATCCCCTTCCACCGCAGCTGCACCCTCCACGGCGCCCTGTCCACTGTTGCTGTACATGCTGATGTAGTCGAGCGGATCGGAGCCACCGAGCCAGTATTTGAGCAGCGTTGTCACCTGCAATGGATTGGGCTGATCAGGATATACCGACATCAGGTGATCGATTATGGACTTGAGTCCAGGCGGCGGTTTAAGCTCTGCATTATTATTTTCAGAATTTGTTGTTGCGGCCATTGTAACAAACTAGTGATGGCACAGAGTCTTAGCGATGGAGCACAGCTGTGTTAAGGGGAACCAGCACTAGTTCGTTTGAACGAACAAATAGCAGTAGCGATAGTATTGCTTAAGTGCGATGCGTAATTTTAAAGCGTATTACAAGCACTTGAAATAAATTATTTAAATACGGCGATAAATTTATTTTTATTAGAATTTGTTAATGCGTTAATTTGACAATGTATTCAGGGAACATGGCGTTAGCAGCATCTGCTGTTAACAGCTCTGTTAAGTGCAACTAGCAGAAGTTTGTTTAAACAAACAACAACAGAAGCGATAATAAAACTTTAATAGCGTACATAATATTATTATAATTAGTACTCAAAATAAATAAATATGACGGCTTAAGCTGCGCTTTATTCATATTTTTTTGAATTTGTTTTACAACGAACCATTAAGTGAACAAAGCCTTAACAGTAACAGCTGTTAACTGTTTTTTCAAACGCACAACAGCAGCGAGCCTATTTAAGGCATTATTAAACTTGAACTAAAAAAACTATATACTATAATAATAAAACCGCACATTTTGTTACAATGCACATATATAAATTATTTAACTACCCATTTATAATTCATCAAACTTAACATGTTTGTATTTTATATCTGTTAACATCTGTTAAAGCCGCGCTGGTATTAAGGTATTTTATTGTTAGCGCAACGCGGTCACACTTACTACGACACCGCGATTTAATAGGAAAAATTTGCAATCTATTTTTTAATAAACGCACAAAATGGAGCCTTATGATGTCGTAGTCAATCAGCCTGTGGTCATAGATAACGTAAGTGAATATTTAACACACAATAGCAATAACCAGCGGTGCGAGTGATGCCAGCTGAAATGCGTTAACAGCGTTTTTGGCAAGTGACATCACCACAAGCACCAAAAGCACTAACACACGAATAAGCCAAGCTGCCATTGCCCCCCGCCTCCCTCCCCGACAGCTGCTGTCCTCTTTGTGTAGAAAGCGACCAATAGGAAAGTGACTAATTCGCAATTCAATTTGTTTATTACAAACATATATGTACATATATATTATATATGAAACTAACGCTTAAAGTTAATAGCTGAAGTGCTGGCGAAATGTGCACCAATGCGTATGATGCCATCGAGATTCATGCGTCGACTGTATTCCGGCGGATAGACGACCGGCTGATACTCTCTCACCCAGCGCACGGGTTGGCTTAAAGCCTCAAACTGACGATCTCTGCGTCGTACACCGCAATTGCCTTGATGCTGATGACCAAATAGCTTGGAACGATGCATCTGATTCATGGCATCCCTGTAGTAATCCCTTTGATTCTGACACTCCAAATAAAAGTTATCCACCTCGCCCACATCCCGATAGTTGAGGCACGTCAGTCCAATTTGTGGCACAAACTTCAGCATCTCCTTGCGCTGCAAACGCGTGCTCTTCGACACCTGCAACATGTCGCCCTGTGGACAATCTCTAGAACCCATTTTCTTAAACTTTTTTAAATTTATTATAAACTAAGCTAAAGAATTTATGTTTTATGTACACTTAATTATTATGTCTACTATGTTTGTTTTTTAGGGCTCCGGTGTGATCAAAGCTGGCTTTGCTGGTGAGCACATTCCAAAGTGCAGGTTTCCCAATTAGTAAGTAGAGTGGCTCCTAAATAATTACGTTTTTAATGCATTGATTGTTTCATTAGCATTGAAATATGTAATTCTTATGAACCAATTAGTAAGTGGACACATACTCAACAGAGCGGCTCCCAAATAATTACATTGTTAATGCATTGATATTTTCATTAGCATTGAAAAATGTAATTCTACTGAACCTCATTACTTTCTTCAATGTTTTTGAAAACAGGTTTTCATAAATTTTACATATTTTAAAGCTAGTGACATAATAATTTCATTAGTATTAGTTTTTTCATTGCTAATGCAATTACAATTTCATTAAAATAAATTGTCTTAATGCTAGTAAAAATATATTTTTATTAATTTAACATTTTTTGAATGTAATAATACCGTCATTAGTATTACTTTTTACAGTACCAATGAAATAATAATTAATAACTTTATTTTAATGCATTGATCGTTTCATTAGCATTGAAAAATGTAATTCTAATGAACCAATTAATACGTAGACACATACTCAACAGAGTGGCGCCTAATTAATTCCATTTTTAATTCATTAATCGTTTCATTAGCATTGAAATATGTATTTATCATGAACCTCATTACGTTTTTCAATGCTTCTGAAAACAGATTTTCATTAATTTTAATTTTTTTAAAGCTAGTGAATTAATATTTCATTAGTATTAGAGTTTTCATTGCTAATGAAATTACAATTTCATTAATTTTATTTTAATACATTGATCGTTTCATTAGCATTGAAAAATGTTATTCTAATGAACCTCATTACTTTTTTCAATGCTTCTGAAAACAGATTTTCATTAATTTTACTTTTTTTAAAGCTAGTGAAATAATAATTTCATTAGTATTAGTTTTTTCATTGCTAATGAAATTACAATTTCATTAAAATTAACTTGTTTAAATACTAGTAAAAATATATTTTCATTATTTTACTTATTTCAATTAAATAATACTTTTTACAATACCAATGAAATAGCGTTTTCATTAGTATTAGTTTTTTCATTGCTAATGAAATTACAATTTCATTAAAATTACGTGCTTTAATACTAATAAAAATATATTTTCTTAATTTAACTTTTTACAATGCCAATGAAATAACGTTTTCATTAGAATTACATTTTTCAATGCTAATGCTAATGCTAATAAAGTATTGATTTCTTGCAGCATTGGCAGACCAAAGCATGTACGTGTCATGGCTGGCGCCCTGGAAGGCGACATTTTCGTTGGACCCAAGGCGGAAGAGCATCGCGGTTTACTCAGCATACGGTATCCCATGGAGCATGGTATTGTGACGGACTGGAATGACATGGAGCGCATATGGAGCTACATATACAGTAAAGTAAGTATAAATTAAATGCTTCTAAGATAACTAGCTTTAATTTATCCCCAATATTCCCAACTTATAGGAACAATTGGCCACTTTTACGGAAGATCATCCTGTGCTGCTCACCGAGGCACCACTGAATCCACGCCGTAATCGCGAAAAGGCCGCCGAATTCTTCTTTGAAGGCATCAATGCTCCAGCGCTCTTTGTCTCCATGCAGGCAGTACTCAGTCTGTAAGAAATACACTGCAATTACGCCTAATACACTAGTAGGCATAAATATTTAGACAACACTTAAAGTTAAATCTACTTAAAATTTAAACTTCCTGCAAAAAAAGTTTGGTATCAATGGATAGGTCACTTCAATTCCGTTTTAATAATAACATTTTTCTTAACCCATTGAGTACTCGTGGAATATTTTCAATTCTTGCAAAGGTCTACTTTTTAAACTTTTTCCCCCGGGCAAAATCAAAAAATGTTTGAATGCAAAAAGTTTCTCCAAAAGAATCTATTAGTGATGGAAAAAAAAATTTTCAAAAATCTCTTCGCAAGTATTTTTTTAAGATTTTTTAAAAATTGATGTTTAACCCATTTTTACCTACTTTTCATCAAAATAGTCACTTTTGGCACATTTCCAAAAATTTATTTAAGTAGATTTAACTTTAAGTGTTGTCTAAATATTTATGCATACTAGTGTAGATATTACCTATAAATCCAATTTATTATTCCTTCAGTTATGCCACTGGTCGTGTCACTGGTGTGGTGCTGGACTCTGGTGATGGTGTGACGCATGCGGTGCCCATCTATGAGGGATTCGCGATGCCTCACAGTATTATGCGCGTAGATATTGCGGGACGTGATGTGACGCGTTATCTGAAAACACTCATACGCCGTGAGGGCTTCAATTTTCGTTCAACAGCCGAATTTGAAATTGTGCGTTCCATTAAGGAGAAGGTGTGCTATTTGGCCACAAATCCCCAAAAGGAAGAGGCCGTGGAGACGGAAAAGTTTGCCTATAAATTGCCCGATGGCAAGACATTTGAAATTGGACAAGCACGTTTCCGAGCACCCGAAGTCCTCTTCCGCCCCGATCTGCTGGGTGAGGAATGCGAGGGTATACACGATGTGCTAATGTATTCCATTGAAAAGTCGGATATGGATCTCAGAAAAATGTTATATCAAAACATTGTGCTGTCGGGAGGTTCGACGCTTTTCAAAGGTTTCGGCGATCGTTTGCTTTCCGAACTGCGTAAACACTCGGCAAAGGATTTAAAAATTAGGGTAAGTTACAAGAGAGAGAAGAGAGAGTATATAGTATAATCTACTAATTTAAATTATTTTATAGATTGCTGCGCCCCAGGAACGTTTGTATTCCACATGGATGGGTGGCTCAATTCTGGCATCGCTGGACACCTTCAAGAAAATGTGGGTCTCCAAGCGGGAGTTCGAGGAGGAAGGCTTGCGTGCCGTGCATAGAAAGACTTTTTAGTTTGCTTTTAATCATTACAAAAAAAGGCTTGGAAACTACTCTCAAACCCTTTATCAAAAATCCATGTGTGTCAGCTAACATCAAACAAAAAATATATCCCCAAAAACAAAAAACTATGTAAATTGCATGTGTGTAATATGCAGAAGAAAGCGCAAAGTATTTAAAAAAAAATGAAAAACGATGAAAAACAAATGCTATTTATTGAAAATTGCTAACGCAGCATAGAAAATATGATAATAAAAACAAAACAAAAAATACTAAAATGAAACTATTGAGATTAACGAATGTGTATAAAAGACAAAAAATATATGTATGTATATAACACACAGTGTACTAGTGTGCAAATCAGCAAATCAGTTATTGTGACGTCTTAAACTGCAAAATTGAAACTAACAAATGTTTTTTAAGTGATAGCAAATCATGTATTGTAGTGTATGCAACAGCTTGTGCAATAGCGCAGCTTTCGCCTCGTTAAACGCTGCACAGCGACTGAATCTATTGCCAAGCGCCAACTTCGTTTAATATACGATGTGTGTTGCTCTGTGTTTATCGGCAGAGTCGCTGGCAGAATTTGCATCCTAGCTTTGGCGAAAGCTGCACTCACTGATCATCTAAACATTTAATGGGTGCTGCTCTCTCTGACTCCTGCGCTCTTGTTTTTAAAAACTATGTTCTGAGAGTGGTGTTAGCAGAGACGCCGGCGATGCAAAATCAATAGGCAATAACTCATACGCATTGCAGTAAATGTGCTCTCTTAATTTTTCAGTACTAAAAGTGAGAGTGACTCCTCCTCTCTCTGTTATAATTGCTCTGACGCGAGACAACAGCATCTGAGCCCGAGGCAAAATAAATGCAAGGTAGCCTTGTCGAAGCCAAAGCTTGTTCGTGAGTGACAAAGCTTGAGGTTCGGCTTTTACCAGCGCAGCTACCCAGTACTCACTCTACCATGGTCCTAAGCAGCACACGCACTGATCAAACAGGTAAAATCGGCACAAAGGAAAATCAATAGACACATTACTCGTAGTACGTGTTCATACGCAGTGTCGTAAATTGCGCGCTCTCTTAATTACACACAGTACTTGAAGCCGCTCTCAGGCGCTCTCTTGCCTGCCTGCCTGCGGCTGTGACGCACACTTTGCTCTTTGCTTGAATTTACTTTCAGTTTGTTTTCAGTTGTTTAATCGTTTGGTTGTGTCGCAACCGTTCATCTCCATGACAACGGCTATAAAATTAATTCATGCTCAAAGCAATAGAAGCAACAACTACGATTGTTTAATACTACTAACATATTCTGCAATTGTTTAAGCCAAATTCATTAAGACCAACGAAGTGAAACCAATTTACCAAAAAAAAGAACACACACAATGGCACAGATCGAGCAGCGTATTAACGAATCTGAGGCAAGTCCAAATTAATTAAAGACATCACAAGAAAAAATTTAAGCACGATTCTTTGTTTTTTTTTTAATAATAATTCAGTACTGGCAATTAACCTTGAACTTGCCACATAACTCAAATCCTGTTTCTGCTGTACTTAATCAGACTTAAAGCGACAAAAATCTCATTTGTATCACTTTTTTAATAGATGTTTACCTTGTTGATATGTTTCATGTCCGTATACATGTATATATATGTCTATATACTATATATATTTTTTGTGTCATCAGATTTGTCTGTTTTTATGGGAACACACATTTGTAATTCCTGAAACTCGTGTGTGTTTGCTATTGTATATTGATTTTCTAATTTCAACAATTACAATTTAAATATGGGAAATCATTGCATATGTATTTCGCTGAGTGTAGTCATTGTTAAAGTAAGTTGTATGTGTTGGAAATGTCAAATAAAGCGGGTATTTCAGTTTTTAGAGTTATAGAGTTTAATTAACCTTAATAAATTTTTACTTAGTTTTTCTATAAAAGCTTAACAATCTCAGAGTTTGCAAGAGCTAGAGTCACTAAATTTGGTATGTAAGCACCTTAGTAGGATATACTGCTTATGTATTTTTTAAAACTTAATAATACCAGCTTTTTGCCTTTGAAATTTTATAATAATATTCCAATTAACATCAGAGATTTAGAGTAAAGTGTTGCAGTTTTTGAATTTTATATTATTTTGCAGTTCAATTCCATAACTTTTAAATGTTTTTATAGGATTACGTAGATCTAGAGTTACTATATTTGTTATGTGAGTACTTTAATGCAATACACTACTTAGGAATTTTGAAAAACTTTGATATATCAGCTTGCCATCCTATAATCTTAGAGTTTACAAAAGCTAAAGTTACGAAATTTGCTATGAGAGTCCCTCAAAATCTACCAAAGATTATGCAACTTCTTATATTATAATTTCAATTAGGATACCTTTTGGAACGCGAAACTTTTACCTTATAGCTTTTAAATAAAGTTTTACTACTATATTTTATTGTAATTTAAAAATACTCTAGCTCAGTCTTTTGTCTTACAGCAAACTGTAAAGAATGCCTGGCAGGTATGATATCTAGCTAAATTTACAATCTTAAATATAAAATACAAAAAAATAGCATCCTTGCTCCCATTGCACTGTAATAATTTGTCACTATATATAGCAGACTTTTTAACTAATTGGTTTCTGTAGTTAAGTTTTTGTTTATCAGCAAGTATGTCAACTGATAAAAAGAGTTGAAAGTTTGCCGAACATGAACTGCAGGTAATATCTACTATAATATCATAGTCATTGTCAATGCGAGACTAGAGCAGAC
The DNA here is from genome assembly GCA_035047385.1 of Drosophila tripunctata. Taxonomy (NCBI): domain Eukaryota; kingdom Metazoa; phylum Arthropoda; class Insecta; order Diptera; family Drosophilidae; genus Drosophila; species Drosophila tripunctata. The sequence goes on along the minus strand of JAWNPS010000129.1, from coordinate 898,404 downwards.
AAGAATCTAAATAGCACCACAAACAACCCTAAAGAAATGGTATAATTTTAAGTTGAAAATATTAAAACTTTCAATTGAAAAACTCTGTGTTTATTTCAGATGAAATCAATGGATGCGAATCGTTATGCGACGAAGAAAACTATAGCCCAGGGAATGCTGGATATAGCACTGCTAACGGCGAATGCATCTCAGCTAAAGTATATACTACAAGTCGGGGAACAACATCAGTTCTATAAGCTAATGCTTATATTGATCAGTCTATCGATAGTATTACAGGTAAATAGAGCTTAAAATTTATATGGAAAACCTTTAAATTCTGCTTTGGAGCCTTGTTGTTATTTTGTAACGGTTGTTCTTCAAACCTAAAATAGGTATTATCGGGAGTGCTTAGTCTGTCTCTCAGTTTAATGCGGGATTGCCGAATGCATCAGCCAGAGTTCCATCAGTCGGCCAATGTGATCAATCATGTGCGCACCGGTTTTGCCTTCTTTACCACCATGCTAAATCTGTTTATATCGGCATTCGATAGTCGTCTACCGCCCATACAGGGAGATATTCTAAACGAATGTGAATTAAGTGCTTAAAACTACAAAATACACATTATATTTAAAGTTTAAACTAAGGTTCGTTGTTTTAGATAACACTTGTTTAACAGCATGCTGTTATGTTAAGTTTAAACACATCGATTACATTTAACTCTGTAAACCCCAGAGCGTAGCTAGCAGAGCTGTAAAGTTAACAGCTGCAGCTGTTTAGCATTAGCTTAAAGCGATCTAACCGTTAGAACAGTGTTGCCATATTAGATAGCTTTATAGCTAGCTAGCTAGCAATTCAAAGTAACAGTAGCTATTTAAAAGTCTGAAATCAGTTGTGGTTTAACGAGCTTCTTAGTTCATCATATTTTATTTCTAGAACTGCGATAAATGTGTATTTTAGTCCTTGCAATACTGGCAACAGTTTCTTGATAAATTCCAAAAATTTCCTTTGTATTAAAAAAAGTTTCCATTTTGATTTTTAAACAGCTATTGGTTGGAATTCTGTTTGTGGCCATCGGCAGTCTAAATATTAACAAGCAGCAAGATCAGAAGGCGGCAATAATATTGAACGATATCATATTGGTGGTCATCTTTGTAATTTCGGTGGTGAATGTTATAATATCTGGTTTTGGCATCGAGTATTCCTCCCAACCACTTAGGCTCATCGATCATCATGCTAAAATGCCGTAGCTTTTCAAAAACATGAAACACCAAATATTTAGATTTAATACCATACATAAACACATGTATGTAAACCGAGTTTAATTGATATTTTGTAAGAGATTTCTAAGAAATAAAACAAAACTATGCTGTTGTATATACAAAAATATATTTTTTTCTTTACCTTTATTTTTTTGTATATATTCAGGTGGCTGCAGGAATTTTACTAGTTGTACAGGGTCTTGTCAGCTTTGGCAATTTAAAGGATCACGCCATACTCATTAGAATCAATCATTTTGCGGATGCCTTTATATTTCTATCTGTATTCTGTGATATTATGAAAATGAACTTTGGCTTGGATCCAGCCATACCGTATAAAGAGCATGAAGTTGAGATTTTAAAAAACTAATTGTATTTTGCTGTCAAGTTATATGAATTATATTTGCTTATTAAACACAAAATATATGTTCTTAAAGCAAACAGCTCTCATGTGTATTACAAAATTGTACAAATCATACTTTAAATTTGGCGCCACTTAACCGCATATAATCTTAAATAGCAAACAGTGTGTACACACTGGTACGGCACAAACAGCTGTTGCAGCTATCGATAAGCGATAAGTCATCGCAATTCCATTGCGAGCAGCGTCGCTTAGTTTTCATTTTGGCGGAAAATAATTTTTATTTTGCAATTTAATTTTAACTTGCTTATTTTATAAGTAGCGCACTCAGTATTAAAAATGTCTGACGATGACTGTGATATTTTTAACATACGGCCAAATGGTAAGTAGAAAATCAATACTTTTATGTAAAGAATTTTGTGCAAAACATTTCTGTGCAATTTGCAGCAATGCCGAAGAAAATGTTTTTAACAACAGAACCGGAGGAAAAGCAAACGGATTACGACTTTATAGAAATAAACCCGGTGATACCTAAACCTGTAAAAGTTACCAAAGTTAAACAAGCTGCCACAGCAAAGCCTCGAGCCAGGGCTGGCAAACTCGCTGGCAAACCCGCTAACCACGATGAAGAAGAGGAAGCAAACGAAAATAATAACAACAACAATGAACAGCAGAAACTGCCAACAAACAAATCAGAGGCGCTGGCGTCTCCCAAACGTGATTTATCGCCTGTATCTCAAATGATTTATGAAATGCAGCAAACCAATGAAAAATCATTGGATGATATGCCCGTAGCACGACGAACTCGTTCTTCGGGTAGCCGTAATCCGCCACCGGAGCCTGCACCGGCAGAGGACATAGCTCCCAAGTCGCCCATAAAGAAGCGCAGATCCTATACACGTAAAACGGCAACAGCGCCCAAAACAACAACAGCAACAACAACAACTACTGCCAAAGGAAGAGGTAAAGGAAAACGCCAACAGCAGCTTGACGAAACTCAAAATGTAAGAGCTGCTGTTAACGTAACAGCTTCTGTTAATGTAGGCGATGGCCAAACCAGAGGCAGTCGCCAACAGGTGGCGGAATTAGCGGCACGTTCTATGGTCGTAGACTCCATAGATCTAGTTTCGGCTGTTGTGCCTCGCATAGAGGGCTTTGTAAGTAATACATAAAAACAATTTATATTAAAGAGATTAAAGATTTGATAATCTTGCAGACATCTATATGAATTAACAGTAGATTATTCCATACTGAATATTTCAAACCGATTTTTTTGAATCAGATCATACTGTGAGTTTGATTGAAAACCAATAAAATTTCTTATACTAAAGCTTAAATTTTTTGATTTTTATAGATAAACCTGGACTCGGACGACGAGAGCCAAATGGTCGCGGCCATGGAAGATGCTGAGCAGAAAACTATAAGTGTTGAAGCAGACAATCCACTAATCGATGTCAATTTAAGCTGGTGAGACGATATTTATACTCTATTCATAATTAATACTATATATATACCTTTTCTCCATAGGTTGGGTGAAATGCAAATGTATAAATTGCGTCAGCATCAGAAATTTTCGCAAATGTTTAAACAAATCGCCGAACGCAATAATGTTCCCATTGATGATATTGTTATAAATTTGGATGATCGTTTTATAACGCCAACTGAATCGCCTGATAATGTTGGTCTTAAAATCTATCACATATTGAGTGAGTATGATTACAAAACTAAAAAAAAAAAATCGTTTTCTAACAAATTTTACTAAAAATATTTAGATGGTTGCGCCATGAAGTCGAACACTAATAGAAATGAGACCAATAAGACTACAAATCCGCTGCTTAAACACAAGAAATTCCAGTTAAAGATTCAGGGAGAAAAATGGAAAAAACCGCTGATAATAGCAATGAAAAAATCGGAAACTTTTAAAATTCTATACATTAAATGCGCTGAGGAAATGGAGTGCGATATAAGCGATTTTAAATTATTGTAAGTACATTTATTTATACATTTTTATTTAATTTTATATTTAAAACTTTTCTTTTTGTTTAGTTTTGATGGTGACCTATTGGAGCTGGATGATACGCCTAGGAATCAGGAGATGGAGGGCAATGAAATAATAGATTTTCGTAAAAAATAGCTAAAAAATTATGTTAATTAATTCAAGTATTATTTTAAATGTTAGAAATTGTTTTTTTAAGCAAATTACTTTGTGTGCAGCGCTATAGTTATTAAGCTCCGCTTTGGTTTATATTATTAGTTTTAAATAAAATAAATAGAAAAAATCAAACTGCTCGTGTATTCAATTGTAGCCTGTAATGCCCTTTAACTCTTGCACACTCCCTTGTGCTAGTTTGTTTATTTGGCATACATAGCGTTATATATTTTAGCACTCACTGTTGGAGAGGATATACAAAAACAAAAAAATCTCATTGTTGATATGCGTCTTAGCAGATGTTTGTTGTTTTTGGGGGTATGTTTTGGTGGTTGTGCTCTCCCATTCCACAGGCTCTCTAAGCATCATGCTGCCGCTCTCTCTCTCTGACTCGCTGTGTCGGTTTTGCTCTCACGCGCCTGCAGCTTCGCTTGGAATTTGACTGCACAAAAATTCTGACACAGGATGCGAAAGCTTCTGAGTGCAGCTTTCGTGAGAGCAAAATCAAAGCGCGCTCGCTCTGCTACGCGCTCTCTCACTCACTCTCTCTCTTGAAATTTTTGGTCAGCTGCCCGTTGCTATTCGTCTGTGTGCAGCAGAACGAGTTTATCCTTCGTGCTAAATAGTCGCATTTTGTTCGCGTCAACGAGAAAAAAAAAAAAACCAAAACGAAACAAAACAAAATAAAAATCGAAAACTTCTATTTGTATTGCACACCTAAAAAAAAAACAACAACAGAGACAAAGCATAATTCTTGCTGTTTTTTTCGTCGCGCTTCTCATTTTGTGTTAAACTCAGTGCAGCAAAATTTCAGTTTGTGAAAATATCATAATTAACAAAAAAATCAGCTCCCTGCATATATACATAATATATACAAACGTATATCTACTTTTATTCGCTTGGCGCCCAAAACTGTAAGCATAACATATATATATATACATATATAGTATATAGAATGTTGCTTTTGTTTGCTGCTGCTTGTGGCATTGACAAATGTGTTTATCATGTTTGGCTTTGAAATGTGAACAAGTTAATTGTTGTTGTTCAGACAGACAAACGAAAGAGAGAGAGAGAGAGACACATACACACTCTTCTGTGTCCACCCATTAATTATTTATGTCGATTGTTGGGCATTAATATTTAAAGCTGTGTGTGTCGCTCATAAACATGCATATCAAACAGAAGCTGTCCACCTACTCTCTCTCCCACTCACACTCCCACTCCCACGCTCTTAATGGAGTTCTAGCTGCTGCTAAAAATAAAACGTGACACCTGCAAGAGAGCAGGCAAAAGAGAAAACGCAAAAAAAACAAAAACAAAATACAAAAAACCGTTGTACAGTGCGTAAGTGAAGCTCAGGCAGCAACCCAATTCGAGGTCACACCTTCCCACACCTACATACATACTCTGCCTAATAGCTAATACACAAACCAAACCAGCACATTTATACCTTCACCCATTTGAGTGTAGCTACAAGGGATTTTAGCTCTCTGTTTAAATTCAATCAGTTACTTTGGGTTCACTCTTCGCATCTGCTATCAAATTGGCCTTCGATTTGAGCATAAAATGCAATTGTCCACCTCATGTGTGTCCTTCGCTATACCGTTAGTAGTAGTTTTGCGCAGCTTTTTATTGTTGCACAAAGCTTTGCTCACCTGATGAGCTTGTCTCACAAAAGTTTTTAATGTAATTGCAACTTTTAATTGCACACATACATTTGCATTTTGCATTTATAGAGCACATATGTCTGTGTGTGTGTGTGTGTGTGTGTATTTACTGTCGCATTTACTCTCTGGAGAACAGTTATAATTTATGTGCATACACTCAGTGTCGCATTTGTTTAATATTTAATGTCAAGGGGGCAATTTTATAATTTTAAAGTCTATATATATATTTAAAGTCTAAATTTAATAGTGTAGTTTTATTTTAATAAAAATATTATTTTTAAAGCACTTATTTGTATTTATTTTCAATAAACTGCAGATTTTCTCAGATTTTATACCACATTAGAGGGTAGAATAATTTTGTTAAAAATGTCAAGCAGTCAGAGGGAATCCTTTAAGACCATATAAAGTGTATATATTTTTGATTAGCATCAAAAGCAGAGCCTTTATAGGAATATCCTTCTGTCCGTTCGAATGAACTAACAGAACTCAGATATGGTAAGCGCTGGAAGCAAATTTTTTCGCATATAGGCTCCATTTCTGTAGGCACAACAAGTTTGATTTCATATTTTTGACATCACTCCCGTTTTACCTGTATGTAGTTATATCCACAAGTAAAACAAATAGCATTTTATTTAAACGTACCATAGGCCTCTTCAATGTTAATATTATTTTCTACTGAAAATTTAATCAAAATGAATTGATTAACTAATCAAAATCAATTCACTTAACTTCATGTAATCAAAATGAATTAATTAACTAATTAAAATCAATTCACTTCACGTCAAACACTCTTTTTAATAAATATTTCAATATTTCTTTTATGTACATGACTTATCAAAATCATAGATGGAATTTATTAATAATTAGTAAAGTCATCTTTAAAAGTCTAATATATATTTTATAAAATATTTTACACAAGTGAAAACAGATAAAATTCTACAATATTTAACAATGTGAAAATAGAGTAATTAAATAAAACATTTCATTAGTTTTCTACAAGAAATTAAATTCTGCTTCTAATACTCACTGCGAGCAACGAGAAATAGTTCTTTCATTTCCTCTTCCTTTTTGGCAAATGGCTGCAATTACAATTTTCGTTGCCTACTTTTCAGAGCACGATAACAAAAAGCAGAAAAGCCGTAAGAAATATACATTTCTGAATTCTAGGCATTATATTAACAATACAGTGCTCAATTGTAGGGTATCTGCAAGTCAAACTAATCAATTGTTGTGCTCTTAGTGTTTCCGTTTCCTTGTTGTTGTTGGTGTCGCGGCAGACCGGAAGTGAAATAACAAATGACACTTTGGGGCACGATTTGTGCACGTGTCGCATACAGCAAACAAACACACACACACATAAAATACACACATATAGACATACAGACACACAGATATGCAGTGTTGGCTATTTTTGGTTGCATTGTCCTTAAAGCCAAGTCCTTTTGCCTGGCCTTCAACTGCTAACCAAGCAACTTTGTGTGTGTGCAATGGGCGCAACAAGCAAAAAGAAAACACAAAACAAAGTAAAACGGGCAAAAAACAAAACAAAAACCTGCTGACGCCATTTTACCATTAATTCTGGCCACTTTATGGCCAGGCCAAAACAAACTTGCGCCAAAACCATTCCGCTTTTTTTTTGGTTTTTTGAATGGTCTCTTTTACCAAAATCAAAAAAAAATCGGGTATAATCACTTTTCAAGTCAATTTGCAAAGGAGACGAGTTGAATTAGAAACATAGATTGCTTGTGGGTATGGGCTTTTTATAGGGTATATCGAGCAGTCGTCTAGCTGTTTGTTAATTCAAATTTTTCCAGACAACAGATTTTATATAAGAAGCTTTCGACTACATAAAAGTTGAATATTTCTAGGTTTAAATTGTGCTGATTACTTGAATTTACTGTCGAGTAGTGTATAGATAATTCGGCATAACTTCTTTTTTGTTTTTATTTTGTGTGCGTTTTGCTTTATAGCTTTATAGCTTTTGCTTTGTTGCTTTATAGGGTATGCTTGGAGTTTGTTTGAAAGGCTAAAACCGATATTAAACTTCCTAATTTAAGCTTCTATTTGAAGTTGTTTTGCTGCTGCTTCAACTACAATGTAGAGTATACGAAAATCGACTTAACTTGCTGCGAATATGGCGTTTAAATTTTTTTTATAAATGTTGCCAGAATTTTATAGCTAAAATTGCGTGTTTGAAACAGAGTAAAAGCTAAAATAAGCTAAAGCCAATTGTGTTATTAACTTTATTAACTTATTATTAATTATTATTATTATTTATTTTTTTACTAACTTTAAAATTGTTGGTTATCAATAATGCAGTTAAGAGGTTTTTGTATCAAACAAAATATGTTTTTAATTGATTTTAAAGCATTTAACAGAAATATTTTTATGACACTTAAATGAAAATTTCAATATTTTCAAGTTCCAAACCTTCTACTATTGCTGTAAAGTTTTCCAGGGTAAATAACAGCTCGACAAGTCGAAATAACACTTTAAATTGTTTCCTTTGAACTACTTACAATACAGCTCATAAAGAGTATATAGAATTCGTCTATGCTTCAGAATTTCCCCTACGCTTTGTTTGCGTTATTCATTTGAGTAGTGTTTTCTTTTGTTTTTTAGCTTGTTGGCTTGCTAGCTTTTTGTTTTTTTGTTTTTTTTTGTTTCTTGTTTTGTTTTTTAAGCCATTTTCAGAGTGCTGGCCCGGTTAAACAGTGCAATGGCCAAGTGCTTTATTACGTTCGCTTTTAACAAACAGCACAAACAATTGGCTTTGCCCCACCGACTTGCCGTCTGCCGTTTGCCGCCTGTCGCCTGACTTTTGTATTGAGTGTTGCCCGTTGTTGACTGAAGAGTGAAGAGCGGAAAGAGTGTAGAGTGGAGAGTGGAGAATGGAGAATGGAGAGTGTAGAGTGCAGATTGCAGATTGCAGAATGGAGTGCTTAACGCTCGACTAAATCAAAACCGAACCAAAACCTAAGCCAAAGCAACTGCATCTTGTGCTCCATTTAGTGTTTGTCGTGGACATTGAACTGTTGACGCACCTCTTCGATATGTGTATGTATGCATGCTGCTTCTTCTGCTGCTGTTTTCCATCTTGCCACTTGCAACATTACGTATACGTACATATACTTGCCAGTGCTGCACTTTGTAAATTCATATTTGCAATTATTTGTTATTGTTGTTGCCTGCGTCAAAGTTTGTGGCATGCATTTTTGCTTGTTATACGCTGTGTGCAGAGAGTGGCATCGACAGCTTATAAATTCGTTGAGTAAGAGCTAGACGCACTAAATTTGGAAGCAGACGTCCTATATGTACAGGCAGCACAATATTTTAGTTAAAAATTCTTAAAATTATCACATGTATAACTATTTTTTCTAAAGAACCCGCATTTGGCCTCACAACAAATATTTACAAGCTCTTTGGAGCCAGTATTTAAGCACGTATTCGTTTTAAATTTTACATGTATGTAGATAATAGTACTATAAAACTATCCTAAAAGTTTCATAACGATCGGTTCATAAAGATAAAAGTTAAAGCCTTAAACAACATGAGTTTTGCATCGAACTGACCCAAACAGTAGTGAGCCTAGTTTAACGCTAATCAAGCGCAACAGTTGACGCAACTACAGCGCATATTGCTGTCTGGTGTACTTCACACTTTGTTGTTATGCCCCTCAAGGCTATCGAATGCACAGCGTCTCTGTCATTGTTCTATTTGCAAACGCTGGTTGCTCCTTTCTCTGCTTCATGTTTGCCACACAAAGCGCCCTCTGCTGGAGTGTTCCACAACTAAGACAAGAGAGTGTGTGGTGTGGGCGGGTGAGGGTGAGAGGGTGGGTGAGGCAGCGGTGAGTGCTCTCTTATTAAAGTTTCCTCTCGGTTTTTTTTTTACTTGCTTTCAAACAATGTCGTCGCCGGCACAAAGTGACAACAGCAGTGGCAACAGCGGTCACAGACACATTTTGTGGCATCAACGGAGAAAGAAATATATATATGAAGAAAATGTAAAATAAAGTTGCAGTCTGGACAATATGGCAAACACACACACACACACACAGAGAGCTATATATCTATATATATACTTGTCATAGAAACTTTTTGCCACAAAAAACTATTTTACTTGTCATTTTTCTTCTTCTAAAAGATTCCTTTGTTTGCCACAAATCAAATATATCAAAATCCCGGCCAAAGTTTTGTATTTCTACGGATATTAAAAGTAACTGAAAGCTATGGACTTTTTTTCAAGATTTATAATGGCCTAAAAATGAAAGAAGTTATTAAAAGCTTTCGTGAAATTTTGAAGAACAAAATGGGGAAAACATTTGCAAAGCCCATAAATCATAGTTGAGTTTAAGACTTTTCAGTGACTTTAAAGTCAAAATTTTCTTTTAAATTAAATATATAAAAGTTTATCATATATATAATACATAAGCATAGCAAAAAGATAAAATTTTCTTTTGCTAATTTCCTAAAATTCTATAAAATATGCTTTAGATTTTGCAGCTAGAAACGCGAAAAAAAAACCAAAAAAAAAAAAAAAAAATAAAAAAAAATTTTTTTAAACAAAACCTTTTTCAGCTAGAAACGCGTAACTCGAAAAGTTGTTAAGATATCTTAATTAAACTCAGGCGCTATGTATATAGTAATGTTTTCTATAAGCTGACAAAATTTGATTAGAATCGGACAACTATAGCTATTAGAATCGGACAACTTAGCAACTAGCTGTAGAAGATTAGTTTTTAGTCAGAAAAACTATTTGCATTTTAAACATGTTTAAATTGATAATTTCTCTTAAATAAGAACTGAATCTTGTACCTTGTTTATGGTTGCCTGCAAGTATTTTGCAGTCGAGCATACACTCAACTTTTCTCTATCAAATATATGCACTAAAAGCTACTTTCTGTATGTGTCTTCTTACAGTTTCTACGCACAAGAACGAAACATATTTTTGTCAAGCCAAAACCGCAACTGGACCAATTTATACAAGAACAAAAAAAGTTAAAACAAGCAAACAAACAAACAAACACGGACAACAAGGATCAAGGATCTTCTTCTACTCACCGACTTTCCATATACATATATACAGTTATATATATCTAGTCGTACTTTACAACGTCAGTCTATTGAATTAACACGCACACATATCTTGGATATATAAAAAAGTAAACTGCATATTGAGTGCTTTGACTTTGAACTCAATAAGCAAATCGACTTCCACTGTCACACGCATCCGCACCCGCACCCATTCACCCGCAAGCCCCCTCCTCAGGAGAGTGTGTGTACATTCCCCCCCAAGGCATTCAAGACGGCGCCGCTTAAGCCACAAGCGTACAAATTTGGTCAGATGTTATGTTGTGGCTTCTGTTGTGGCAACATGTCGAAACGAGACTACAAAGTGGCCACCACAGACGGCATCGAATTGGAGCCGCTTGGCGGCGAAAAGACCGATAAGGAGAAGGACAAGGAAAAACAAACAAATGGTGTCACCTTCGGTAAGTACACAATGGTAAAGATGGTAATTAAAGTCCATGTCGCTTAGAAACAGAACAGACCGAATCATTTTCGATTTCATAAACTATAAGCTTGAAAAACGTTTAAAACTTTTTTAAATTGTTTAAAACCCAAAATTCGACCCCATAAAGTATATATATTCGGTGCCTACACAAAATTTCTAAACGATTAGAACGTTTTTTGGTTACAAAATAAAATAAAATAAAGTATGGAAAATTTTGGAAAAAATATTCGAAAAAGAATCAATTTCTAGAAAAGTATGAAGTTTTAGTTACAGAGTTAAATTTGGGATAAAATACAATATAAAATCGTAGTCCGCTCGCCAATCGCTGCATTTTAGGCAAAGTTATCGCTGTTTAAAATTTTAAAAGAGGCGATAACGCGACTCCAACTGATTATAACAAGCTTAAAACTTATTTCCGGCCCCGTAAAGTATATATTATCTTGACCTATGCAAAATTTTTAATCCATTAGGATAGTTTTTGGGAACCAAAAAAAAATTAATTATTTTTTAAAATTTTTGGAAAAATTGTCAAGGGGTAGGTATGGAAAATGATGCAAAATTTTGAAAAAAATCAAATTTTAAAAAAGTTTGAGATTTATTTACTGAGTTAATTATGTGTTAATGCAATACAAAATGGTAATCCGCTTGCCATTCGCTGAATTTTTGGCAACGTTATCGTAGTTCGAAATTTTCGAAAACGTCAGAAAAACGAAATCTTACATAACTTCTATTCTTTTCAACCGATCGTTATAAAACCTTCTACAAACTTGTGTATTAAAATTGTGTATAGAGATGCTGTTGCTTTAAAACCTAACTTCTTTTTATTACTAAAAAAAAACTTGATCTGCGTGCAGCACTTAGCTTCTTTTAGTCAAAGAGATTAGGTGGACAGACAGAGAGTTGCACCACAGCATTTGCATTTGTTAGCCTTTTGAAAAAAACTACGAGCTTAAAAAGTGCATAATTGCACTTGGGCATAATTTGAGGCTGCCAATTCTGGCCAAGAATGCTTTGTGATGACTGTCAGTGCGTCCGTCTGTCCGTCCGTCTGTCTGTCAGTTTGTTGTTTTCTTAATTAAGCCAAAATGCAAAACAAAGGCATTAAAAATGCAGTAAACCTGCTGCTGCTGCTGCTGCTGTCAGTCACTGAGATGTGGCGTTAATTTCGTATCCTGCAGGAAGCTGTTAGTCATATGTTCATACGCCCCGTTGGCCAGAACTCCAGCCAGCTAGCGAGACCCCCACCCCTCCTCTCTGTTTTGTGTGTGTTTTCCCCCGCCCTTTCCCCTCCTTGCGGGCTTTTTTTTTTTTTTTTTTTTTTTCCCCCCCCCTTTATTTTTTTTTTGTTTGTTTTTTTTTTTTTGTGGCCCGTGGCATGTGGCAGGCTTTTCAAAAGTTACCCTTGCTGCAGCCCCGTCCGCTTTCAAGCTGCAGGAGGCATTTAGGCGGACGGTCGGCTGGTCGTTCGGTCGGTCGGTCCCTTTGGTCTCGGACCTTTACTCGCTCAGTTTTCTGATTTCAGACTTTTACAGATTCTCAGTTACTCAGTTTCTATTTTCTTTCTTTTATTTCTTTTACTTCTTTCTCCATTTGAAATACACACTTGTAATTATTTATGTGTGTGTGTGTTTATACTAAAGTTATAGAAATTTTACCCTAGGGCATACTTTACATTACATGTTGTAAATAAACTTTTAAATGGCTGCAAACGGATTGCAAGTTATTGAGTTGTGACAGCAGCTTCTTCCCATGATATTTCAAATTCAAAAAACTTTTGTTTAAAGATTTTGCCAAGAATTGAAGTTATTAAAGGGGTTAAAGTTAGGGTAAGGTTTAAAGATAAGCAGCTTTAAAGAGTTTTTACAAATAGCGATTTAGTTTGTTTTACGTTAGCAGATAATAGCTGATCTAAGCGCTGTATAGATTTAGTTAATAGCTAGATTCGAAATTTTTGTAATAGCAGAAGCTCAATATTTAACATTTGTTAAGTTGTTTAACATAATGTTGAGTTAGTCTCTGTTTCGCTTAATGCTTAACTTACAAATTATCTTATAAATTTACCAGCTGTTAAGTTACTCTCAATGTAAACTACATTAAGTAATGTTACTATCACTGCCTAATACAAAGTTAATATATGCTCAATGTAAATTACCCTATATATTTAAGAGGTGTTAAGTTGCTCTTAATGCAAATACATACTGTTAAGTTACTCTCAATGTAAACAGCTACTGCTTAATACAATGTTAATTTATGTTCAATGTAAATTACCCTAAATAATTAACAGTTGCTAAGTTACTCTCTACGTAAACAGCAGCTGCTTAACATAAGTGATTAAAACAATGTTAATTTTAGCTCCATGTAAATTACCCTTTATACTTAACAGCTGTTAAGTTGCTCTTCATGTAAAGCTCTTCATTTACAGCTGCTTAACATAATGCTAAGCCACTCTGCTAGTTTGATCAACTAATTGTGCTCAATGCAGCTGTTTATTCCCACTAGACTAAAAAACAGTCAAAAATTGCCGCATCCTAATCGTAATTATCAGCAGAATCAGCATCATATACGAGTAGGCACCCCAGAGTTGAACTGGGTAACCATTTACATAGCATGTAGTATGTATGGTAGTATGTTATCTTGTGCAACACATCGGTGAGCACTTGAGCACGGGTTTTTTTTTTTTGTTTTTTAGTAGGCGTCAAGGCGACGACGAAGTATGCCACAAGATGCCACAGCAGGTGATGAGCGAACCCTTTTGGGGAAGGGAAAGTGCCGAGGGAAAATGGAAAATCAGTGTCACGGGAGCAGAGCAGAGTCGAGCCAGGACGTGTGCGTGTGTCAACGTTTGCAATTAAGGATGCATAAAATGGAGTAAGCACTTAACGTTGTGGCAGCCACAGGCTGAAACGCATGGACATACCTAAGTGTATGTGTGTGTGTGTGTTTACCTTTTGAAGTAATATGCCACATGCCATGCTTAAGCGCAGTGCTGTCATTTTAGCTAATTTGTGGCTAGATCAGGAACATATTCTACTAAATACCGTTTAGTATATACTAATAGCTGTTTTATAGCCAGAAACATACAATACATAAATTTCAATATTTAATTTAATAATAATTAAAATAATTAAGAAACGTGGCAAAATATCTATAGCTTAATTTTCGCTTTAAAATTAGTTAGTTTATGTATAGCTAGTTGCGCCAATTTTATAAACGCAAAAGGTAGAAAATTTAAAGTTAAATTCTGTTTGGTTGTTTGTAGCTAGATATTATTTACACTATTACCATATTCGTTAATAATTAGGAGGTCGCCTATTTTATAATTGTGATAAAGAGATTGTTAAGCTACCCAGTTAAAAACAATTCCTCATTTCCAGGCTTAAATCAATTTGAAAACGGAAACAGAAGTTCGGAAAACTTGAAGTTTCTTATACCGAAATTTTATTACTTACCTTAAGATGTCAGATGTCTCTTAAATTTTAAATTTTATAGAAATATTCAGCAAATTCTTGCTAAGCAATTTCCAACAACTAAAGTTCAGACACAATTTTTTGTCTTTGTCCAAACTTTATGCTCAAAAAGTTCAAAAAGAACAAGTTTAGTTTTTTGCCTTTTATATTTTTGTACCAACATTTTTTTTAATTTAAGCTAAATTCTATTCACAAAGTTCCAAATTATAATTTAGCTCTTGACATTCAATGAAAAATATTATTCATAATTTTTCCCAGCACTTTTATTTGTTGTTTTCCCCAATTTCTCTACGTAAAAGTTTACGAAAACGTTGCCAATATTTGTTTAACAGCAACAGTACGCTGTTAATACCTTTAACATTTCTTGTTGAAAGTCGCACTGTTAGTTAACATTAACAGAGATGTTAAGGTTCTGATTAGAGTGCACATTGTCTATTCAGCACATTCTTGCAAAGCAATTTTCATTAATAAATTTCAGACACAATTTTTTTTGTCTTTGTGCAAACTTTAGGCTTACAAATTTCATAAAGAACAAGTTTAGTTTTTAACCTTTTATATTTTTAAAGACGTTTTTTTTAGCAGAGTTGTTGTCTAGTCTAGCTAGTAATTGAAGCTAAATTCGAATATTTTTCATGTAAATTTGAATACAAAATTTTTAGCTGTGCATTAAATTTGTTTGCTCAAAAAAAACTTTGTATTGAGAAGCTACTAGTTAGCTAGTGAAATTTGGCAACACTGTTGGAGCATTGAAGAAGTGTTGCTGCAACATCTGAGATGAAGTTGATGTAGATGCTGCTGCTGCTGCGGCTGCTGCTGCTGCTGCTGTCGATGCTGCAGCTGACGTTGATAATTGCAGGATGCGTTGCTGATGTTGATTGCATTCTCAATGGGCTGACACTCACACACACATACACTTATACACACACATATACACACTTGAGGCTGCTTGACTTAAATGAAAGAAGTCCTGCGCATCCCGTTGCAAAAAATGGGAGGAAAAAAAAACGAAGTAGAAATAGAAAAAAATTGGGTCTACCCAGAAACAATGCAAGCAACGGGAGCTATGCCTGCTAAAGTGTGTGTAGTGTTGTGTGTGTGTGTGTGTGTGTGTGTGTGTGTGTGTTGGTGTGTGCGAGTGAAAGTGAAAGACACATAGAAAGTTGGATATATATAATGTGTTTTTGGGTCAGGCCACTTGAAGCACATTGCAAGCAGGAAGTCAAACGGCAGGCAAAGCAAATGCCGCCACCTAGCGGCTGCTGCTGGCGCTACTAACAACACAATAATTGTTGTTGCAAAAAAAAAAAAAAATAAATGTGGCACACACAATTAAATGCAACTACAAAGCATTGAAGTAGCAACAAAGAAAATGTAAAAAAAAGTAATTAAATAGAAAAATGCCAACTGAAGGAAATGGTTATAGGGGAATAGCTGGTCAATTTGGAAGCAAAAGCCTAGCAGGGACACTGCCAGGAAATAACAATGACTGTCAGCAGGCAACTCAATGTGGCATACTTCTACTTGTAGCACTTGCAACGCCATACAACTTTTGATATTTGCTGATTCCCCAAAAACGCACTGCATTTTCTGCACAATTTGCTAGCAATTGTGGGTATGTTTTTTCGTTGCCACATGCCCATGCCGCATGGCTGCTGCCACTTGAGTCTTGAGTGGCTCATTGCATTGCAGCCGTCCACAGTCGAGTGCTGCTTCAACACGGTCTGCCAATTAATTAAGCTATTGAACCGTATTTCAACACAAATTCTGTTCTGTGCGCCTTTCACAAAAGTTCACAAAATTATAATTTAGCTCTTGACATTCAATGGAAAATATTTTTCATAATTTTTACCAGTACTTTTATTTGCTGTTTCTGCCAATTTCTCTAGGTAAATGTTAACGAAAATGTTGCCAATATTTGTTTAACAGCAACAGTACGCTGTTAATACCTTTAACATTTCTTATTAAAAGTCGCACTGTTAGTTAACATTAGCAGAGATGTTAAGGTTCTGTTTAGTGTACAAATTGTATAGCAAATAATGTTGGCACATAGGCTAATTTATTGCTAGATTTAGAAATTTACAAAAAAATATAATAATAACTTAAATACACAGAGATTTTAATATAGCTTTTTGTAATAGAAATTAAAATAGTTCCTTCTCTGAAAGTCGTATGCTTAATGTGCTTATGCTCTTCAAAATATCGCAGCTTCTGGTCTTTATTTCTCTCTTTCATTTCCCTCACCGGCCAGATTTCTGGAGAAAGGATGTTAAAGATAACTGATATGGCAACAGTACTTTTATTTGCTGATTCTTCCAATTTCTCTAGGTAAAAGTTTACGAAAACATTGTAAATATTGTTTAATAGCAACAGCACGCTGTTAATACCTTTAACATTTCTTGTTCAAAGTCGCACTGTTAGTTAACATTAGCAGAGATGTTAAGTTTTTCATTAGAGTACACATTACATAGCAAATAGTGTTGGCACATATGCTTATATACTGCTAGATTTAGAAATTTGAAAAACTTTGCTAAATGCAAAAGCTAACAAACTCAAATATACAGAGTTTAAAATTAAGTTTTTTAGAATAAAAATAATTCTATTTCTTTAAAGCTGTTATTTAATTACATATATGCAAGTCGTATGCTTAATGTGGTGGATTCTCTTTAAAATAAGTTAATTTATAGCTAGTTGCGTTACTTTTATAATCGCATAAGGTAGAAAATCTAAACTTTAATTCTGTTGGCTTGTTTGTAGCTAAGTTTTTAGCACTAATTTACATCAAATATTGTTCTCGTAGTAATAAGAAGAGCTCGACATAAACTTAATGCTTAATTTAAGAATTGTTAAGCTACCCAGTAAGCTACATTTGATTGCAAATGCAAGTCGTATGCTCAATGTGGTAGATTCTCTATCAAAATATAGAAGCATCTGGCCTTTATTTCTCTCTTTAATTTTTCCTCTCTCCTCAGATTTCCGTAGAGATTATGTTAAAGACTTTTCCGTCATAAAAACTGAATTGCAACTCTAAACTTAACCCAATTTTTCTGGACATTATAGTGTTTGAAAGCAAGCTCAAATATTCCTACCATTTTATAAGCCGACTTGTTACACTTTTCTATAGTAATATATATGTTTCTCTGGCTTTCGCATCAACAGTTCGACCCATTAAATTATCTTTCGTCTATCTATCTATTTGACACAATCTCCATTTCTCTCTCTCTCTCTCTCTCTTGTCTCTTCAGTCGCATTAAAGATTCATGTAGAGCCCAAAACAAAGCCAAGTTCTTTTCTATTGTTGTTTCTATTTCTAATTCGTTTCCATTTGGTCTACTAATGAAGTACTGACTTCGAGAGAGAGAAAGATTAACAAGCACTTAATCGAGCAATTACGACTATCAAGAGTTTCTACAACTTTTACCCCCAAACCCAAGCACTATGTTGAACCCCATTAGGTACTGGGCATTAAGTTGAAAAGTTGTGCCATGTAGTAGTATGTTGCCCTGTGGCAGCCACATGACGCAGTAACAGACGTGGCAGCAACAGCAGCAGTAACAGCAGCTTAAATTTATTGATTGTTTCATAAACAGCGATTATTTAACCACCGCATTTCGATTTCGCAGTCGTCTCTTCCGCTCTCCCTCTCCTCTCTCTCTCAATCCACTTCTCTGTTTTATCCACACTTGTGGCCATGTTTATTGAAGAGCTGGAAGCCCTTAAAGCATATCCCCAATAGCCCTCCCCCTCCCTACACCCACACACACATCATTGTGCGCCGGCATCAATTGTTGGCTCGGTTTTTGTGGGTTGTAAATTTGCATGCGACAGCAAATATACGTATTTAATGCTGGACACACGCGGTGGCGACACCCACGCATCCCGTTAACTAACACATTGAGTAGTATTTGCGGCGTAGGCGTAGGGGGCGTGGCAGAGGTTGATGTGGAGGTAGAGGTAGCGACAGAGGTCTCCAACAATTACAATTGAAATAAAAGTGGGATCATATAAGAACGCTCTTAACAAAAGTATGGCACTACTGATATATCCTATAGAATCCTCTAGAATACTGTGTACTCTACATAATAAACTATATACTATATGTATATAATATGTGTATACTTACAGCACAAGCTTTGCAGCCTATAGCTGTCTTGTTCTGTCTTTAAACCGATGCTATGTAAAGTTTGTTCTTGAATAACTTTCGAGTTTATGGTTAGATCGCGATGAAATTTTCAGGACACAAAGGGGTTGCTTTTTTATATGCTATCAGCTATTCTAGACAGATTTATCCTCTTTTTTCTACTTATCTAGGAAAATATCTCAAACAATCACTGACCGAAATACAGTCCTTTTTTAAACGCGTCTAGGAAAAGTTTTAAAGGAAACAAATAGCCTAAACTTCAATTTAAATTTTATTTTGTATAACAACAATACTATAAACATATTTACAATCTGATGGGTACCACTATTTAGTTCTGCTCGAAAGATACAAAGATACAGCTCGAACGAATTCAATATACCCCATTTGAATCCCATTTCAAATGGGTCTACAGGGTATAAAGAAAAGCCTAGAAATTGGCATATACGTCGTTACGATTCGTTTTACTGCTGCGTCGGCAATTCAGTTTGCTGCCCCATTATTGCCCCCAGAGCTGTTGTGTGGCATGCAACTTTTTGCCGGCTTTTGTATAGAGACTGCAGCATGTTCTACTTACAATCGCATCTTTGAATTGTGTCTCCGACTTTTGGGGATATACTATTTATGCTCGTATTAAGCGACGTGACAAAGATTTCATTGAGTTACTTGCTTTTCCTATACCATCGCCTTCCCAACCCTTCTCCTTCTTCCCGCCCTTCTCAGTTCATTTGTTGCAAGTTGCCGTTGAAGAAAACTGTCTGCCTTTTCATTCCAGTTCGTTGGTAACTTTTCTGTATACAATATTTTTGTTTATTCTTAAGTTTTGCAAAGTTTCGCCACAAACAACCATAAAAAATGCAGATGAACAGGCACAAACAAGTTCGCACAAGTACAAACTGAATATTTACCTGAATGACTCTCAAGTTGCTGGCGTTCTTTTGAAAATCTAATTAGCAGATTTCATGAAGCAAGCAGTTTCGGCACTTTGGCAAAGCCAAAAGCAACTTTCGGGCATTTTAATGCCAATTTGACACTGTTCCGAGTTTCAATTCCACAGCAATTGTGCACATTTTGGCAAGAAAGTAACTGAAAGTAATTGTGTACTTCAGTTTGTGTTTTTCTTTGGGTTTCAACAGACAGTTGAGCGTAACTTTTGCATTTTTGAGGATGTTCTAAATGTCATTTTCACCTCGATTTCTCACATAAAGTATGCTACTTTTAATGTTTGCTAGAAAAACTTTGCTTGATTCGCTTTAAATTGTGAATCGTATGGAACTGACGTTATATTTCCATTTTCTCGTTTTCATTTTCGCTCAAATTTCAATTAATTTAAAGCATACTTATGGGCGTTGAATGAATGCTTGCTAATGATATATACGTAAATATGATATATATATCGTGTGAATGCTATATAAAATGGCGTTAAAGCAATATTTACATGTTCTTGCTTACATTTTCGCTTTAATGCAGCAAAATGATTGAATTTTAAAGCATACTTATGGGCGTTGGATGAATGCTTAATAATGATATATACGTAAATATGATATATTTTATATGGTGTTAATGCTATATAACATGGCGTTAAAGTAATATTTCCATGTTCTTGATTACACTTTCGCTTTAATACAGCAAAATGAATGAAATTTAAAGCATACTTATTGGCGTTTGATGATTATTTTTCTTATACGTGACATTGCTACTAGTATGATAAATAAAAATTGATTGCAAGCCTATCATTTCGCATTATTGCAGTTGTAGTAGCAATTATATAGCAGAAAGTAGTGCTTGTGTGTTTTCCCTCATTTTCGAAGACGCCTCAAAGTAGGCAATAAAAAGCAGCAGTGAATATACATGAAATGCGAGTGAAACGTGCGCTCGTAAATCTCATGCGGAATTCGCGTCATGGCAACGAACATTACGTTTACTACTATCTAAAATCAACATCCATCCCTTAATCAACTAGCAAACAGCAGCAGCATGAAATAGAAGAAGAAGTGTTTTCCTATTGAACTTTTGACTAACACATGATAAAGAAGCAGCAACAGCCACAGCAGCAACAACAGCAGCAACAACAGCAACAGCAACAACAACAATTAGATAAACCAAAGTCTGACTGCAAAAAGGGAGAAATACACTACAGAAAATACAGAGATTGTGGTGGTGTTGCAAAGATTTTTGGGGACACTGGGGGGGTTGTTTAAGGGTTGCAGCATGCTTGCTGTGCCCCTTGGCAACACTCCACTATTTATGGACAAGTTGTTTTGGCAACGCTCATGCCGGGAGAAAAAGGGAACCGGCAAAAGTACACATTGAAATTTCATTTTCATTTGCAGCAGGTGAGAGCCAAAACACTGAGAGCGAAACATAGGCGAGAGAGCGAAGCATAGACGACAGAGCCAACGCAAGCAAGAGCATAAGAGAGCGCGTGTGGCTGGACATGCGCTGCAAAGCTCTCTTGCGTTCCTTTGTGTAAAGTGTGTGCGGTGGGGAGAGCGGGGAGAGCGGGGAGGGGGAGCGGAGAGACTGTCCATTAAGTTGCGCTGAGAGGGTTGCTGCAAATGTGCGAGCCACAACAGCATCCAGTTGGAAAATGTACGCGCACTTAAACGCATCACAAAGCGCGTGATACACAAAACACAAGACAACAAATACCGAAAGCCCGTGTTGACAAAAAAAAACACACATATATATATATATATATACAAACCCCTGTCCCCTACCACTGCCCCCTTCCGTACACAGTGCGTGTCTATAACGAAAAACGGGCAATAGAAATTGCCAAAAAAAAAAGAAAGGAAATAGAAAAAAAAGCAAGCAAATTTGCAAAACGAATTTTTGTTTCAATTAAGCACGAGCTTTTGAAACCGTTACGTTTAGGCAAAGGCTCACACTTGCGGTAAAGCCAACGGGTTTTAAAGTTTAACGCACGTGAAATTCGCAAAAAAAAATTTAAAGTAAAGTCAATTTTGTGTGTCGTGTGTGTGTGTGTGTGTGAAAGCTCGCCAGCTGAAAGTGTGAGGCCAAAACAAATAGAAAGCTTTTCGAACTCGGAACTTTAATGAACGCATTGATTAATTGTTGCTATTTTGACCTTTTGCAAAAGCAGTCAACTGCAACAACAATTGCAAATATGTACATGGAATTATAGTCGAATAACTGATCCGAATCAAATGTCAACATTTATTCAAATACTGCCGTTAGCATTGCAGTAACCGTTACAGTTACCTTTACCGTTATGGCGGCCCTTTGCCATTGCCGCTTTGTAGGCAAATGCACTAAAGCAGCCCACTCACAATTCAGTCAAGTGTCAAACAAAAAGCAAAAAAAAAAAAAAGAAAAAAAAAACAGCTGAAAAAGTAAAGCAAAAAAATAAAAGAAGGGGGGAGGGGGGAGTATAGAAATAAAGTAAAGACTGGAAAGCGCACTATTGACATATATACGCGCACTCAGAAACGCGCTCGTTTCTCACCAAAGAAACGCCGCATAATCAAAAGCTAAGACAAAACAGGAAATTCACTTAAACTCCTCTCACTCTCTCTCTGTCACACACACACTCGCTTCGCTCTCTCTCTCTCTGTGTGTTAGGAAATGCGCGCTGTTGAGCTTTTTGCATTTTGACATTTCATTTTCAAAACACAGAGATGCCAACAGAGAGAGAGACGCAGCAAGAGCAAAAGGACTCACTGCTGCTGCTGCTGCTGCTCTCTCAGCGCTCATTCCAGTTGCCATGCTCTCAATAGTGTTTGCACTCATGTTTGAGTGACTCTCACTCTCACTCTCTCTCTCTCTCTCTGGCTGCATAGGCGCTTTAGTTTTGGGCTTCTAATAATATTCCGCAATAATGACATGTATGAGAATGTAAACAAATGCAGAAAAGCGTCGCAAACAATACAATTATTCTTATACTTTGTAAACAAAGGTGTCAGCATTGAAATAATTATAAAGCATCATTAGATTGTGCATTAGCGAATGTTGAATGCTCTTTGCTTTGTGTAGCTAAAGAAAATATTTAGTAGAAAAACCTAAATTAGTTGGGACCAAAAAGTACAGTAGTCAGATTCCTGAAACGGATACTAATTTGTTTTAGATTAGTTTTAGATTTCAATCAGACTTAATATCCCACAATATGCCCAAAGGTATGGTCACTCTATATATCTTGTATAGATAAAATTTCAATCAAATCTTAAAATAATTCCCAAAGCCGAGTCAAAAGAAAAAATCCAGTTTTTCCATAAAATTTGTTTAAAATTGAGCACATATGATAAAATAATATGGAAACTTTCGCATTTTGTTTTATAGATGAAATCTAAAACAAATCTAAAACTAATCTGTAATCGTTTCATTAATTGGGATTAAGTACTGTAATTTATCGTGTATTTTTTGAATAACAACTTAAACTTATTGTAGTTATGTACATGTCTAGCAATTCACTAAGTATGTGTAGAGTAAACGTCGACTTACTACCCCACTGACTAACTGATCTTCGCACAGCCCAAACCAAAAGGATTATGAGTGTCAAATTTTCATAGCTCTCAAATCGATTTATACATTTTGACTACTTCTACGTTAGAGTATTAATACAATGAACTCAAGGCTGTGCCTTTGTACCAGCTACAAGTGTTGACATTCGAAATTACAATAGAATAGTATTATATTACACACTATAATGGGGCGAAAGTAAATGAAGGCCGACTAAAAGACATACTGCATAGCATATAATTATATACTCTTTTAAAAGCAAATCACATGAATTTTACATAAAGATACATGTGACTTTGCTTTCAATACTTAGAAAACAGTAAAAGCATTGCTTTATATCTCAATAAATGTTATCTTTACGTTTAGGGAATACCCTACTATTGATAAGCTAATATAATAATTAGCCAAAAACCGAACCTTGTGTCAATCACGAATTTCTCAAACCGGCATTTTTCAGTTGTCGACTCGTAGAATCCAATCAATAAACTTTGGTAATTCAAACGAATTGCAACTATAAAGCGAGTCATGATAAACTTATCAGTTGATAAGCAAAATGTTTGCTATTTTCTTTTTTATAAAAATTCCTGCTAAATTTGTGCAAATGAATAATTTCTGCTGGAATAAAGCTAAATCAAAGTTCTTTTATTTTATAATTTTTTTATTTTTTGAGGTTTGCTGATAACCGCATAGAATTCGTTAAGGATGCTCAATGAGACTTCAGTTTTCAAGAGCTGCTCAAAAGCAGACGGTAGACACAAAAAACGCAAACACACACACACACCCAAAAATATATATATTACGCTGAGAAAAGCCGACAAAGTAGAAATATATTTTTTGGGGGTTGCTTTCTGGGCGTTGAAAAGCGCTTTTCACTAATTCAATGCGACATTGAAAATGCCGAGCAACATCCCAAAAATTTTTGCAGACACAGACGAGCACTTCTTCTTCTTCTTTTTGAATAACTCTGTGCTCAGTCTACGTTTCCGTCCAAATGGCCGTATGACTAGACGGGATGCCGGCTGCAACAACAAACCGGAAGGGCGGCTGCTTTTTTGGGGAGAGAGAGACTGTGCTCATATTTTATTTGCTTCTATGGGGATTTCTCAACTGTGCATAAATTATACGTTTATTTGGCCAGCAGATTATCGGCTCGTCGATGATACAGATAGAGAGAGAGAGAAATGTATAAGAGAGAGAGAGAGGTGGGAGGAGAGGTAGCGCACATTTTCTTACCGCTTTTACTTGGCTTCATAACTGACTGGCTAGTGCATAAAATATGCATGACAAACACGTGGCTTCGACCTAAAAAAAAGGATTCAAAATTGATTCCTATTCTTGCCCACATAAAATTGTGATTTTTATTTTCGAAAATAGCAAAAAGGAAATTCGGAACTTTCTACGTGCTAACAGGCATATACAGTACATATAAAATTAGTTAAAGTCTCGTGTTGTTTAGCGTTTTTTTTGTTAAAAACGCTTGTAAATTGTACGTATTGGCCGGAAGACAAAGAGAAATCGGCCCCGTTAAGATTTCGGTCGTTGGCGGCGGTCAGAAAGGTGCAAAAATTTGGCGGCGCGAGCGTATCGAAATGACAAATGATCCAGATTTGGATGATTGTGCATTTCTATCAGGTAAATTTTGAAGAAAAAGTGCAATAGAGAAGCTAAAGTAGCTTTTGACAATTTATATACAATTATTTATACACTGATGGAAGAGTAAGTACAAAGTTTAAATTCTATGGGAAATGTGATATTATATAAATAAATTTAAATTAAATATAATTTTAAACTTTTAAATTATTTTTTTTTGTAAGTTACAGTAAATAGGGCATCTTTAACTGCTTAACTATATCTAAGACGAATCTATATCTAAAACGATCTTAGAAATTATTTGTTACATACCGCCTACAGCGTATACGAATCTACACGCAAATTCTGGTAGCTCTAGCTCTTACATTCTTAGATGGCTAGCTAGACGGATGGGTTGACAAACGTACATGGCTACTTCGAATCGATCGTCTTTTCACGCCTTACAAACTTCATGATAAAACCATAATACTCTCTACATTAGTATATAGTAATTATTCTCTATAAGCATTAACAGCCGAGTAGACAAAGCGATGTCCTTCTGCCAGCGCAACCGTCTATCTAGTTATATAAGAATTTAAGAGCTAGAGCTTCCAGATTTTGCGTGTAGATTCGACTTAGATCTTTTCGCAATCTCGACATAGCAATGTTCGTTTGCCGGCTCAACCGTCTATCTAGCCATATAAGAATTTAAGTAGATTCGCCTACGATTTTTTCGCAAGCTCTGTTCAACATCAGTTAAAAATTATTGCAGATACAATTGCTTAATTTTTCAGATACTTTATATCTTGCTTAGCAACAGATAGCTAAACAGCTGCTGTATAAATGTATCAAGTTTCTGTACAGCATATTTTTATTACTTTTAAAAAATCTTAAAGAAACTCTATATTTTAAATTCTCTAAACTAAAAGCACATATATTTTTTTCATCAGTGTATGCTATTTACAAATGAAATGCGACTTCCACCTGCTGCTCTCTCCATAATCACCATTCCATACTCCCACAGCATTTCCCACTCCATCCAAACTCAAACTTAACTCACTCTCTGTTAACTCTTTGCTCTGCTTTCTGTTTGACTTTAATTACATTTATCAGGTGGCGAATCGAGTGGCGGACGACAGACGCGCACTGGAGTCGCCGTCTGCTCTCAGAGACGTGCTCTACTTGTCGCGGGAATTGTGCTGGGATCTCTCTTGCTAACGGCAATTATCATTGCCTATGCTGGACCACAAAATGGTAGGTTGCATTGTGCATATTTGCATTTCGGTTGCATTTCTCCTTTTAACTCGTTTTACTTTTATATTTCCTTTCCTTTTTTTTTATTGTTTGTAATTGTATTGCCACCACAGCAAGTACAATAACAAAAAAACAGACACGACGGCTGCTTGCCTCGTTTTATTTTTGTTTTGTTTTTATTTTATTTTACACTCAGCCTTCACAAATATATGTTTTTTGTTTGTTTTTTTGTATACAGAAAAACTGTTTATTTGCTACTTTTTGTTACAGTCTCATATACACAGCAAGTATGACATGGCGTATGCGTAATGTGAGTTTTATGAGCAATAGTCGTGGCTATAGGAGATGTAACTAAATTTTATATAATTTAACTTTGATTTCCAAATAGAAGCAGTTAAAATCTGATAATATAAACACACGGCGTATGCATAATGTGAGTTATATGAACAAAAGCCTTGTCTATAGGAAATATTACTAAATTTTATATAATTTAACTTTCATTTCCGAATCGAAGCAGCTAAAATTAAATAATTTATAAATTGTTTCTACTAAGAAACTTGTTGCTTCTCAAACAGCTGCAATAGAGCACATAAGACCTTGCTTAATTTAAGTCTTATATGCTGACTATAGACACTGTGCAATATGATTATGTGATATCAATGCATGTCTATATATATAATGCCATTAGGTTGATGAAGGTTGCAACAGCTACATACAACACATCAGACGGCGCTGCATAATCAACCAACTTCAAAACCGACTGTTGCAATATGCTTTTAATAGTATTAACACAGACAAAATACCATTATAATATGCCAGACCCTCAGCACCAGCCTCTTTGTGGCCAGAGGGACTTCTGATAACATGGTGTAGCACACATGAGGGCTTGCAGGGGAGGGGAGAATTGAAAGGGGTGTTCATATTATGCTGCAAAATGTATGCAAAGTGCAAACATAAACCTTGTGTTGCATACTTAATGGGGCTAAATGCATTGAAAGCTAATTGCATTACTCGCGTACAGCTACATACATGAGTGTGTGTGTGTGTGTTAGTGTGAGACTGTGTGACCAGACTATGCTACAAAGTTTGAAAGTCAATTAAAGCACAATATTTTGCGCATTAATTGAATGAAAAGCATTTTCTATTTTCATTTGCCAATACGAAAACAAACACAAATTTTAATTAAAATAAAGCCACAACTTTTCCCAAATATATATATATTATATAAATTTTATATTACTTATATTAAACACAAATTAAGTATCTCTTATTTTTATTGTATTATCCATAAGCTAACATACGTATTACTACTATATATAAATATAAATATATGCTAAATATGTATACATAATTTGTTTAATGTTTTTCTTTTATTTTTACACTTTGTTTTTTATATTTTTTGTACGAAAAAATACCAAAAAAAAAAACGAAAAAAAAAAATTTAAATATATACATATATTTATGAAAAATTTCTCTTAACTGCTTGTTTGATTGGTAAAAATGTGAGTAACAAATTTTCCAACCCACTTCTTCAAAACTGGTAAATACTACTCGTAACACTGACAAATTCCATAATGTCATACCATAGTGTTTATATATGCCACATATACCCTGTAACCAATACCCTATAAACAGTTTTGCATGTTGCTGTTATCAGCTGTTGTATACTATCCACCTTTTCTATCCATATATATATATATCTTTATATATGTTCATTAGTTGCATTTTATTTAAAATTTTCATAAACCAAAAAGCGTTTAAAACTATAAAAAAATTTTTGTGTACATTATATGCTCGTTTTGTTGTCTAGTTTTAAGTTGATATCTCTAAGCTTCTAAATCTAGTCAGAAAAGTTATAGATATTCCGATAGAGTTTAACAATTCTGTTTATTAAAAATTTAGCTATACTTTTTCTCTTTTTACTAGTTTTATCTGTTGATTAATTCAATTATAAAGTTTTATATATAAAGTAAAGTTTTTTTATTTAGACTTTTAACACTTAACTCTATGTGAATACTTATAGGAACTGTTAACAGTTTACAGAACTATTTTTTTAATTTAAGAAAACTCAAATTTTCATCATTATATTTATATAAAATTCAAAGTAAAATTTAAAATGAGGTTGTTGCTAATAATTATCAGTGGAAACCTATTAAAAAACTTACCAAAATCTATCATTGAACTATTTTAGAAGTTTTTAAAAGTTTTCACTAATTTCTTATGATAATTTGCTAATTAATTTTCCATGTTTTTCTATATAACTTATTTTGTTAACTACTTAATTTTAGATGTGCTAGCAAAAACCCTCTGAAATCCTACTTTATTACTTCTTTTTTTATGCCCAAAACTAAGAAAATGACCAACGAAAGAGTATCCTCATATCCTCTAGTGTTCTTTATATGCCCTCTTTTTTAATAAATATGTTTTTTTTTTTTAGTTTGTTCTCTTTGTTAATCGTGTTAAACTCAGTTGATTAACAGTCAAGCATCAGTGTGCGCTTAGACCACAATTCCCCAAAACCAAATCGAAAACAAAGTCAAAAAAAAAGAAGTCAGCAAAACAAACTCAAAACTCGAACTCAAAACTCAAACCCAAAAAAATACCCAAAATGCATTAAATTATGGTCTAAACATTGCATTTGTATATTCTCGTTCGTGTATGAACTTTTTGCAGACTGTTCCTGTGCGGCAAAAACGGCGACTGGCTATGAAACGGATGAAGAGAACAACACAACACCGTTCAATCCAATTGCAACGAACGGGGAACCGTTTCCCTGGCTGGACAAGATGCTACCAACCAATGCACGACCCATGAGGTATATGGTAACGATACACCCCAATCTCACAACGCTCGATGTGAAAGGTAAAGCTCCCTTCCCACTCACTCCATTTTCTGCTTTTCCCAATTTTGCTGCAGGTCAAGTAACCATCGATTTGTTCATTGAGAAGGAAACCAACTTCATTGTGCTGCACATTCAGGACTTGAATGTTACCGAGAAGGTGAGTTTTTTTTGCTGCCAATTAGTGGTATTTTGGGTCTTTTAACTAATTGCAAAATGTTCATTTAGGCCTTGGTAACACCCGGTCCCAAGGGTTATGCGTTGAAGATTGTCAAAGTATTAGAATTTCCGCCACGTCAGCAGTTATACATCGAGGTGAAGGAGAAGCTCAAGAAGAAATCCAATTATACGTTGAACTTGCGTTGGTATTCCAAATTGAATCCCGAACCCGAGGGATTCTATGTGGATCAGTATGAGAGCTTCAATGGACGGGAACGGTAAGCGTACAAATTTGAGACTAAAGAACGGTGTCTATCTCTCTCTCTCTAAGAGTCTTAACCCCTTCAAATAATTTCTTTTCCAAAAGCGCTTTTTTTTAATTTTAAAATTGCAATGGATTCGTATCATGTTGAAGTTAATAGGCAGAATTTTAGTGTATAATAGGATATTATTTCTTAATTTAACTTAATTTAACTTGAATGACTAAAGAAGGGTCTCTCTCTCTTTAACTTAATTTAACTTGAATGACTAAAGAAGGGTCTCTCTCTCTTTTAAAAGCCTTGACCCCTTCAAATAATTTCCTTTAAAAATTTTCTTTTTTAAAAGCGCTTTTTTAAAAAATTGCAATGAAATCGTATCATATTGAAGTTAATCGGCAGAATTCTATGGTATAATAGGATATTATTTCTTAATGTAACTCAAATACTTTTTTCGAAAAAACTTTTTTTAAATGTTTCCCATTATATATCTACAAAAAATTTCAAATATTATTCCTTATGGCCATTTATATAGCATAGATTCTTCAAATTTCCAAAGTTTCGAAACTGGTTAAGATAAAGGAGTTAAATTCGATACTTTCCTCAAAGGCATAAGTGTCAAAACGTCCTATTATTCTCACTAGTGACAAATTTGGGCCTTTCTTTATCTATGCTAGGAATATCTGCTTTAAGAACTTATCTTTCAATATCGTCCCTTTTCGGAAAAATTAGAAAATTGCCCCGAAAACTCATTTAAATACCATTTATTGTTCCTTCTTCAATTTCTTAAAACTTTCAACTCCCCTAGAAAGACTTTTTGGACTTATCTTCCAGTATCGTTCCTTAGCCTGCAATCTTTTTAAAGCTTATCGCAAAAATTTGATAATAGCTCCGAAAACTCATTTAAATACCTTGTATTGGGCCTTTTTAAATTTCTCGAAACTTTTCACCCTACTAGAAAGACTTTAAATTGAAAGTTCCTTTAAAGACCCCAGCCTGAAAAGTCCTTAAAATCTTTGTATGCTTTTCTAACGCCTTTTTAAACTTGAAACCACTTGGAACAAGTCATATAATCAAATGTTATACCCTGTAATTATAGACTGCTCGCCGCCACAGTCTTCAGGCCGAATGGAGCACGTCGTGCATTTCCCTGCTTCGATGAGCCACATGTACGTGCACCGTTCCGTGTGTCCGTGTTCCGGGATCGTTTTCACATTGGACTCTCCAACTCCATAGTGCATACAACAGAGGATGTGGGCTTCTATATGGGCACAGGATTGGTAAGTTGCAGTAACTTGGTTTGATATAATAAGAAGAAGGTTTTTAATATAATCCTAATTAATGTGCGCAGTTGAGGGATGATTTTATTGAGACACCGCCACTGCCAGCGGATGCCATTGCCTGGGTTGTGAGTGACTTTCAGCGTGAATCGTTGCAACCCTCAGCCGCCTATATACCAACGACCATGGCACCAGCCACAGCCGGAAGTGGCAAGAAGCCTTCCCAGTTGAATAACTATACACAGTTAAAGTCCAAGAATCCGCCAGTTAGGAATATTACAGCCTTGACGCATTCGTTGAATTTGAATCTGACGCCGTTTCATAATGTGAGCACTACGACAACTGCACTGCCCGTAATACTGAATGGAAATGGCAAACCCTCGAATTTGACCTCATTGTCACAATCGACTGGCTCCTCGATTAAGCGAGCTCCATCGTATACCTTCTATGCCCCAAGGGATTTGTTGCCACGCTCCTCTTTCATACTGCACACATCGCGGGATGTTCTGGAGTATCTGCAGACGTGGCTGGACATTAGTTATCCCCTCACGAAGGTGGATTTTGTAGCTCTACCTTCGTTGGATCGCAATTTGATCTCCTCATTGGGTTTGGTCACCCTCAAGACGTCATTTCTCACCGATCCCAATTCCATTACCTCGGAACAGTATCAGTTTAGTGCTCTACGCATTGCTGAGGCAATGGTGCGACAGTTCTTTGGCGGCATCACCTCTCGCAAGGTGTTGAAGGATGTCTGGCTGTGGGAGGGACTCATCCAGTATTTGGGCATTCATGCTCTGGCACCACTTCAGGACACTTGGCCGCTGCGTGAGATGTATCTGCTGAAGATGGCAACGGCTGCTCTGGATATCGATGCCATTCAGGGTTGGGACAGCATCATGAACGGCACCAGTCACGATGGCAACAACGAGGAGTTCTTTGTCCAGAAAACGGCTGCGATCTTTTCCATGCTACATACCGCTGTTGGCGAGGATCGTTTTCGGGGCTGTTTGGGCACTTTCTTGAAAATGAATCGGTTCAAGACCGCTGAGCCCACAGATTTGTGGACCATTTGCACCAAGAAGGCCAACGGTTCGAAGAACATCAAGGACATGATGACATTGTGGACACATCAGCCAGGTTTTCCACTGCTCACCGTTACCAAAATGGGCAACAGCATTTCCATTTCACAGCGTCCCTTTAAGCCCGCCGATTTCCTAGCCATTCACGATGATTCCTACGATGGCAACAACTACAACAAGACCACTCTTAATGCCACCGATATGCCCAGCACTGTGGCACCAACTACACCGAGTAGCAAGCACAAGATAATGCCCCATCTCAAGTGGATCTTTCCGGTTACCTATGTGACGGACATTAACAATGTTAGCGAAACTCTCTGGATGCAGAATGTCGATGGTGAGTAAAAAAGTCAACAATTTTGGCAAAGTTGTTCGAGACTTGGAAAAGTTTCTAGGCAGACGATACCCTTTTTATACCCTCTGAAGGGTACATATATTGGGTTTGTGAAAAGTATGTAACAGGCAGAAGGAGGCGTACCAGACACCATAAAGTATATATATTCTTGATCAGCATCAACAGCCGAGTCGATATAGCCATGTCCGTCCGTCTACCTGTCTGTCCGTTTGTCCGTATGAACGATCTCAGAGATGGTAAGAGCTACAATTTCAAACTTGATCAGTATCGATCACATATTTAGTCAGTCAATACAAGTTTGTTTCCTTTTTTCTGATGCCACGCCCCATTCGCCCACAATAAGCGTAGAACCAGACATATCCCGGAAAAAATATGTGTTTTTGGCGAATATCTCAGTAACTACGGCACCTAGGAACACAAATTTTGACATGTAGGTTGCTAGATGCAATATAAAGATAATGCCATCAAAATGTTTTGGGTGCCACGCGTACTTCGCCCACCACAATTAATTGCGTTGTAACTTTGGATGCCGCTGTCTCACTTATTTCTTAACGTATATATTTGGTTCTTAACATATACTTGGAGACAAATAATATCAAACGATCCTAAATATTCCATCGAAATCGGACGATAATTAAAAAAGTTGCTCATACAACGAAAATCGTTACTTTCAGGCGAGGCATAGCCACGTGCATTGCACTGAGCTCTGCACACAAGTAACGAAAACGAAAAACATTGTGCGAGCGAGACAGACACACAAATATGTGTGTATGTTAAGTTCTTGCAGTAGCTACTCCAATTTGAACTTTTGGAAACGAAGCTCAGAGGGTATTACACGGTCGACATGCCCAACGGAAATTTTCTTTTCTTATTTATTAATGCACCTTGGACTGTGCCGTCTGTATAGTTTTCAGAAAGTATGGAACATTTAAGAATAGCATATTTGTAAACCCTCAACCTAAGTAGAACAACACATAGCTTTTGTCAAACACAAATGTGTTTTACGATCATTCTAGAGATCTTCTACATAGATTAAATAATAATAATCTCTTATATCTCATTTATATATTGCACTTTAGGTTTTGATTATAGAAAATCAATTAGTATTCACAGCCTTAAAAAACTTGGTATGCCAATCATTTGACAAGTAATGCTGCTATATATCTGATATATGTTATGTATAACAAATAGGTCTGACTGTAAAACAAATGAAACCAATTATAGTTAGACAAATCACGCTATGCTATTTAACATTATAATGAACTGTGATTGTTACTTTAACTATGCAATTACAGAATTACAAACACTAAAAATCAAACTCTAATTACCATAGATGTAAAGTCTCTATATAGAAATTATTTGTGATCAGAGACTAGACAAATATGAACAGTGAACGCCACACTTTATTATTCAGTCAATATATACCGGTTTGACGTCTAGCGAAAATGTGATAAGTGATTTGCTCAATAAATAATTCATAAGTACGCAAATAGTAGCTAGAGAATATAAAAACATCCAAGAAAAATAAAAAATGAGATCAGAGAGCAAATATAATTCTACTAATCAAACAATGGGTAAAAAGAGTAGTTAGAAAATTGAGGCTGTAGTAAATGATCAGCGATCGTTTAAACCTATGTTAAACTTTTGCTTTATAGTGACCTTCAATGTGCCGGAAAATGTGAAATGGATCAAGGTGAATGCTATACAAAATGGCTATTATCGAGTGGTATACAACGATGATAACTGGGCCAGTCTGATCGAGGAGCTCTCCAACAATCCGAAGCGCTTTAGCAGTGAGGTAAGTCCCATTTATTTGCTACCGGAATACCTTTACTAAAAAAAAAAAATCACCATTTTAGGATCGTCTTGGCATGCTATCGGATGCATTTACCTTGTGTCATGCCAATCTTTTGCCCTGTGAGATTACAATGAACATGATTCAATATTTACCGAGTGAAACCCATTATGGACCTATGGCTTTAGCCGTGCGACATTTGGAGAAATGGCGTCGCATTTTAAAGTATTCCGAATGTTTTCTCATGCTCAGCGAGTTTATCAAAATGAAAATTTCAACAGTTATGGAAAAAGTCGGCTGGATCGATGAGGGTGATGTGGCAACGCGGTAGGTTCGGAAAATTTACTTTAAATTGAAAATTTTTAATATGTTTATAATGAAACTTTCTAGACTGATGCGTCCGGAAGTATTATTGGCCTCGGTGCTTTGGGAGGATATTGATAGCATTAGCAAGGCAAAGAATATGTTGAATCAATATTTGTATTACAATGGTTCCGCCATAGCTCCCAATTTAAGAGAGGTAAGTGAAAATGCCATTTAAATTTAAATTTAAAATATAATTTTAAACTTTTAAATTATTTTTATATTGTAACTTTAATATTAAATATGTCGACTGATCATAGTCTGACATTAAATAAATAAATAAATAAATAAGTAGCTATATTGTTGATCTTTCATCGCTTTTCTCTGTGATTTACAGGTCGTCTACACTGGTTCGATACTTTCGGGGGAGTACATCTATTGGCAGCACTGCTGGGAACGTTTTGTGACCCTGCAACGCACCTCGGAGACATTTGTGGAACGTATGCAACTGTTGCGTGCTCTGGGCCGAACCAAAGATGCCTGGCTGCAGAACCGTTTACTCTCCCACGTCACCATGCTACCCACCGAGGAGGTGGTGCAGGTGCTCAAGGCCATTGCGGGTACGCCGACGGGTGGTGCCATGGCCTGCCGCTTTCTGCAGGCCAAATGGTTTGAGCTGGAGAAGCGTCTGGGACCCGGCACCATTAGCTTTGCCAAAGTGATATCGGCCATTACGCAATACGGAGCCACGAAATTCGATTACGATGAGGTAAGACTGATAGTTTCTCATTGAGAGTTATTTGATGTAATTCTATGTAATGGATTGAAGTACTAACGTTATTGATTGATCAAAATCGTTATTACATACCAGTTACGCGTAACTAGTAAAAGGGTATATTATGCTTGTGGCAAAGTTTGATAGAGCTCTAAATATATTTTTTAATATAAAATTTCTTACGATTTTGTTTAAATTGAGACCTTTTTATCGCCTCTGAGGGGTATATTGGGTTTGTCAGAAGTACGTAACCGACAGTAGAAGGCTTGGCACACCCCATAAAGTGTATATATTCTTGATCAGCATCAACAGCCGAGTCGATATAGCCATGTCCGTTTGTCCGTCTGTCTGTCTGTCTGTCTGTCTGTCTGTCTGTCTGAGGTAAGAGAGACGGTAAGAGCTACAATATCCGTTTTAGTCAGTATCGACCACATATTCAGTCAGGCAATACTAGAATTTATTTTTTTTTTCGATGCCACGTCCCATTCGCCCATAATAAGCGAAAAAGCAGGCATACCTCGGAAAAAATACAGTTTTTTTTGCGAATATCTCGATAACTATAACACCTAGGAACACCAATTTTGGCATGCAGGTTGCTATTTGCAATATAAATATAATGCCATCAACAGTTTTTGGATGCCACGCCTCCTTCGCCCATCAAAAGCACAATTACGTTGTAACTTTGCATGCCGCTGTCTCATTTATTTCTTAACGTAAAGTTTTGTAACTTAGCGTATACTTGGAGACAAGTAATATCAAACGTTAGTGCAAATTTCATCAAAATCGGACTATAATTAAAAAAGTTGATCATGCAACGAAAATCGTTACTTTCAAGCAAGGCATAGCCACGTGCATTGCACTCTGCAAGCGAGATAGACACACAAATATGTGTGCAAGTTAAGTTCTTGAAGCAGCTACTCCAATTTGAACTCATATAATTGGAAATAAAACTGAGAGGGTGTTACACGGTCGGCATGCCCGACTGACATTTTCTTACTTGTTTATTTGTTTCAAAGTTAGATAGAGTTTTAAATATTTTATAATCATTTTTAAATTTCAAAAATTTTCATACGTTTTTCTGTGAATTGAGAACCTTTTCTAAAATTTTTTGTTCCTAGAGTTAATCCAGAGTACTTCTCTTTGCAGCTGAAATCCCTGGTGCATCGTTTTGGGCGTGGCCATGGCATGTCGATACTGAACATGACGCTAAGTAGTGTTGCCTCCAATGTGGAATGGGTGGCAAGATCTCAGACATCGCTCTACAAATGGGTGGAAAGTAATTTGCATTCGCATCGATAGAGAGTGATTTTCAGATTTAACTAAAACAAATTAATTTCATCTACTAACATTTTAGTTAATTGTGTTGATTATTATACTAAAAAAAGGAAATGATCTCCTAAATCATTTGTAATTATGTTCCTTGCACACATACACACACACACACACACACACTCTAAAACACAAATTAATCGAATACTAAACTAAATTCTAATTTTTTGGATGCTAATCATAGTTATATAAAATTAACCATATCATTGCCATATAAATATATAGTACTATATCTATATTTAATGATAAAGTCTCGAGATCTCCATTAGATTGACTTTAAGTTCTATATTCTCCCCCATACTCTTCCCGAGGGACTTGAGTTAACACAACATTAAGAAAAACTAAGAATTCCATCTGTAAACTGTAAATTAGAAAGATAAACACTCAACATTTATATATAGAACATACTTATATGGGGTATAAAGCATACTGATGCCATTTTCTATATTATCTACAAACTGAACATAAATATATATCTCTCTATATATAGATATATATATATATTGTATATGTATGTGTATATTTTACAAATAACAAAAGCTAAGTAATATTTAAGCAAAAAAAACAAAAACAGATCAAACAAATATTTTTTCAGCAAAACACAACTATAAATCCAATATTATAAAAAAAAAATGAAATATATAAAAAAAAATATATATATATATATGGTATATGTATATCTGTATAGCATAATTAGGTCTATAAGCAACGTTTATTAGGCATTAATCATGTATGTGTCTGTGAGTAAATTGCTATATAGAGATATATACATATATATATCACAGATATCTTCCTTTTCCAAAAGTCAACAGTATATTGAATACATACATATTATAACTCTCCATAATGACATAACCTCACTCATTCATACATACATCTGTACATACATACAGCAGCATTTTGCTAAAAACTTAAAGAACACTTATTATTTCTGCACTTCATACGAAACAGTCTACTTAATTAAAGTTTTATTTATTTTTTTAATTATTTATAATTTTTAAAATAATTTTTATTTAAAAAATAGGATTGAAATCGGTTTATTTCAGAACTTAAAGTGAGCTTTATACATTTTTTCGTCTCTAGATAATTTTACGAATAAAATTTCAGAAATATTTCAGTGGCACGATATCTAAAACGAATACTGATTAGTTTGAGATTTGCTTGAGATTTTGTTCATACAAAATTTTCAGTGTGACCATATAGGCATATTTTGAACGAATTTTAACAGATTCTATGAGCACACTTGTTATTCTGTAAGAATATAATCCAAAAACAAACCCAATATACCCCTCAGAGGGTATAATAGACTGTATTCGTTTGAGGAATCGTCTCAGAATTTCAATAAAAAATTTTTTCAGTGTAGCCATTGATAAGCACATATGTTTAAACATACATTTGTGTTTAATTATATATTTGTGTACTAGATTCATATCTTTTCGCCATAAATTCTAGTTAGAATTGCATTGAGTCAGGCAGTTATAGTTAGCGCCGAATTACCAACTAACTGTGAGGTCTAAGGGCTATACTAATATAGCACTGATAGTGCCAGATTTATGTTGACGTTGGGGGCGTGGGGCTATCAAAATATAGATTTTCAAAACTCTGAGAGCTCCAAGAACAACATCTGTCACTTATCTCTGGTGGCTGGTGGACTTAATAGCAAGTACAATATAAGTATGTATATAGTATAATATGTAGTAGATTCTCAAGAGCTGCTATACTTTTAAAGTAGCACTGATAAGCACACGAAGCACTTGTCGCTTGATTAGCTATATACATATGAATCTACTACATATACTACATACTGACATAGGTTTATCAGATAGCTCTGAAACGGTAGTTGATATGCTTTGACTCAATCTTCCGGCTCATTTCAATACTTTATTTTTATATACTTTTTTTTAGCTAAAAAAAAACACAAAGACTAACTCGTTAGATACTCGTACACATGTTTAGGCAACACTAATAATAATTACTATAATACTAATAACAATGTCAATCTGTGTATCTTTTGGATACATTTAAGACAAACAAAATTATGATACAAAAATATGAGAGATACACCAGAAAACTTTATTAGCTAAACAGTAACAAGTTTTTGAGGTCGATTTTTACGGTTTTCGAAAAATGTATGAACCAACAAATAGCAAATACAACAACAAAAAAAACATACACTACAAATTGTCAAAATTTAGAAAGTTTTACAAATCGTTCACATATGTAGTATTTACATATAGAGTGGTAGATACACACATTATCAAATACTTTTCGATTAAGACAGTTTTCTTTATAACAAATCCATGTAAATATTTATTTATTTATTTATTTTTTGGCTTCACTCATACCCTAGAACTACATACTTGTATACTTGCGCATATCCGTCCACATATTTTGGTTCTCGTTCCGAATATATCGTGCTAACTAACCTCCAAAGCCCCTCCTGCAAAAAAGATAAACCCCCTACCTATTATAATTTTTAATAAATTAAATTTAAAATAAATTCTAGTTAATTTTATTAGATGAAATTTATTTGCGACTGTTCTTAAGCTTTATCTATTGTATCATCATCTTTTATAAGAAAATTGTGTAGAAGAAGAAGAAATTAGATGGAATGCAGGCAAAAGAAACTTGAAAGACGTAAATCTAATTGTATGAAAATCTATATATAAATATATATTTATGTATATTAAGTCAAATGGGAATACATATATAAATAAAATGATAACTATGATATGTAATAGTAATGTAATGAGTACAATTTCTATTATTTTACTGGTTTGGGTGGATCAATAAAATTACGTTTTGGACAATTCCAAAGCTATTACCATAATACGCCAATCTATAAATATATTAATCATTTCAAAAACATTACTCATTCCGGGACTTATCGACTACTACAAATATTGATAGAAGAAGAAGAGTGTATGTACTGTATGTATTGCATTTTGCTTTAGCGGCACGACGCTTTTATACCCTATACTCAAAGGTAAGTTTATCTACATAAGGTAACTGCGCTTTATGTCCCATTTGTTGTTTTGGGCAACTTTTGCCATTATCTGTGATTCTTGACGCTCAAATGCGACTTTTCTATGTAGAAACGTACCGAAAAAACATTGTGAATATTATGGGCAGACGACGGACGACTCAATAAATATTATCTCTCACAAACAATGGCACCCACTCGCTCTTGCGAACAATGCCATAACATATAAGAGTAATGAACAAGAGCGCATTTGGCGCTCTCTTCTGGTTGTTATTGTTGTATTTTGCTATTTATTGTGTTTTTGTTTCATTTATATATCACAAAGCGCCATCGCGTGTGTGATGTCGCGCGATGCCGGGTTTGAGTTCGGGTTCGGGGCCGAGGTACGACGCGAACACAGTGTGCCCCGAACGCATCGCAGCGGCCAGCTGACCGAACCGAAGAGCGCGCGGCATTCCGTCGCATGGGCGGGCAGTCGGCCCAAATGGCCGCTCAGTATATTGTGAACCGTTCAGAGAACGTCAACATACGCTACTACAACACAACCGTTTCAGACTCTCTTAAGCTTTTAAAGCACCTGTGGAATGTTGTTTTGAAAACTGACGCAAAACACGCAAAATAATACGAAAACCCAAACCAAAAACACGACAAGTGTCCAGTGTAAACAGAACTAAAAACAAACAAACAACAATTTTTCGCATGTATGTATTGTTTTTTTTGCAGTGCACAAAATTTAAATAATTCGCTCAAAACTATATCGACAACAATAGTAGTAGCTAAATTGCGCCGTTAAAGTTTTTAAGTGAATGCCGCCGCAACTGTCAACACTTTCGCGCCCCTAATAACAATCAACAAACTATGCGCGTGTCGCTAACAAGTGTCACTGTGTGTGTGTGAGAGAGTAACAAGTGCGTGTGAACAAATACATAACATGCATGCATCATGCTAGTGACGAAAGTGCAAAAGCTTGCACTACAAGCACATTGTGTATATATAAAGTGTTTCTTGCTTGTAGTCTACGTTAGTGACGAAAGCGCAAAGTGTTTGCATATTTTTTGGTGTAGCTTTTTGCATTAAGAAACACGGAAAACAGCTCTTCGTATCAAAATGTTTTCGTATAAATTAACGGCATGTGGTCAGTGTGGTGCTTAGCTTGAAAGCCCCAAAAACATCTAGACTGCCAGAATACCCTGTGTAGGCGGCTCTACAGCAGTTCTACTCAACAGCAAGGAAAATAAAGCAAATATACACTTGTATTAAGCACAGGAAACGCTAAAAAACGCTAAATAATGTATTTTATAGCTAAACCGAAAAAGAAACAAATTTGTGCAGAAATGCTGCTTTATCAAAAAATCGTGAAAATAGCTAAAAATATCACTTCTGTCTAAAATCATGTCAAATTTTAAGATATTGGAATAAAATTGCATTCAAAATAAATAGCTAATACAAAAAAAGGACAAATATGCTACAATAAAGAGGAAAAAAGCTAAATATTTAAAAAAAAAAGTCAAAGACAAAACTTTAAAAAAGCTTAATATTTTCAAAAAGAAGAACAAAAACTGGATAAACCCTTTATAAACTTATCTAACGGACTTAATATACAAAATTGTAGTGATAGTTGTAAATATCTAAACTAATCATATTTGTTTTAAAATTTCTAAATTTGATGATTTAATAACTTTTTTACCTTATAAAGTTTATATACGGACGCTATAAATAATAGGCAAATTTCCGAAGAGGATATATTGGAGATTTTTTATCAGGATAAACAGAATAATTACACAGATCCTCAATTAAAAACTCTGATACGACAACACTAAAACTATATAAATTTTTTTTATTTTTGAAATTTTCCCACATACCCCCATTTGGCCTAAACTATTGCTGGGTATAATGTGCTATAAATAAATATAAATTTACGTTTATTATTCTAATGAAATCGGCGTTCGCATCAGTTTTGTAGACACACGTAGCCACAAACAAATATATAGTATACTAAATAGGAAAAAATAATAATACTACTACAATATATCTATGCAAAATGTTGAAAATGCTTGAATGCACATGTTAATAATTGTTTAACGAGTTTTTTTGTGTTTTTGTTTTCAACTATAGTATGTAGAGAGTCCAAAACTCTCTTAATTGCTACTGTCTAGAATATTACATTTCCAGCTTGATTGCTAACTATATAGTAATTTCATTTTCTTGCACTGTTGATCAAATGATATACTATAGAAATCTTGTAATTACTAATTACATATTTGTAATAGAGGAGTGCTTACATTGTTGACACGATATACATATATGTGTATACATAGTGTATGTCTACCTTTTATTACACTTTGTGTTAAGATTCTGGTGAAAATTGTACCCTGATATCATCATTTATGTAAATTTTGTTGTTAGCTGGTAATTGTTAAAGTAAATAATAGATGGGTATTTTTTTGCTGTACTTTGTACGCATACGCAAATTGTGTGTTTTTCGATACTGCAAAAAATGAAGAAAAAAAAACAAGATGATATTAAAACAGAAGTCAAGTATTCGAAAATAAACTGGTTTCTCAGTCTCTCTGCACAAGGCTTAGTTAATTTGAATCGTTCAGTTAGTAGAGTAGAGAGAGAGAGAAGAGAGGCCCTAAACGTTGACAGTCTCTTTTGATCATTGCCAAATTAATAATATCTAAACTCTCCATAACATATATCCACAACCTATCATAGCATTCATTTCTATACTCTTACAGACAATCGCATCTAGCATCTTAACTTAACTTTCGATCTTGTAGCTTTAACTATAAAAAGCTAACGCTTCAAACTGCTATAGTTGAGCTTTTGCCAAAAGCTCTATCTACGCATACGCTGTGCTTTCAAGATATAGCTCTGGTTAACCAAGAATAACTATACAATTATACGATCAGAGATCAGGTTTTCGTGTCTTACTATAAAAAAAACCCAACTTTAATGGGTATTTAAACATTTTAACGGTTTTGTTTTGTTGATCATAGACGGTTTCTATTATTACCTTACAGTCTATTTAGTTTCGCACATTTGTTTCATCATCTTCTACGTCCACGTTATCAGGTCGTACACTATTTTACACTCTTTATGTACATATGTATATTTTTAAAAGAAGTTAATTTAGCTTGTCTAATCAATATATATGCCAAAGCCCACTTATCAATGCGATTTATATAGACTGAACACCAATGTTGTCGGCACTTAAAAACAAGAACAAAAATAATAATAATAAAAAACAATTATAACAGATTGGGGGTGTTCCACTGGAAACTATAACGAAATTTTGATACTCTTCGTAGTGCAAGCATAATTTTATATATATTAGAATACTTGTTTGTCTATTGAGCGATTTTAACCAAATTCAAGCCATATACACTTTTCAGCATTACTCACATGCTAACCAAATTTTATCCAGATCGGACTTCTATATTTTACAGCTGTTATATGAATCAATCGGTTAAAAAAGAAATACTTTTCAACCATTTTCACTCAATATATGTTTAGTACCAAACGTCATGTGCAATCCAAGTTTCTTGCTGATCGGTCCACTATATAATATATGTAGCTTATATATTATATAGTGGAACAATCGGCTGGAACCTCTTAGCATGAAATACTTTTCTGTCTATTGAGCGATTTTAACCAAATTCAAGCAATATGCATTTTTTAGCATTCTTCATATGCTAACCAAATTTCATTCAGATCGGACTACTATATCTTATAGCTGCGATAGAAACAATCGGTTAGAAATGAAAATTTGTATTAATTGTTATTGGAATCCTATGCAAGGGTATCAAATCTTTCCTTCTGAGTTTAGATTTAGATAAGTAAACTGGATATATATCTAAATATATATAAATATATATATATATGTATTACAATCGTTCAGCTCAAAAACACTAGTTTCCATCTGTAGTATCTCTATATAAGTCTGCTTATAACATCCGAGATCAGTCGAACCGTAAACACCTTGTTTATCAAACCAGTTTAGATAACTCAACGCTGAGTTCTCAGACCCCCTGTGGGGTTGACGCACCGTTAACTGATATGGGTCGCTCTCTTACGAATCGTTAGTCGCTAGGCATGGATTATTAGCATACACACACAGACACACGGACACTCGTACACCTGCCTAGACACAAGCCAATGAGCCTTATCAGTTGTTTGATGCACGATATTGATATGAAAAACAAAAGTGTATAAATATTGATTTTGATAATAGCTATACTATACATTATATACATATATACTATATATATTTTTGCAGATATTTTTTGGATTTGTGGTGATTCATTGCAAAAAGCGATAAGATGATTGATTTGGAGGATTTACCCAGAATGCAATCCCTGTCACCTGTAAAGGATATCGATGACTATAACATAACCTCAACTAAACTGGCTGCTAAGGTGAAACCGAAGATGTGTAGACTGTTGATCAAGCCCACTGTGGCCTCAACACCGGCAAAGCTGTCAACGCCTATAACACCAACAACAACAACGACGGTAATACCCGAATCTTTGGATACACCAATTGTGCAACGCAATACGATTTTTGGCTTTAACTACAATACGCTGGTAAGTTTTATAACTATTATTTATGCTATTCTTTAAAACTGCGAGCATTTAAGTTAATAAAATAAAAAAAAATGTTGAGCCGCCATTGTGTGTAAAAGCTTTGCCAAAAGCTCAGCCAAATTTTGCACCATATTTTGCAATTAAAATTTCAACACTGTTTTTTCCGCTACTTTTCAACAAATTCACCATTATTTTTGTGGGAGAAAGCGTTGAAATTAGCAGCTCAGTTGAGCCATAACAGCGGTCAAACAGTTCAATTGAGCGCTAACAGTGCCATTTTGAGCAGAAGCTCGATAATTCGCCAAAAGCGATAACATGCCTATCAAAGTTGCCTGTTACATGCGTTATGTTAAATTAACAGTCTGCTGTTGTTTATAGCATAAAGTTGCCATAATTGTATTTGTTGTTTCCAAAGTGCGGTGAACAGACGTCGCAGTGTCGCGCTGACGACGCTCGCTGAGTAGTCGTGTCGAAGAAATTCGTAAAAAATCAACGGAAGTAATAATTAACTAAAAAAAACACGCATAACAAACGTACACGTCTTGTGTTTAACAAACAACAACAAATTGTAAGCCTACAAAAGTACGAATACGCAACGCAAAGAGAAAGTCGCAATAATAAGCACACGGCGAAGGCGACGAAGAGCGCGATA
This sequence comes from Drosophila tripunctata, assembly GCA_035047385.1. Lineage (NCBI taxonomy): Eukaryota > Metazoa > Arthropoda > Insecta > Diptera > Drosophilidae > Drosophila > Drosophila tripunctata. The sequence goes on along the minus strand of JAWNPS010000129.1, from coordinate 854,176 downwards.
AATAAAAACGAAATGAAAACGTTTTGTCTGTGTGTGTGTGAGAGAGTGTTGTTTAGCCGCTATAACATTAACAAATAGCTCGTGTTGTTTTTTTTTTTGCGCAATTTTATTATTAATGCCAAGTTTAAGTAACACACCATACTCCAAAATAAATGCAAGCTCATTGCGCTGTGTGCTGTGCTGTGGTGTAAAACAAAAACAACAGCAACAAGAGGAGGTTAGCAACAGCGCCGCCAAAAGAGACTTAATTCAGCAATATGCTTTGCTGCTGCGCTCTCTCTCTCTCTCTCTTCCGCTCTTATTCTGGCGCTCTTCTTCTTATTGCGCACAGCTGACATGTTGCAAGCTGCATAAGAACTAACGAAATTCGTGTGTGTGTGTGTGATAAATACAAGTGATACAAAGTGCAAGCTTAGCAGCAAAATACAAATACAAATACAACTCTGCCATAAATTTGTTGTTCTCGAAGTTTCCATTTCTATTTGTTATAAATTTATGTACTTCAAACAGCAACAACAATTTTGCATTTACATTTCGTGCTGCTGCTGTCGCTGCTGCCGCTGCTTGGTGTGCGTCTCTCTCGCTCTCTCTCTCTCTCGCTGTGTGCTCTTCGGCTTCGGCTGTTGCTGCTGCTTTGCACGTTGCTTTGCGCTTTGATTGCTATAAAAATACAATTATTTTGCATTTAATTAAAAAAGTATATGAGTTAATTGATGTCATACAAAATCAAACAAACTTGAGACACTGCAAAAAGTAGAGGTGCGAAAGAGCGCATAAAGCAACTGGCGAAACAAAAAAAAACAGCAGACGTGTGTGTGAGTCAGAGACTGGCCAAGAGGTGCAAAAAAAAAAACAGAATGTGACGATAAAAGCAAACAAAGAAATAAACTTTGATGTACACGGGCATAAAGCATAACAAGCAAATGCCATTGCAAAACAAATACAAAAAAAAAAAAATATATATATATATATATATATATATATTTGTATATAACGATTATTATTATAACAATTGAAGATTTCACCACACTCAGGCAGCAAAGTGCGTAGCTTTATGGAGACAGTTGTTACAGTTAACTTTCAAATAACAAATAGTTGGCAACACATTAACACACATCTACACTTAGAGGTGGAAAACTATCGATAGTTTTCGATAGTAAAACGAGTGGAAAAAATTTGCTTAAAGTAAAATTTATTTTATTTAAACAATATATAAAAATATTTTATATAAAACTAAAAAAAATCATTCTGATATATCAACGGTCCGATAGTGCCATCGATAGTTCTCCACCGCTAGCATGCATCATCTTTAAATTAAATTGTTTTTTTTTTTTTATCGTGCGGCGCAAAAATGAAATAGAAAATTGATAGAATGAAAGAAAGTGCATTGGCCAAGTTCAAGGACGTTGAACGTACATAATAAATAAAGCACACCCAAAAAATGTGTGTGATTGTGTTTAATAATAATATTCAATAAATCTACACACAGCGCAAAAGTGAAAAGCAGTTAAACAGTTATAAACTAACAGTGAATTAATTTAAAACAACAACAGTTAAAAGCAGACAACAATAATTACGAACAAACAAAAAAGAAAAAAAAGACAAACTACAAATTACAAAAGCCGCGTGCAGTTTTGCAAATTCAACGCAAAAAGGGAGCCAAAGAGAGGCCCGACGTTGGCAGCGACGCGCGACTTGCGCTGACGTCGTTGCTCTTTTATTTTGACAAGTCGCAGGCAGCAGAGCAGCAACAAAAACAACAACAACAACGCCGCAGCACAACACATTTACTGCGACGCAGTTTTTACCGTTGTAGTCAGCAGCCGCGACAGCGACAGCAGAAGCAGCAGCAGCAGCAGCAAAATTTCTTGTAGCCGAAAATTGTGTGTGGAGAGAAAGGTGAGTGCACTGACAGACACAAACATACGCATACACATTCCCTCTCACCCATACATGTTCCTGCATTCATCTCACTCAAACACATGGCTCATTTGTGAGCTTTGAGCTTTGCATTTGTATTTCTCTTTAGTTTGTTTTTTTTTTTTTTTAAACAAAGAATGTTTATAAAATATTTATCCAAATATTTCGGCCAAATTGTGTTAGCGACTGTTAAGAGTTGACTGTCCTTGAACTTGCGCCGACGTGTTTCATCGTGCGTCTTTGTCCAACACAGCCAACAGCCATGTCCCTTACACCTACCAGCCCTCCTCTCCTACCCAACTAACCAGCGCCAAAGACCTTGAATAAGTTCAAGTTCACGCAAGTCTGAATTTTTTGTGTTAGGAAGTAGTGGGTGTGGATTGAGGGGGTAGGCTGGGGAGATATACATACTTAGGAGAGCAAATAGGAAATGGGGGAATTTCAGAGGAGGAAGATTGAAGCAGACAGACTCTGAGGCAGACAGACAGGCATAGCTGCTATCTCACTCACACCTACTCGTTTAACTGATTAGCTTTGAATTAGTTTTAAAAATTTGTTTTAAATAAACTTAAAGTCATAATTTAAAGCTAATAAACGACCTCTGCAATTCGTCTATTGCTTTACAGCACTAATTAGACTGCTTTACAACACTGTCAATTTTAAGAGTTTCTCTTTAAATTAATCAAAGCTATCAAATTTATGTTTTATTTTTAAACAAATTTTAATAGTAGTAAAAATTAAGGTGCATAAATAGAGTGACGTATTCCTTTCGAGAGTTACAAAGATGTATTGAAGTATTTAGTCTGTTTCCTGTTCTCTTTCAACATCAAATAAGAAGCCTAAAATTTATTTAAGACCCCATTAATTATATTTATAACCTACAAAAACTAACTATTAATAATTTTTTTATACAAAAAGGTGTAAATATGGAAAAATTGGAAAAATAAAATTTAATTTTTTTATAAATTATAATATTTTTTAATAAATTCTTAAGATTTATTTAAATTAAAATAATTTATAAATTATTAAAAAGTTTTCTTAGTTAAAAGTTCCGGGAAACAGCTTTCGTCACTAGAGCGCGCTGTGTGACGATTGAGAACTTATCAGGAAATAAAAAAGAAACTGAGTCAGTTATTAAATTGAGTGTAAACAGCGTATAAATATGCGCTTTGCTAATTTAAAGTAGGTTTATTCAATAAAATATGTAAAAATATCAATGGATTTGAATACATATGAGTAATACCATCTGTTAATATCAAAGTTTTTTTTAGTCGCACCTCTTTGAAGTTACTTGATCGAATATTTCTGTATACAGACACAACATTAAACGCAAAAAGGTGTGACCATTTCTTGGCCTTTATATTAAAAAAAGTACTAATATTGTTAATCATATTAATTTTTTTAGATATAAAATAAACACAAGTAGCATATGATATTCTTAAAAGGAATACGGTTAAGTTTTAGAATATATTTTTGATTTCATCCAAACAATATACAGGTAGACTAGATGTGCTACAATACTACATGTAGTATTATATATATATATGTATATGTATATTATATAGGATTATTAATTGCACACTTATAAATATCTATCTATGCATTTCCTCATCCATTCCATCATGTCCATATAGAGCTAGAGCTACATAGAGGAGACAAGGTCTCTCTCTTTGAAAGCATTTCATGGAAACATTTAGCAAATAACAAATTGCATTTGACAATGGCGACTGACTAACAAAATAGTATAAAGAATTGTACATATAATATACATCAACTAATGTGAAATATTTTTTTGAATTCCATATACTTGCAGATAAATAATCAAAAGAAGAAGAAGACAAAGTGGAATAACAAACACGAGGACACAAAAACAACAAGAGAAACAACAAACAGCATCAATAACAAACAGTTGACCATCGTTGTGGCAGGAGAATTGCGATTTAAGCAAAACAAGCAGTGCTATATAGTATTGGATATATAAAGATATATACACAGATATATATACAGATATATATATATATAGCAAGGAAACGTCATTGAACGCACGGACGGTGGGACAAACGGACGGCGGCGCAGTTAAAGCGCTGTTGTCAGCGCCAATCAGCAGGCGTGGGAGGAGGTGGGGTCAACAACAAGAACAACAACAACACCAGCAACAACAACAACTGACAACACATTAACAACAAACGACACAACAACAACAATAAACAACAACAACCGTTAACAACACCCACACTACACTTGAAATCTCTCTCGAAAAAAGCTCAACTCGTAACCTCAACTCAACGCTCATCCAAAATGATCTCAAATAAAAAATCGTATGCAATGAAAATGCTACAATTGGCTTTGGCCTTGAGCCTGCTGCATGTGGACACCGATTATATGTTGCTGCAACAGCAGCTTCGTCGCAATTGGGATGCCCAATTGGAGTTGCCACACGGCGGCGGCGGCGTTGGCAATTGGGAGTTGGAAATGTTACGAACTGTGCCGATTATTGAGACCCAGCATCCGTATGGCAATCGCAAGGGTATGATGCCATTGCTCGAAGATCTATTGCAGCTGGATGTGTTGCTGCCACCGCCATCGCATGTGGCAGGTGGTGGTGGTGGTGCCACCAATGCTGCTGCTGGCGGGGAATATAAATTACCTCGGGGTAGTTTTAATGCCACAACTTTTGTGATGAATCTACATAATACGACGGTGAATAGTAGCGTACAAACGGCAGCTCTACAGGATCTACAGAGTAATAATCCCAGTGGCGGCGGTGGCTCATCGGCGGCTGTGAGTGCTGTGAGTGCTGTGGCAGCTGGGGAGAGTGTGGGGGCAAGTGCCACATTGGGTGAAATGCACATAGAAAGCACAAATAACAACTCGAGTGCGAGTGCGGCACAGGAATTGGATATGTTTTTGCCGCCGGATGCGTTGCTGCAGGATCAACGTTCGATATGGGAACAGAATCTGGCCGATTTGCATGATTATGGCGATCTGCCATTTAGTAATCCCTATGCCAACTTACCCCTCAAAGATGGCCAACAGCAGGCGAACAACAACAACAGCCAATTGGATCTCAGTTTGGCTGCATTTCTGCATGGATTTGCGGGGAATGCCGCTAATGTGCTGCTCGATGTGGAGCCAAGGAATGCCCTCAACGATAGCACACCGCATCCCAGTAATTCCGGTAGTTTAACTATCTACGGTCCGGATAACAACAACAACGATGAAGATGATGATCAGGAAGATTTATTGCTGAATCGACTTTTTGGAGATGATGATGATAATACCGATACGGATACGGATCTAAGGGATTGTGCCGGCGTAGCAAATGCGTGTGAGGTCGAAGGTCTGACCAGTGAGGAGGAACCCTTTGGCATTGTCAACGAAGTGGAAGTCGTCGAGGAGGTAACACCAACTCTCTCTCACTCACTCTTACGTAGTATCTATTGAATGTAGCTATATATATATATATATATGGCAACTTGTACTTGCTAATGAAGGCGTTGAACTTTGCTTTGACTTTTGCGACAAGCTTAAAAAACAGCTAAATTAGCGTTTTTTCTGTTTGTTTGTTTAGTTGAAATTAGATGTACAATTGAATTCACAGTGACGATTTTAAACATTGTCAACGAAAAGTCTGACATATATAGTTTTTAGAACAGAAAACGACTTAATTTTTGCGTTTTAGTTTATAAATGTATAACATTTCCATGTAATTTATGTGTATATTGAGTCTAGCATAAGAGCTAGATGCACTAGATTTGTTGCTACATGCTCTACACTTGTTTACATCTAAGCTTTTAAGAGCTAGATGCACTAGATTGGTTTGTTCTGTTTCTGAACTTAGAAGAGCTTACATAATTCTCAACTTATAAGAACTAGATGCACTACATGCTAAGCTTATATAAGAGCTAGAGGAATTAACAAGCCTATAAGAGTGTGTTTTTAAGCTTTTAAGAGTTAGATGCACTAGATTTGTTTAGTGTATTTGCAAGCCTATAAAAGCCAGATGCAGCTTATAAGAGCTAGATACTGTACATTTGGTTACGTAATTTCTAAACGTATAAGAGCTAAATTTTTTTAGTGTATTTCCAAACTTATAAGAGCTAGATGCACTACATTTCCGTACGTCGTTTTTAAACGCATATAAGCTAAATGCACTACAATCAAAGCTTATAAGAGTGTTAGTGTATTTTCAAGAGCTAGATGAAGTACGTTTGTTTAGCGTGTTTTTAAGCTTATAAGAGCTAGATGCACTACATTTGGTTACGTAATTTCTAAACGTATAAGAGCTAGATGCACTAGATTTGTTCAGTATGTTTCTCAGTTTATATGACCTAAATGCACTATACTATGTTCAGTGTATTCCCAAGCTTTGTAGATTCAGATGCACTTTTTGTTTATGTTTAAACGTATACAATTAGTAATATTCATTTATTGACGAAATTTGTAAAGTAAACTTCAAAGTTTTGTCGTTAACTAAACTTGCAAACTATTGTTGGCGCCATCTAGCGCTCGTAGCTCATGCGCTTAGAGTCTACGACATGTTCTAGCCGCTCTCAAAGTCCATTTCGTTTGCTTTCCAACGCCTTTAGCTGCTTTCGTTGAATTTATTTACATTTTTGAAATAGAAGCAATCTTTAGTTGTTTTTTGTTTGTTTTTTTTTTGTTGTTTTTGCGTAAAGTGAATTGTAACAAACATGAGCTAAATTTCAATCTTATCTCCCGATAATATATGTGTGTGCTCAGCATGACTCTTTAGTTTAAATATTTATTTACCTATCGTAGCAAGTTTCAATTGTTTTGACTGGCGTTAGTAGTGAAAAAACCAATTTGAAATCTTCAGTTCAACTCTCAACGCTCAAATGGGGGTCAAATCAAGGGGGAAGTTGATTGGGTCAGGGTTCATTATATAGTCAAAACTCTCTAGAAGACTTTGACTGTCGCCTTGCTTTCTAAAAAGAATGTGCTACAAAATACTAAAAAAAAAAGATATATAAAAATTCCCAACTCAATTGGGTCAGCAGCAAAAGAAGCGCAAACAAAATCGTCTTCTTTTTTTTTTTTTTGAACAAATTTATTTATAAATATAAATAATGCATGAAATTATTTATAATTATGCACAAATACGCAAATTGTTCGTTTTTTGTTCGCTACAATGTTTATAAATTTGCTTACAAGCGTCACAAAACAAAGTCACATTGTGTGCTATACCCTGTAAATAACGTATAGGTAATAACTGGAGTTTTAAATGACATGTTTAAGTGCATAAGTGAGTGCAATAATCTTTTGAGCAAAGTGTTTTGTATGCTTTAATATGGTTTGACTATATCATTATATAAAAAGAATTGAAGAAAGCTAAAACAAATTTTGGAGAAATTTCTTAACGAAAAACAATTTTTTAAGAAAATTAACCGATCATGTAATTTATTATCATGAAAGAGCGAAGAAACTTTTCTGTAACTCAGACAACTATATCGATTATATTGTTTCTATTAATAAGAAAATTTAGTTGAAAGCAGTTCATAGCATATGAAAAATCGTCTAGAAACAAAATTTCTTATTTATCTTATATTAATTTAAATTTCTTTCATAGGAAATATGAAATAGTTACCACATGATACAGACTAGATATCGGCATAGCATTTTTATAACGAAATCTCTGGTATAGAATAACATTTCTTGGTTAACTCGAAGAAAGACTCTTTTTATTCCGATATTTCTTTCGTATAATAATTCAATATTCTGTTTTATTTAGGCAACTATTATATATATAATATATAGTATCTTTAATAGGAAAATTTAGTTCATAACAGTTTATACTATATAAGAAATCTTGTCTAGAATAACATTTTTTGTTTTTCTTATATTATTTTAAATTCCTTTCATAGTAAATATGAAATATTAAGACATGATATATGATTAGATATCTGCATAGCATTTTTGTAACAAATCTCTGGTATAAATTATATACCTTTGACTCCAAAAAAGACTCTTCTTGTTCCGATATTTCTTTCACATACCAATTTAATACTCTAAAAACCTATTAACTTAAGACTTTAGTTAAATATAAACCTTATTTACCTTTTTTTAAAAGTCTACACATAATTTTCTAGACATTTTTGTAAAGCATAGCCACTACAGGGTGTTACAACGTCGACTACTGTTAGTAACTTTCGTTTTTTATTTATAAAAATCGAACCCCGAATGCCGTCAACATTTGCGCTGCTGCTGCCTGCAACCAAATTTGTGTATTTCACTTTTGCAAATTGCAGTTTAAATACTTTTCAATGTAAATATTTATATACACGAGTGTATGTATGGGTGTGTGCAGACACATACGTACATAAGGATGACTAATGCAGCATGTCATTTTCCATTTTCCATTCCATGCACTTTTCTTGTAGATCATGTCACGAAATCTCTGTTTTTCTCCCCCATATTTCCATTTGGTGTGTGTTTGAGTGTGTTCTTGAGTACGAGAATGCATAATTGAATGTTGTGTACATGTGTCCGTATGTACATACAGATACATTTGTATCTATATTTGTTTTTTTTTTTTGAATGTATCTCAAGTTTGCTTTGAGTGCATAATCAAAAATGGATTCACAGTCACCACCCCATTCACTTTTATTTGTTTGTTGTTGTTTGTTTATGACTTTGATTCTCGTCCTTCGACAGTTGACAGTTTTATGGATCAGTATATCTATATAGCTAATAGATCTATTAGATAATTTGTGTGTCGCTTTTGCATTTTTGGCTAGATTTCAAAAAATGTGTCTAAACAGAAACGAAATGTCTGTTTGTCCTTATGAAACACTGAATCTTAGAGAAGAAAATTACACGATTTTCTAAATGTTTTCAATAAACCGTCAGAACGCTTTAATACTATCGATAAGGGTTAAAATTTTATAAAACCTCAAACGTTTTTTCGCTAACTTATTAAAATTATACTACAAATTTTAACTAATAGTGCAAAAGAAAAAAATATCGAAGAAATCGATACATAGATTTTATTGAATATGAGATTTTTTTCGTTTAGTTAAATAAAAATAAAAACTCATTTAGTTAAATCTGTTGTATTTTAAAGTTTAAGAGAAAACTTGATGTATCAAGGTCACAAATTTTCGATTAATTCGATTTTTTTTTGTTTTTTATTAAATTGTTTACATGCTAAATATCTAACGCTGGACATCGATTTAAAAATTGAATTTTTAGAATAATCGCACTTAAAAATCGATATAGCGTAAATATTTTATATACAAAACTTTCAATATATCGATTTGTAAGCACGATATTTTTAATATTTGAAATTTAGTGTTAGACATTTTATTTAAAAATAGTTTAAAAAATGAATTTTAGAAATATCGCACTTAAAAATCGCGAATATATTTTATATACATTTATATTCGATATATCGATTTTTCTAAAATTCAATTTTTAAATCGAAGTTTAGTGTTAGATATTTTCAATGTACAAAATGTTTGATAAACAAGAAAGAAATGTCAGTCGGGCATGCCGACCGTGTAATACCCTCTGAGCTTCGTTTCCAATTATATGAGTTCCAATTGGAGTAGCTGCTGCAAGAACTTAACATGCACACATATTTGTATGTCTATCTCGCTCACACGTTTTTCGTTTTCGTTGCTTGTGTGCACAGCGCAGTGCAATGCACGTGGCTATGACTTACTTGAAAGGAACGATTTGCGTTGTATGAAAAACTTTTTAAATTATGGTCCGATTTTGATATAATTTTCACAATCGTTTGATATTATTTGTCTGCAGATATATACTAAGTTACAACACTATACGTTAAGAAATAGGTGAGCCCGCCGCTTGCAAAGTTACAACGCAATTGTGATTTTTGAGGGCGAAGGAGGCGTGGCATCCAAAAAATTTTGATGGCATTGTCTTTACATTGCAAATAGCAACCTGCATGCCAAAATTGGTGACCCTAGGTGTTATAGTTACCGAGATATTCCTCAAAAACATGTATTTTTTTCGAGGTATGTCTGGTTTTTCGCTAATTGTGGGCGAATGGGGCGTGGCATCGAAAAAAGGAAACAAACTTGTATTGACTGACTAAATATGTGGTCGATACTGACTAAAACGGATATTGTAGCTCTTACCATCTCTGAGATCTGTTTGTTCATACGGACAGACGCACAGACAGACAGACGGACAGACGGACATGGCTATATCGACTCGGCTGTTGATGCTGATCAAGAATATATATACTTTATGGGGTCGGAAACGCCTCCTTCTGCCTGTTACATACTTCTGACAAACCCAATATACCCCTCAGAGGGTATAAAAATATAATATGTACACCAAAAAAAACGATTAATCGAAAATTTTTACCTCAATATATCGAGTTTTCTTTTACATCACTAATTTAAGCGCTTACAAAATTTATTATAACATTTAAATTTTGGACACAATTTTACCACAATTTGGCATACCCTTTGCTTATACAGTTAAGAGGGTATTTTGGCCAACCTATCTAACTAGTAAATTCTTAATCAATCATCTTTAATATTGCCCCTAAACACACACACACACATTTTCAAAGTTTACAAATCGGTTTCAGCTTTGTTATCGCTGTCTTTATCTCTCACACTATTTTCTCTTTGCAATGCTCGTCAGTTATTGGCACCTGTAAGCAGCAGCGCAGTGTCTCACTGTCTGTCTGTCTCTCTGTTTGTGTGAGATGAGGTCAGACTCGACTCGACTCGAGTCTCAAGTCTCACGCTTTTCGCATTGAATCTCGTCTACTTTGTTGTGCTCTTCGAAAGCTTTTTTTATTTTGCCAATTTGTTTGTAAGCGTCTCTTACAAACAGATAAGAAGAGTGAAGCGAAGCAGCGCAAGAAAAGGACAGCAACAAACAGAATAAAGTTGCTTGCTTGCTTTTCGCTTTAGCTTTTGTTCAACATTTTCGCATATATTGACAGTTTTCGTTGTTGTTGTTTTCGAATTTTTTGGGGTCTCGAACGCGTTTCATTTCAACAGAATAAATAAACTTGGCAGAATCACAGCAGCAGCAGCAGCAACAAAGTTTCGTTGAACTTCGCTTTCATGCGAACTGCGCGCTCTCTCTCACACACACACTACCTTTCTCTTTCTAATATTTTACAATAGTGACCACAAAAGTTTCACACACAGACTCACACAGTTAATAGTTTCCCTTTTACAACTTTTATCAATTGCTTTCTGCTTATCAAACGCGCCTCTTTTATTTATTTTTCTTTGATCTTTTGTTGCGCGGCCGCTTTTGTAACGTAACGTTGCAACAGCGGCAACAACAACAACAGCAACAACAAGAGCAACATTTGGCCAAACAGCTGTTTTACCGGCATTTTTACACACCACACTCTATGAATTGTTCTTCATATTCAGCGCATCTCTCACTCTTGCCGCTCTCTCAATTAAGCAAAGCGCTCTCTTCACCACCCTATAAACCCAACTCGTTGGCAACATTTCTTGCTGCTATAAAATCTCACCTCGCAACATGCTGGCAGTCTCTTAGCAAAGCATCTAAGTCAAGACAGCAACCCAATTCACTTATCATATTTTACAACCAAAAGCAGCTTTCGTGCCTGTGTAGTGTGCTTTTATTACACTGGAAAAAGCTCAACGAGCTGTTATGTTTTAAATGTCAAATTAAACCTACGTTATCAGCAATTTTACTGTACTTACTTGTAGAATACGTTATCAATTGAACTAATCACATATTTATAATTTCTAATCAGCGACAGCCAAAAAAACAATAACAAAAATACGTTTCAAGTGTCTTGAAAACGATTCGAAACACGTAAAATAATTTTCAGTCTGTTTAAAGCTCAATTCGGGTGCATAGCGGAAATTGAAACGTGTCGCAAGATCCAAATAAAATTCTAAACGGAAATTTAAATTTAAACTAGAAAAAAAACAAAAGAAATTAGTGTCAAAAGCAGAAGCAGAAGCTGCAAAAATGTGTCTCAACGAGGAGTATAAGCATATGCACATTTATTTAGCGGTTAGTGTTGAGAAAAAAACAACAAAAACAACAAAAAAAGACAATTATAACTTTCTATTCACATGGCACAAAGTGTTAAAAAAAAAACCCAGAAAGACTTAATGCCTGGCAAATTGAAAAATCATTTGACTGTAATTACGCTGCATTTCCACTTAATTACCCACAACGTGCAAAAAAAAATGTGTATATATTACATACAAATGTAATAATAATATATAGTAATAATACTAAAAAAAAAAAATTTGCTGGCGCCATTTTTTTGCTGCTGTAGTTTCTCACAGTGCTCAATTGTTAATTTCCATAATTAAATACCGTTAATTATGGTGCTATGGCTATGCTAAATGTGTGCTGCACACTCAAATTGGCAAATCCAACCGTATACGACGCTTAACCCACCTCTTTACTCCTCCTTTAATTTCCCCACATTGCTCATCGAAACTCAAAACCATTATTATGTGCGTGTCTCCACTACTGTAATGTGGGCGTAAGCAGGAGCAAGAGCGAATGAGTGAGTGAATAAGTGAGTGAGAGTCAAAAAAGTTTGTTGAGCGGCAGGCAGTGAGGTGAGAGCTTTTTAGTTTGTTGAATTCTTCGTTTTTAGCAATGAAAGCGCAATCGAATGCAAGCGATGACACAAATGAACAGTTATTAAGCATTGGGCGTTGCACATTAACAAAACCACAAAAAAGGGAAAGGGGAGAGGAAGAGGTAGATGTAGAGAGAGAGAGACACCGCAGGATACTTGTGTGTATCTGTGAGCTACAAGTTATACGTTACACTTGGCCACTTGAAATTTTTTGCGGCTTTGTTGGTGGTAACTGACAGACTGACAAACTGAAGGCTTGACGAGCACATGATTAATATGCGCCACAGTTTTGCAGTTCAAAACGCCTGCAACTTGCGGCGGCATGCAGTATGCATTGTATCTCACAGATACACAAGTGATCTCTCTCTCTCTCTCTCTCTCTCTCTCTCTCTCTGTCACTCTCAAACGTATTCGTATTCGTGCTGCTGTCAGTTCAGGTGTCATCAAAATCTTAGCGAGGCTTTATTAATGACGTTCGCCAACCTTTTAGCCTCAAAAATGGAAAAATTAAAAAAACACGAAATCTGAGCAGTTTTTCCCTTCCTTTTTCTGTAGCTGTATGTGTTTGCTCCTTTCTTTCGTTTCGTTTCGTTTCTTCTTTGCACTTTCTACCGCTGCCGACATTTGCTTTCACTTGTGGCTTTAATCATTTGCCGCCACATAGAATCCATTGCGAGGATCAAAAATACATTTATCTTGCCCATAAAAAAAAACGGCTCTGGCTTTTTTTTGTGGTCAGTTTAAGCGGCTCACTGCGTTAATGGCCCACTAATTGTTGCCACAAAATGCGGCAAGTGTCAATATTTTGATGCAATGTTGATTGATTGTTGATCAACACAAAACACGACAAATTAACGATTTGTTTTTCTTACACAGCAAAAAACTTAACAGAATTATGTTATGCATGTAATCTAAACACCTTATCTTGACTAGAAAAAAAACTACAGCTCTTATCAATGTCGAGACTTTACTATATGGCAGATGTCTAGTGTTGTTATAGATATATATATATATATATAAATTTCGCACACGCTTTTCAGACCAACGTGTCGCGTGGTAACTCCAAAAATAACTCTTTCAATAGTTTCTAAATTCAATCAATGAATGCAATTGCAATGCTTGAAGGTCATGTCGCTAAAATACTATAAGAGATACAGCACACCTCCCTCTCTCTCTCTCTCGCTCTGCCTACTCTTCTCTCTTTTTGTTTATTGACGGTGTCCATCAGAAAATTGTGTCGGTATCAGTCGTCGTCGTCGTCGTCGTTGACGGGAGCATTAGCTGCTTATCTCCAGACGCGTGTTATGGTGAAATAGTTATTAACAAATAGTATTTTTTTAAAATAGCTGATTGCTTGCACTGCAAAAAATTCAAGGAGTACTAAACTCAAAACTTACTTTTTAAATTAGTTTTTGTACAAAGATTTGAATAAAGAAATTTTTGTTTATTTTTAACTAACTTCACCTACTTGTTATCAGATTACTTTTTATTAAAACTATATTAACTGCACTTAATTTTGATCTTTTTCTCTATCTACCCATCTTTATTTCTCACACAGTTAGTATCTCCTAATATTTTTAATAAACTATAATATTTCTGTCAGTAATACGGCTTCATAAACTACCAGGAAATATAGTTAAAAACACCTACAGGCTTATATTTAAAAATTAGTTTCATTACTTAACAAATGTCTCACATTTGTCTATAAGCTATTAAACTATAATATTTTATTTAATATCTATTTACATTGAACTTGAAAATTTGCTTTAAGGTAGCCCTAAATTACTACAAAAAAAATTATTCACTACCCTTATCGCCAGTCACGTAGTTGTTAATCGACGGCCTTTTGATAAGACATTTGAAGTATTTAAAAACCGCGTGCAATATGCTTATCTGAACAAAATAGTCGATAAATAAACAATTTTTTTTAATACTTACATGCTAAAAATTCTAGGTATAAAAATAGCATGCCCTTAAAATATGACTAATATTTTTAGTTGAAATTAAAAGTGGCATATATTTATTGTGGCTGGTAACTAAAGCACTAAAGCACTAAATCAGTTCGAAAATCAAACGAAAAATTACTCTTAAAACTTTTAAATGCCAGCCTGTCTCCTAAAACGAATGCAGATTGGTTTAAGATTGGTCCATTCATTTTAATAATACAAAATATACAGTGTGTCCATAAATTGTTGGCATATTTTGCTCGAATTTAAACAAATTTTATGGCCACACTGAATATTTTGTATTAATGAAATCTAAAACTTAACTGAATATGTTTCAGTAGTTAGGTATTATATTTAGTTATCTGAATTTTTTTAGATATTAGTCTATTTTAGCCATATATTCTCCCTCTTTCTAAAATAATTCTATATAGTCTAATAACATTTACTGCTAATTGCACGCAGCTTTTAAAGCTCCAGAGAGCTTAGTGGTGCAGTGTACGTGAGGTACAAATGAAGAGAGACTTTAGTACAGCAGTTAACTCTGCAGCTGCTGCTCTGCTGAACGACAATAGTTTCTAATAAGCAGCAGTAGCTGCGCTGCCGGCAGGACTAAAGCAGCGCAACTCTCCTTGCTGCTGCTGCTGTAGTCGGGCCTTGTTCTCACTCCAATGCGCTCTCTTCTACTATCTGCCTCGCTTGCTCTCTCTTGCGCTTACTTAGTTGACTCGTGCTCACTTGCACTCGTTTGTGTGTAGCTCAATTTTACCGAACATGCGCAACGCATTCGGAAGGGGACCAATCGTGCACACACACACACACATAGTCGTATGTATTCTTATGCTCCCTGGGGTGCAGTGCCGCTCTGCTAGCGTCGCAGTCAGCGTTGCGCGGCAGCAATTGATTGGGCTCAGAGCAGCGTCGGCGGCTTTTGCTGCTCTTTTTTTTTGTTGTTGTGCTGAGAAGACCAATGATGCCGCCGCCATGCTTCGGATACTGCTGAGTAATACAGGAGATAGGCGTGGTTCCATATATATATATGTATAACCGATGATTGATTGCTTTTTGTTTCAGCGCAGAAAAGTTCAAGAAAGCCTCATACAATCATACAATACACGACGGGGCCCAAAACAATTTCATTAAAAAGAAAACCAAGTGGAAAGGAAAGAGCAGCCAAAGAGAGAACAAGAAGTTAAATTAAAAAAAATATATAAATGTCGCTTCAAAAAAATATATATAAATTGTAAGAGCAATAGAATTAAATATATATAGTGAGGAAATTGTAAAACGAGGGTTGGAAAACATTTTAATTAAGTCATCAATGGATTTGACTTGTTCTATGATTTTGCGTCGATTGCGTCGATATTTTCTTCTCGTTTTTTTTTTTGTCATGTTTCTGTTCACTTTTCATTCTGTTTGTCATTGCTACAACAACAAGCAACAACAGCAACAAGCTCTACACTAATGTGCAGCATTATCCTGTGATTATCCCTTTCAACTGTCTCTGTCTACCTGCAATTTTTGCAAAAAAAAAAAAAAAAATTTCCGCCCAAAATATATACATTTTGCTGTTGTTGTGTGACCAACTTGACTTTGGCTAAAGGATTAAGAATTGTGGCTAAAGTCTGACGGTCTGACGATCGGACGATTGGACGATCTGACGGTTACGGCACTGCTCGCTCTGAGCGTTAATAATGCATCATTAACGCTTTAATTTGAGGGCCGACAACGACTCCTACTTTTTTGGCCGCATGAATTTGCAAATTTTTACAATTTTTAAATTTTTGAATCTTGATAAGTCAATCGAGACTCGAATGACTTATATTTTGAATTCTACACTGTGCTCTCGTCGCTCTCTTCTTTCTCCGTTGCTCTTTCTACGTTTCGCGCACTCTTAAGTACAAAATACTAGAAGTAATGCAATTGATAAGACGCCAAATGAAAGAGCCAGAAAGCATAGGAGAATTGCGATAAGCAAATGCTCTTTGTACCGCTCTTAAAAACAACTAACACAAATGATTGGCACAGTAAAAGACTCTGTACTTAGGCTGAATCGCGTTGATATCAAATATGATGTATAAAAACTTATTTTTTTACACTAAACAGCAATTTTCTACCAATTTTTTTAGGTTATAATTTTCCTAGTATTAAAAAATTTAGTTAAAATGTAGAATATAGTGTATAAAATCTGAGTTTGATTGAGTTATATCGAAAACTATTCGATTTATGTGTTTTTAGAAACCGATTTTCACGGTCAGACGTTCAGAGCTGCTTGCCAAAAGTTTAGTAGCTCTAGCTCTTTGCTGAGAACTAGTTGCTCTTACAGAAGTTTAGTAGCTCTAGCTCTTAGCTAAGAACTAGTTGCTCTTACAAACGGACACACTTTATAAGGTCATAGCTGCATACAGTCTGTTTGTTACAAAAAATTCTTGTTGATAAACCCAATAGACCGCTCTACTTACTTAGTTACACGGTCTAATAGAGCGAACTTTTAAAATTTTCTTTGTTTTAAGCACTTGCAAAAGCTGTAAAAGAGCAGAGTAAATTAAACTGACATAATTGCAAAAAACCTCTTAATTTGAGCACTTACTCAACACTGGCGTTTGACGTAGTTTTTATCTATAGACTTTCGACTTATCAGTTAAAGTAAATGGGCCTTAAAAACAAAAAAAGCTAAAATACTGTAAGAGTAAATAAAGTCGCTGGTGCGACAAAAAGTCTCTACAAATTCAGTCTCTCTTTAGACACTTGCCTATGTGGACGAAGTTTAAGAGCGTTTAAAAATCTATTAAATTGCATTACGAAAACAATTGCGATAAAAGCAACATAAAGATACCAAAAAACAACATGAAGGTCTTCAATTATTTTGTATGTATGCAAATGCTCGCAGTTTTTCGGAAAATATATTTTTCTACTTTTTTATTTTCCACTAAATTTTCTAATACTAAGTTTTCTGGTTTTTTTTTTACAGGAAAGTGAAATCGCTGAAGTGCTTTATAAGCAGGATGTTGATTTGGGCTTTAGTCTCGATCAGGAGCAGATTATTAATGCCTCCTATGCTAGTGGCAATAGTGCCACAAATGGACGCACTAAGCCAGATGACGGCAAGGGGCAAGCGGAAGGGGAGAAGAATGAGGAAAATCTGAAGAAGATCAAAGCTGATGAGAACGATAAGAAGCATGATGATGATGATGATATCGAGAAGCTAAAAGCTCTGGCAGAACTCCAACAAGATAAGGTAAGAATCGGGAAAATTCTATATTTTTTGCAGAAGAATTTCACAACCTGACAAAAGGAAGATTACGGAAATTATATGGAAACTTGATGCACAAATATTATATTATCACTTTTTAATACAATTTATACAGGATTTTGTCTCATTATACTATATCACTAATAAATATATAAAACACTTGCAGTCCAATGTTGATGAAAAGGATTCGTCGCAAGATTTGGATGATCTATCCATTGAATGGAATGGCGTACCCTTTACTATTGATAATGAAACTGGTAAGTTAAAAAAAGATGTTACAGTTCTTAAACTAAGTTTTTTGTTATCTGTTAAAATCTTGTCTTACAACGTGGGGTTTTTGATTTATAGACATTATGTGTCTAATCTTATCAAGATCATAAAGTACCATGAATTACATTGCGTAGTATTCTATCTTGTTGGATATGTTTTACATTTCCCTTTCAAGAGCATAAAGATAATGAAAGGGGTGTAAAAAAACTGACAGAAATAAATAAAATGGTAAATCTTTTTATGCTAGAAGTGGATTTTAGGGGATTTTAGTTCTTAAATGAATACGAAATTGGTAAATTGTTGAAAATATTGAAATAAGAAAAGATTGGAAAAAATTGGGAAAGAAAAGTTCGGTAGAAAAGAAACTTACAATAAATTTTATAGGACAAAAAAAATTAAAAAAAAAGACGTAATATAGTTTAAAAAGTGTCTTAGTTATAAAATCTAAAAATCAGTCCAAAGTAACTTACAATAAATTTTTTTTACCAAAAACAATTACAAAAAAAGACGTAATATAGTTTAAAAAGTTATAAAATTTAAAAATCAGAACAATTTTTTACTATATTAAAAACATTTTTATATGAAAACCGCTTTAAAATAAATGAAGTTCCATTTCATTATATAAAGTTCTTATCAAATAATGTTGGAAAAGCAAAATAATTTCCAACTTTTCACCAAAAAATGTTTATCC
Organism: Drosophila tripunctata; assembly: GCA_035047385.1. NCBI lineage: Eukaryota > Metazoa > Arthropoda > Insecta > Diptera > Drosophilidae > Drosophila > Drosophila tripunctata. The sequence continues at coordinate 835,502 of JAWNPS010000129.1, read as the reverse complement.
GAAAAACTAATAAGAATTTTGGCGCTGCTCTGCTTGGGTAATGCCTGTCAAAATGGCGGCCAACTGCCGTTATGCGCGTCTAATGAAGAATATGGATTATCCTTTGCTTGGTTTGGAGGGGTTATAAGTGTTGGGGGGACGCCATTGTTACATTGGCTTGCCTCGCTTATCCACACCCCCCTCCCCCATCCCCCCTCGCACTTCTTATGCCCCATGTTACGACTTTTGCCCAACTTTGTGTTGAATTCTAACGTATTTTTGGGACGTTTTTATAAATGAATGTAGGCATTTTGAGTTGACAGGCACGAAAATTAAAAGAAAAATGAGCTTTTTTTGCGCCGCCTCCCTCTCTCCCCTCTCACTCTCTCTCTCCCCCCTCTCTCTCTCCACTCCACTTCCCTCCTCTTCTTTAGCTCATTTCATTTCATTTCCCTTGTGCTCCATTTGGCTGATATCGATAAAGCTGGCTATTCAGCGGCTGACAGGACGGAGAAGGGGAATGGGGAGGGGTAATAGGAAAGGGGGCGGGGTCTTTTGGTGCTGCTAATCTGCTTGGAACCGCGCCCAATTTCATATCCAAACTGCTGCTGCTTTTCAAACAAACTTTGACACGCACACGAACTTTTGTTATTAACAGCAGCCAAGTTCCAAATGGAATGGGGGAGGGGTGGGGGTGGGCGGGGGCATTTGGGAACTGTGAATTGGGAGCTCTCCGGTGGCAGTGGCAGTGGCAGTAAAAGTAGCAGCCGCCGCCGCCTGCCATCGACGTCGCATGCAACATTTTTCTTTTGAAAAATGAACGAAACATGATTCGCCAAAAAAAAATCTACCAACGATATATATTATATATAGGTATATCGTGTATAAGTGTGTGTGTGTAAGCTATATATATATATATTTCAACTTTGGCCTATAAGCTGTATATATAGCCACCAGTGTTGAGCCTGTTTGCTGTTACGGAACAGGCTCATCGAGCCAGCAGCAGCTTCCCTCTCTGCCCTTTTCTACTACACCCTCGAACTGCCCAAACTACCCTCCTTTTTGAGTCAGCCATTTTGTAGGGTGTCAAAGTCACCACCAAAAAAAAAAAAAAAAAACGTATATGTAACCAGAAGTCGTCGTCTCAGTTCCAATCCCAACACAAATAATAACATTGATAAGCCCGCATTCGTTAACTATTCATAGGCATTTATGCTGCTACTATGCTACTACCACTACTACTACCACAACAGCTACACAGTGCGAAAAAGTCATATAGCTAGTACTCAAAGTCGTCAATTAATTAGTTTGCTTAGCTGGGTACGAAAACTTAACTATTTTTAGATGTTTTGTATTAAATATAGATATTTTACATTATGTATTCGTCCCTAGTTTGTTAAATATTAGTCGGCCTTAGGTTCAAACAATGACTTAAATTTATAATTAAAATAAATACTTCGTGTTTAGGTAAATTTTAATTAGTTTGTGTGCTAAATTTACAATTTTTTCCTAGATTGATAAACTTTTTAAAGAAATTTAGTTACTGCGGACGGCAGTCCGCGCTAGTGACGAAAGAAAAAAGCCAGAAACTCAAGCGCAGTGTAGTGTGCTAGCGATTGGCACTACTAAATATTCTAGAACATGTATATTATAACTAAATTATAGCAACAAAAACATATTAACCCGTTTATTGTAACGAGTGCAGATTATTCTAAAGTTTCACCTATACAAATTTTCCAGTGTGCCCATAACATTCGCGGGAATTTTGTCCGAATATGAACAAGTGCACATTGAACATTTTGAGTAGACGAAATCAAAAACTAATCTTTATTCGATGCAGAAATCGATGTACTATTCTTTATACTAATTAGTTTTTATCATTAATATTACATTTGCCGCTGATTCTAAAATTTTTAAGCAAATTTTTAGCAAAAGAAATTCGATAACGTTGTAAAATCATTGTAAAATGTTTATTAGAAACAAAAAGTTTAAAATATTTGCAGAATTTTCTATACGTTTTCCAAAATAGAGCTAAATGCGTATATATAATTTAATATAGACTTAAGAATTTATATTTTTTCTACTATTTGAAAATGTTTCTAAAGGTATATGCCACTCATTCAAAAGAATTGAAAGTTTTTCTCGCTGTGCACACAGTATTTATTAGTTTTTGTTGTTCATGTTCATTTATTAGAAATCCATTGGAACTAGCTATAAGCTATAGTTAGAGGTTCTTTCAGTTGCTGCCTCGAAAGATTAATATCCAGAAAGATTCAAGGCACGTTTGGCATTCACACGGTTCTCTTCTCTTCTCGTCTCTTCTCGCTCTATGCGTATCCAAATTCCCTCGAGAGCTAACAGTGGATGGGGTGAGGGAGTAGCAGTGAGTAGAGCTAGAGCTATGGAATTACCGTTCCTCTCTCTATTCGAATTATTGGAATCAATTGCCCTTTTTGGCCATGCCGCCGCTGGCCCTATTGTTGTTTATATGGCTTTAACTAAAATGAAAGTCATTTTTGTATCTTTAATTTTGTTTCACTTCAACTATTGAATCTTTTTATATATATAGTATAGTATATTGAAACTGATATGCTCATTTTGGATCACGTAGCGATCACACACAGGTAAATCTTTTGTGCGTGAAAAAGGTGTAAAATAGTAATATATATATGTATATATATTTATATATATTCTATAAGTCGGCAACTTTATTATTAATTGCAACTTTTTGTCACCTACATGATGAGTTCTATGGCTTGAAAGAAAGATGAATCCTGTTGCTAATGAAGTTATAAGACGACGTTTCTACTAACTATTGTCCTGACACATAACGCCATGTCATTGGCCTGTGTCTAAAGATAGAAAGAGATAGAGATCGAGAGAGACATATATAAGCATCTCTATAGAGTTTTCAAATTAAGTTGCTCAGCATTTGACTTGTCTTTTTTGTTGTCGTAATCAATGCTGTTTGTTTTCCTACACTTCCCCTTCCTCTTCTGCATCTTTTTCCACACCTTTTTTTTAGTACAGTCTTGTATTTTTTTTAATAATTTTTTTTTATTTTTGTGTTAAATCTGATTACATTGATGCTGTTGAAATTTAAACAACCAGTTTCTAGAATAATACATACCAACAACACCAATTGGTTGACAAACTTTTTTCAAGCATGACTTTACACAAAAAATAACTAACAACAACTATACTTTACTGCTATATAGTAGAAAAAGCAAGCAAATAAAACCAAAAATCAAATGAAGAAAAAAATGCTCTTATTCTCAATTATGTTATAGATCTTTTTGGGTATCATGTATCATAGCTTAAATTCCATTATGCAATCAATTTGGCTGCCAAGCTACGCGCAAGTTTATTGACCACTAGCAATGTTCTACTAATAATGGCCATGTTCAGGTGTGTACACACTGTACAGCATTATCAACGCTTTGCAACACTTGTACAGTTGCAACAAAAGTTGTTGAAATGTGTAACAAAGTTGTGAGAACAGAACTGAATACTGATTGCTCTCTGATGTTAATCAAATTTGTTTTATACATTTATTCATACATGATATTACAGAGTATATATTTCATATTTATTGTAAAAACTATGTGAAAATTTATGTTTAGGACACTTATTTTCCTTCAAAACGTTCTCAAGCAGAAGTTTTAAAAGAAGGACCAATTACAGGAGATAGAGAGAAGCTTGAGATTAATTTTCGGTTAAAGTATTTTTTCACTTTACAGAAGCCGTATGTTACTGTTGAGTTTTATTTTGAGCAAAAAAAATAAAAATCAAATTTAATCATTATTTTTGATTTTTATATTTTTTGATCAAATATAATCAGTATAGTTAAGCCGGTAAAAATTAAATTTAATCATTACTTTATGATTTTTAAAATATAACTCATAATAATTACGGTCCCTGTAAAAAATGGGGGACAGATCTAAGTTCGAAAGAGGCTAATATGTTACAACATTGCTCTGAATTTTCGTTATTATTAAATGAAGCCGTATAACTTAAAGCTTTTGCAGTGTTGGCAAACCTTTAAGTTATTAAAAACACTTGATCTAGCTATAATCTTTCGCTAATTTCATTATAATTTGCTTATTTTGGAATATATAAAATTTTTAAAAATTTTTTAAATTTTTTTTAGACTTTGAAAACATTGTATTAATTTTAACTTTACTAGATCATTTTATTGATAATACTTACTTCTAATATTGTATAGTTTTTTTTATTATATTTTCTATATAAAATAAATCTTTACAGCGTTTTTCAGTGTTGACTAAAGCATTAAAGTTAAACGATCAGTTTTCATTTAGTTTCGAAATTAGTTTACTGACTTTTGAAGTTCAAGCTGTTACTTTGCTGTATTTCCGTAATTTCAGCTGCTACCAGCCACATCGTTTACTTTCTCACTCTCTCCCTGTAGCTATATCTATATCTATAACTGTCTCTTTCTATAACGCTTGGTCAGTTGCAAGGTTCTCCACTTATTGTAACGACCTCGCCCACATCAAAAACAAGAAATGAGAGAATGATGAAAATTATTATAAAACAGCTGGTGGCGGCGGCGCACCTATTGAGTAGGATTCTCCAGACTAGTTGCCCCTTCTTCCTGTCTGTCTGTCTGTACGTCTGTCTGTTGCAACATTCAAAACTGTGCTCCCTGCTGTCTGTCTGTCTGTCTGTCCGCTCTGTTTGTAGCATAGAAATTGTTTCGATAAAAAGAAAAACAGAAATTCTACATGGTCAGCATTACTTAACAAAAAATTTACTAAAAAATTTTACATGCTGACGACAACAGCAAACAGCAGATAGTGCGACCGAGAGAGATAGAGTGTACCGGTCAGACACTTTGCCACATTTTGCTGCATAATCGTATCGCTTTCAAGTGCTGCAAGAAGAAGAGGCACAACCACAACTTTTGCCAAAAACTAGTTGAGAATTGCATAATTTCTTCGCTAACCTCTAAATTAGTTCAATTGACCCCAAAAGAAAATTTCTACTCAAGGATTATATGAAAGTTGTTGTATGTTAAACACGTGTGTGTGTAGCAAGTTGCCTCCATTCATAAAGCCTTTGGCCAATTCATTCATGCAACGCATTTTGTGGCAACGTCATTCGATGCCACAGAAATGCTTATTAGTATTTTGTATTCAGTTTTTTTTTTTTCGGTACTATATATATATATATTTTCAGCAATTTCATTGTTGACATTACTATCATCGGTTCAATTCGGTTCAGTTACAGATCTGTCCTGTCATAATTGTTGCGCACTTTCAATGTATATGTTTTTATACCCTCTGAAAAGTATATTGGGTGTGTCAGAAGTATGTAACAGGCAGAAGTAGGCGTGGCAGACCCCATAAAGTATATACATTCTTGATCAGCATCAACAGCCGAATCGATATAGCCATGTCCGTCTGTCCGTATGAACAGACAAATAATATCAAACGTTTGTGAAAATTTCATCAAAATCGGATTATAATCATAAAAGTTGATCATACAACGAAAATCGTTACTTTCAGGAAAGGTATAGCCGCGTGCATTGTACTGCGCGAGCGAGATAGACATACAATTATGTGTGCATGTTAAGTTCTTGCAGCAGCTACTCCAATTCGAAATCATATAATTGGAAATAAAAATAGAGGGTATTACACGGTCGGCATGCCCGGCTGATATTTTCTTTCTTGTTTGAGGTTATGGCTGCTGCCGTTGAACTGCAAGTTCATGTCATGACCAACACTTGAAAATTGACTTTTGGCCAGTGTTTGAAAGTGAAATGTCAGTGCTGTGTAGTAGTAGTATTGGGAGTAGTTGTAGTTGTAGTGTTATTTTGAGTCACTTAAATATTCAAGTGCAATCGTTAAAAAACAAAAAAGAGTTGCGCTTGCAACGCGTCTCTTTCACCGGAAATGGCTAGCCAACTATCTCTCTCTCACACGCTATCTCTCTCTCTCACTTTTAGCTATCTGTCGGCTCTCTGTAATGTCGGCTCTTTTGAGCATCAGCAACAATTTAAACTAATTAAGTTGTAATGGCGCACTCGAGCAACAACTCCACAAACAATATTCAAGCTTCTCTTTTTTGGCTTAATATATCTTCTCTCTCTGTCTGGCTCTCTAGCGCTCTCCCGCTCCCTCTCTCTCTCGCTCTCTGCTCTTCAATTCAATCTCAAATAGATTCCACACACATGATGATGATGCTGCTAATTTTTACAGCAGTTGAACTTTTTTTTTTAAAGTTGATTAATTCCAAATAGTAGTGGAGTATTATATAGCCTTTGGTCTATTAGTTCAGTGGCCCACTAATGCATATATATTGCCTGCTCTTTTTTCTACCCCTCTCTCACTCTGTCTCCCCCTGTATAGCCCTCTTCTTTTAGCTTAAACAAGCGCTCATTTGATTGCGATAATTGTGTTAATGTTTGTTTGGTTTATTTGTTTGTGTTCGGCAGGAAAAACTTTAAATATTTATTTGGGTCAGTTGAAAGTTGCACAAATAAATATGTGTGTGGTTAATTTTAAAGCTTATGTGGCTTTAAACTGTATAATTTTTATTTATTTTATATAACAAAATATACAAGCTAAATAAGAAAAAAAAATTAAATTTTAATATTTTAAAAGTTTATAGCACATTTAAACATAAATAAAGCTATTTTAAATATTTTACGCAGTTCGGAGAACATCTAAAAATATATTTTAAATAAATTTAATCAATGGTTAAAAGGTGTAACAATTGTTATATAATAAATATTATAATATAATTAAATATTGGCATAAAAATAATATATATAAAAAATATGCCAAGAAATCACATTTAAAAAGCAAATACGAAAAAAAAAATTAAAAATTAAAACACTGTTGGTTTCAAATTAACAATTATTTTTGTAAATTTCTGTAAATTAATAAACAATCACTGTTTACGACAGTCGCTAGTGTCGAAAGCAGAGCTTAAAACGCAATTTAATCCATTTCGCCCAGAACTACAACAATGTTTGTAATGAAAATTTTAGAAGTCCAAATTCGTGGTGGAAAAACTTCGACACTTTCAATATTGACTGTTCAGTTAACTAAACGATAACTTTTTAATCATTTCCTTCTTAAGATTATATATATTTTTTTATGAATATCTATGACCAATTGGACTAAAAATAACAATTATATTTGTATTATTTACAATATTTGTATAGTTATTAATATAAAATTGAGTTCCTTTTTAATTTATCATTACCCAAAATAATCATAAGTAAGGTCTACTAAATGGCAAAGTTATTTAAAATAAAAATAGTATTTTTTCCAAAGAAAAACATTACTATATCTGAAAAGTCAATAAAGCGAACTAAAATGTGTTAATAAAAACTATAAGTCTAAGAACACACAATATTGGATAGTTTAAATACCCCAAAATGGGTTAGTAAAAATTATACTTTTAGCAAGATGTAAAAATTTTTTATGAAAAAAGTAAACTGAAAAGTAGAAAATGCGAGAATTTAATCAAACTACAAAACTAAACAAAAAGTGACTAAAAATTGTTTAATCAACAAAAAACTAAAGCTGGAGCTTCAGATACAAATTGTCGAAAGCTAAAAGTAAACGTTATATACATATATTTTTATAGAAATTAAATGAGATATAGAAGAAGAAATGTGCGCAAAGTTAACCGATTTTGTTGAGGCAAAATTGGAGCTGTTGAACATCTACGAGGATATGGCGCTATACATACAACAAATTGTGGCACACTTGCAAACCTTGCCACAATTGGCGGCAAGTAGCTTAGACGACAAAAGCATAGAGCAACAACTATTGTGTTGCAAGCAGCGAATCAAAGCAATTTGCCCCATGTTGCAACGCAAACGAATGAAAGTTGCATTCTTTGGACGCACCTCGAACGGAAAAAGTGCGGTGATCAATGCCATGTTGCACGAACGTATATTGCCCAGTGCGATGGGGCATACCACGAGTTGCTTTTGTCAGGTGGAGGCAAGTAGTGGGCAGCACGACGAAGCGGCACATGTGATAATCGAGCGGGAGGAGGAGGAGGAGGGGGAGAGTAAAAAGTTAAGCATCGATACACTGAGAGAATTGGCAAGTGCACATTCGACGCGTGCGTTGAGTGCACACCGCTTGTTGCACGTACGCTTGCCGCGTAGCAGTTCGTGCCCCCTCTTGGGGCACGATGTGGTGCTGCTGGACACACCGGGTGTGGATGTTACCGCTCAACTGGATGCCGCAATCGATCGACATTGCCTCAATGCAGACGTGTTTGTGCTTGTCTTGAATGCCGAGTCGACAATGTCACGTGTGGAGCGGCAATTCTTTGAGGCAGTGTCACAGCAAGTGGCACGTCCAAATTTATTTATACTCAACAATCGTTGGGATGTGGCAGCCACACTGGAGCCGCATATGGAGCAGCTGGTGCGGCAACAACACACACAGCGTTGCATGCAACTGCTAATGGAAGAGTTGCGTATTTACAGCAACAAAGAGTTGGCTAGAAGACGCATCTTTCATGTCTCTGCGCTGGAAACGTTGCACGTGCGGCAGGCAGCGAAGAAGCAGCAGAGAGAAAATGTAGAGAAGGCAGAGAATTGGAGAATTTCGGGGGCACGTGAACGTTACGCGGAATTTGTGCGTTTCGAGCGCGAATTTGCCACATGCATCACGGCGAGTGCACTGCACAAAAAGTTGGGGCAACATTGCCAAGTTGCAGCCGAAATGCTGCTGCAGCTACAAACGCTCTTGCAACAACTGAGCGTGCAACTCGCTGATCTTGTGGCCGAAAAAATGTTGGCGAAAGTTGAACACGTTGCAAGTGTAGAGTGTTGGGAAATGCAACTCATGCAGCGGCAACAAGAACTCGAAGTGCAACGGGAACAAGTGTGTGAGGCAGCCACACAACTTGCCACACAGTCGCTGCACGAGCAAATCGCGCGTCTGCCTGCGGAAGTGCAACATTTTGAGCTGCAGCTGCCACATGAATTGGCGAACTACAAGCGTTCGTTGGGCCAGCATTTGGGGCAGCAACAGCTGCGGCTGGGGCAAGTGGCATGGCAGCAGAAAGTGAGTGAGTTGCAAGTGGATTTGGAGCTGCAAGCGTTGCCAGAAAGTGAAAACTATTGGCAACTCTATGCCGCAAATGATTGCGAGCTACTAATGTCGGACTTTGAGATGGACTTGCAACATCGTTACGCCTGGGGCATGGCCGCATTTGTGCAACACATACGTGGCAAGCTTGCAGGCAGTTTGGAAAGGGATCAACTAAAGTTGCCACATTTTGAGCAGACTACAGAGGAGTCCTTGTTGCTGCTACTCGCTGGCTTTGTGGCACGCCACCACCTCAACTGGCGCCTGCTGCTGCTGCTCGGTGGCACATTGGCTGCCTGCTACGTCTACGAGCTGCTCAGCTGGACACAGGCGGCGCAGCGAGCCGCTTTCAAAGCTCAATACATGCAACACTTGCAACGTCGGCTGCACGAACGTCTGCCACAAACCGTTGAGGCTTTGGGGCAGCAGTTGCGGCAGCATTTAACTCGCTCCATGCGCGACTTGCAGCTGGCTGCAGCACAAACGCGCCACACACATGGGGCAGCGTTGCAAGCGCTGCAAAACCAATTGGAAACGCTGCAAAATTGTCAAAATAAGTGGCAAGCACTGCAGTTGCCATGCAGCAAGTTGCAGCAACGCGTAACGGCATTTCAAGAGCGCTACTTGACAAACTAGATAAATTTAATTTATTTGAACTTTTTTTTTGATTAACCCACTTTAAGCTGCTTTTAGCTGCTTTTTTTTTAGCTGTTTTTTAGCCAATTAAAAGTTGCCTTGTTTCGTTCTAAAAATGCAGCACTCGCTGAGTATTTCTTAAGCACAACTTTAATTACTTACTTAATTAGATACGCAACTTACTGGGAAAGAGTGTGGAAAGAGAGGGGGAGTAAAGAGAGGGGGTAGAGAGCGAAGAGGTAGAGTTAGCACAAACCACATTGAAGCAAACGCTTCAAATAGAACGGCAAAAAAAAACGAGTTTTTTCTCTTTGTTTTTTTGAGACCATCTTCAGGCAGCAGCAGCAGCAGCGTCCATGTTAAAAGCAGCAACAACAACAAACAGCAGCAAAAGCAGCACCAATGCCCAAGGCAGCTAAGCTCCGCCTCTGTCTCACTTTGCGCTGCGCATGAACAAAGCCCCGTCGCAGTCGCAGCGCACTGCACACAGCTAGCTAGCAGAGGGCAGCCGCAAGCAAGTGGCCTAGAGTTGTCTCGCTCGCACTTGAGCGCTGCTTGCCCATACGCCCAGCACTGGCTACGCCATTTCTCTTTTTTTGTATATGGACTGCGCGGCGGCGATGTCGACGTCGATGCTGACGCAGACGTTAACGTTTGGCCGCCATCAAGGCATTTTTAGAATCGTATTTGAATTTTTACAAACGCTCGAGAAACGCTCAACGCTTGACGCGCGCGCTGTGCAAGAATACACTTAAAAAAAAAAACAGTAAATAAAATAAATAAATAAAAAATATAAAATACATAAAAAAATTGTAATTAAATAAAAAAATTAAGCAAAGTAATTAAAACAGGTGTAAAGTGTGTTGTGTGTGTGAAACAAGCCATTTTATTAACTTGGCCAAGTAGCTGAGCACAACTTTAAGCCACAACTGCAAAACTGTGCACACAAGTACAGTAAAACAAGGCTCAAGTGTGCAGCATAATTAAAGCATAACTAATAACTACATAACTAATAAAATAAAAAGTGAAAGTATTTGGCAAATCAAAAGTTGCATAAATCAAACGTATTACACCCAAAAAAAAACAGGCCGCAACTTAGTGTTAACAATAGAGCAACTAATAAACGCAAACAAACCCAGTGAAAAAAATCATCAAAATATATATCAATAAATATATATATATAAATATATATATATAAAATATTTAACTTATTGAACAAACAAAAAAAATACAAAAGTTGTGCAAAAGTTTTAGCAGCGGAAACGCTTTTGTTGTTGTTGCAATTTGTTGTTGTTGCTGCAACATTTTGTTTTGTGTCCCGTCAGCATTACATAATTGTCAAAGTGCTGTAAAACTAACAACAATCAACGCGTTGTGTGTTCAATCTCTTTTTTTATTGGACAAAAGGCACCCAACAATCAAACCAACAACAACAACAAAGAAAACTCTGTTTTTTAAAGTTGTGTTTTGCTTTGTTGTTGTGGCCCCTTTTTGTTTGGATTACAACAAATTACAATTCACATATTGCAATTGCATTTGCAATCGCCAAAGTCGAATAAAAAAAAAGGTTTGTACAACACACACATATGACAGTTTACTGCAATTCGTTTTGGGCTGGGTATTTTCAAGTTTTGTGTAACTCCTTTTTATTGCTTTTGACCGCATTTAGTTTGACTGGATTTTTGTTGTTTGTCAGTTTGGCAGTTGATTTCATAGCATTCATTTCATTCGTTGTGGGTTGATTTTGTGGTATGCAGAAATTTTGATAGAAATTTGTAGTCGTTACTTTGCATAAGCTACAATTTGCTTAAGTTTAACTACTTAAAAGTCTTAAATTGAAATAATTATAACATATTTAATTGAAGAAGTTTCGTTTGAAGAAACAGACGCTATAATAGTATAAATAAAATTATTTGAAAAATTAAATTAAATTTGATTCATTAATTGAGAATTAGTCAATTGAAATGTGCTTAAAGATGCTTCAATCAAATTCAACTAATCTATAATGTTTAATAGCAAGGAAAATCCTAAGAAAATTTAGCTAGCTATAGCTTAAAATGTTAGACTTTAGCAATTTATAAGCAAGTCAGAACTTGAACTTAGATGAACTTTAATAATTATTTTCGTAGTGAATTTCTCGACAGAAAACTTTAAAATTTAAACTTTTAGGAACATTTAAAACAGGTTTAAATTAATATATTTCGAAGCGAAGATTCCACAAATTTATAGAATTCATTTCCTTGTTTAGTTAATACAGAATAATCCGGTTATAAGTGCACTGAAGGCACCGACTTTATGTCCGGAAGATTATTTTAATTTACACATCAGTTTTTATGATTATCGAATTTTGCTCGCAATACGCAGAGTCCTTATAACCAGATTCTAATGCCGTATAGAATTATGAATATGCTTTTGTTATTTTAAATTTTTAAAATGTTTTAATATTTTCTATAATAAATCAAGAATATATATACGTTATGGGGTCTGCCACGCAACCTTCTGCCTGTTACACACAAACCGCTTCTGACAAACCCAATAGACTACTTCCTACTCCGTACGCTGTAGTATAAAAAGCTTTTGTTAATAGATTTCACTAGAGTTAACTAGAAGCTTTACTCACAATTGCTAAAAAAAATTTAGCTAGCAATTATGAGTAAAGCTTTAAGTTAATTCTAGTAAAACCATTTAACGAAAGGTTTTTTTTTATAGAAAATATTTAAAATATTTCATAAGTTCTCTAGGTTAGAACTTGCATAACTTTCCAAATAGTTTTCCAACTTCAATACCTTAAAGTTTTATTAGGTTTTCAAAATATAAACTGCATATTATAGGTATTTAAGTAACTTAACTTATTAATAAGCAAACTATTTAAAGGGTTTTTTTAATAAAATATAATAGAACAAAGTTTTTCTATCAACTCTTTTTTCTACTTTACAACTAAAGAAACTATAGTAAATCTAACATATAGCCAAGTTCCTTTAACTGCTATACCATTTCTCTACCCAAACTTAATTCTTGTATAACTTTTTTTAAGACGACGGCAAACAAAACTCATTGCTTACCCAACTCATTGCTTACCCAACTTACCAACTTTAGTAACCATTGATTAGCCAAGCGCTTACTTAGTTCAACCCCCTAGCAAATAGATATATATTAGCTGTATGAAACTTCCTTAAACTTGAGCAAATATCAATAGATACATTTACTGTTAGCTTTACCACGTAACCACCCTCCTACAATGCTAGGTACAAAAGCTGTCGAACATTTGTCCAACAACAATGTGTGTGTCTTTTAGCCACAAACAGGAAATATTACAAAAGCCGTAAATATAACACCCGAACGCCTTTTTTTGGACCGTTTGTCACTTAATTGCTGGTGACAGACGGTAGACACACAGATACAAACACACACATCTACACACGCACAACAACAATGGACAAATCGAATAATATTTTTATAGCCAGAAACAAGAGAGACCAAAAAAAAAGCAGTATTCAGGCGATAAGTAAACAGTTAATACACACACCCGCACACCCGCTCAGACACCCGCTCACTACAAATTGGAAAACTGCGGCTGTTACCACAAAAAATTTGTTACCAAAAAAACAGAGAAAACAGAACTGAATTAAATGCCGTGTGGTGTGTGCCTAAAATAACAGGCTAAAACCCGAGAGCAGCAGCATATAATAAACATGGCCAACGTTTGTCTTGGCCAACAAAATGGTTGCATGTTGTAGCATGTATTTTGTAACCAATCGTAAGAATAACATTTAGCCAAAAAGGGGGACCCCAAAAAAGAAAAGAACGCAGCAGATAGATAGATAGATAGATAGCTAGAACTTGGGTTGAAAGAATTGTTCCAATGTTTATTCTAATTTCTGACCCTACTCAAGTGCCCAACGTTAAAGGTCGTGAGCGTCGTCACAGCACTTGAGTTTGAGTTAACCAAAAAAAAAAAACGAAATTTTCTCAACTCGACTTGGCCAAGTTGTTGTTGTTGTGCGCGCCCTCTTCAGGCTTTTGCGGCTAGTTCTACCAAACATTCTATATACCTCAGTGAAATAAGTATATGTGCATTGTCATTTTTTAACAAAAAATCAATAAAAAACATAATTAAAATTTTTGATTTTTTAAACTTATTAAGGATACATATATTGTTTGAAAAATATAACATTTTTTTTAAATTATCTTCAAGAAACTTAAAATATTTAATTAACAAAGTTCATTTCATATGAAATAAGTATATGTGCAAAATGATAAAAGTAAAGAAAAACTAAATAATTTGTTGTCCAGTCCAATAAATTTAGCTATTTAATAGTTAATATGTTTTCCCTTATTAAGAAGCATTTGATTAATTCGATTTTCCATTGAATTTGACAAGTTTTGAAGTGTCGATAGGTCAATTTGATCCCATTCTTCAATTAGTGCCTTTTTAAGGTCCTTTACAGTATCAAACTGGCGGTTATTCTTGTAGACCTTGCGTGACAGTATTCCCCATAGATCTTCAATCGGGTTTAGGTCCGGACTGATCGCAGGCCATTCTAAAAGAAGTATTTTCCTATCCGAAAAAAATTTTTTGTTTTCCGCGCAGTATGAATTGGCGCGTTGTCCTGCTGGAAAATCCAGTCATCTCCGTATAGGCGTCCAGCAAAGTCAATAAGTATTGTGTCTAACAATTCTATGTATACTTCTGCATTTGTTTTCGTGGGTATAAAACATAGTGGAGACTTTCCTTCATATCCAAATGCTGCCCAAATCATCAAGGATCCTCCACCGTGGTTGCGTTTATGGCAAGTCTTACGTGGTTGCCTTATATCCCGCCAATACTTTTGGAAACAGTCTGGCCCGTCTAAGTTAAACTTTTTTTCGTCGGAAAAAATAACTTTTTTGAACTCTTCAGACCAAAATTTATATTTTTCTCCGAATGCCAGGCGCGCAGTTATGTGGCGTTTCAATAGCCTGGGTTTAGCCTCGCGGGAAGTATATTTAACCGTGTCGTTTTCCTGTAAAATCTGATTTACCCGTCTACTGGACACATTCAGCTGTAGCTGACGTTTGATTTCAGTGCATGACATGCTGTCTTCTACTGCCATTCGTCGAATTTGCCTCCTACAGCGATTATCAATGTCAGTGGGTCGGCCGGTCCTCTTATTTTTCCCGTAATTTTCTGGATTTCTGAGGAAATTGGCTACTGTGTTTCTATGCCTATTAACTCTGGCAGCAATATAAGTAATATTTTTTCCAGCTTCGGCCAATCCTATGATCAGACCTTGGTCTTTGTCCGACAAATGTGATCCACGAGGCATTCTAACATAAAATCGCTTTATCAACAAGATTGTTGAACTCAAATACAATTTAAATTGTTTTACTCACTTTCTAATTAGAAAAGAACTTGTGTTGTGTACACTTGAACACTCGACTATACTCTGAAGCACAATATTAGCAGAATGCACATATACTTATTTCATAAGAAACCGACGACCTGCCTCGCAAATTTGAGATAACGGTACTAAGAATGAAGTCTAAAGAGAAGTCGTGGAATATATACATATGCTATATGTATGTATGCGAAAACAAGCATACTCCAAAACAATGTACGGTAAACTTTTAATAGAATACAAAGACTAGAATAAAATGCACATATACTTATTTCACTGAGGTACTACTTATATAGTTTTTTATCTAGATGTGCGCCCACCAGTTGTTCTCTATTTTTTCTTTTTTTCTCTTTTTTTTTTCTTTTTTTTTCCACATTTATTATTTAGTTTGTTGAGCTACCACTTTTGGTATTTGGTAGTGTTGTTGTCTGTTGTGCTGCTTAACGTCTCTTGTGTTTTCCTCGAATTTTTTTCCGAAGCGATGTTAAGTAGTAATTTTCCGATAATATTGTACCTTCCAACGAAACAGACTAGCCAAATATTGAACTTGTGTCAATATTATGGTCTATGGTCTGCTGCCATCTATTGTAAGCGATATAGCAAAGCAAAAAAAAAAGTCGATTCATATTTACCTATTTGATTTTGATTTTGGAATTTTGGCTCCCACTGGGTATCGAACGAATAGCTGTCAAAACGCATCATAAATTTTACTAAAATTTTAAACAATTTTCAATACGATTTCTCAGCTGCTTCCGTATGAGTTTGTTCGCTACGTGATCTTTTGATGAGAAGTCATATACATATATGATTAATGATTGAATGCTTTTTGATTGTTGTTGCTTGTTTGCTTGCGAATCCCAAAGGAAATTTGGACTACTGTTTTTTTAGTTCCTATAATTGATCGCACTCTGGAGAGTTCTTAAAATTCCAGCTCTACTTTCTATGCTACTTTTCTCTCGATCAAAATATTTTCAAAATATTCAAACAGTTTCTATGGTGCATATTTTGTCAACTGGAAATGGAATTTGAGTATTTGGGGATTTGGGATTTAGTGGCATTTGTTGGCATTTGGCATATCTAAACTGACTAAATGATGACTTGACTAAATTTTTGCAAAACCTTTTCTTGTTCTTGCCACACACAGGTGAATACATTCGTTTGCCTTTGGATGAGCTACTCAACGACGTGCTGCAACTTTCTCAGTTCCCACTCGAAGACGACGAGGTAAGTGAATTTCTTATATGCACGCGTATAGTATGTGATACACTGTGCAAAAAAAAACATGTTATTAAGTAAATATTTTCAGAGTAACAGATAGATAAATATAAAGAAACTTTCAAATTTTCTAGAATTTTGAATACAATTTTTTAGGAACCTTTTTATACCCTCTGAGGGGTATATTGGGTTTGTCAGAAGTATGTAACAGGCAGAAGAAGGCGTGGCAGACCCCATAAAGTATATATATTCTTGATCGGCATCACAAGCCGAGTCGATATAGCCATGTCCGTCTGTCTGTCTGTCCGTATGAACAAACAGATCTCAGAGATGGTAAGAGCCACAAGTTCAAACTTGGTCAGTGTTGATCGACCACATATTTAGTCAGTCAATACAAGAATTTGTTTCTTTTTCGATGCCACGCCCCATTCGCCCACAATAAAGCAAAAGTAAAACCAGACATACCTCGTAAAAAATACATGTTTTTTGAGAATATCTCGGTAACTATAAAACCTAGGGATACCAATTTTGTCATGCAGCTTCCTAGATGCAATATAATGATAATGGCATCAAAATTTTTTGGATGCCATGCCTCCTTCGCCCATCAAAAGCACAATTTCTTTGTAACTTTGCATGCCGCTGGCTCACTTATTTCTTAACGTGTAGTTTTGTTACTTAGCATTTACTTGCAGACAAATAATATCAAACGATTGTGAAAATTTCATCAAAATCGGATTATAATTAAAAAAGTTTGTCATACAAACTTATATTTTTATCGCAATAGCAGTGCACTGCCTTCGTTTACGCTGCAGTGTTTACAAGCAGTGCTTGTGTGTATAAAATTTACGCAGTGCACTGCTTGTAAGCTGTCCAAAATGAACTCATATAATTGGACACAAAGCTCAGAGGGTATTACACGGTCGGCATGCCCGACTGACATTTCATTTCTTGTTTTATTTAGAACTCCCTCTTTTTGCTCAGTGTACAATATAGTGAAAGGGCAACTGCTTTAAACTCAAACTTCACTCTTTTGCTCACTCTTAAACTTTCTCTCTCTTGCGGCAGCTACCCAACGATTCGGTTGCATCCACTTCGCAGGCTGCCGCTGCGGCACTGAATAGCAAGCCTGCAACACGAATTGTGTCCGAAACTGGTGAGGATTTAATATTCACCGATAGCGATACCGACGACGATAACAAGCAGAAGGATAAACAGAAGCAGAAGCAGCAGCATCAGAACGAGGACGACGACGAGGATAACGAGATCAACAACTCGGGCAGTGACTTTGAGGATCTGCAGGATTCTGTGGGCTCGCCCCTGTTCGATTTAGATGAGGAGGCCAAAAAGGAACTAGACGAAATGTTGCAATCAACGGCACCGCCCTACCACCACGCCCATCCCCATGCCCCGCATCCCCATCACTCGCATCATCATGCGGCCGCTGCCGCCCACCACCATCACGCCCACCATCATCATGCCGCTGCCCACCATGCGCATCATGCGGCCGCCGCTGCAGCTGCCCACCAGCGGGCCGTGCAAGCGAGCGCCAACTATGCCACCGTTGGCAGCGCCTCGGGCAGCGCCTTTCAACGACAGCCGCCATCAACTGCAGCCGGATTCCATCATGGCCATCATCAGGTAAGCAACTACACACATATATAGATATTTCACATTGATCTTAATCCCCTTGATATAAGTATATATACTATGTGCATATATGCATTTAATCGAATGGCATTCAAAACTCGGCGGATGCTCGATTCAAGTGTTTGCATCCGTTGTGAATTCTACAGCACTTGACAATGCTACTATATACTGAACACTATATAGTAGTATATCGATTTACTATATAGTTATACTTGCTTTAATTTAACAACACACCGAGAACTGTATACAATTGCTGCAATTTACGCTTGTTACGAAAGTAGCAAACAAAATGCGTTTGTGCCTAATGTGGAGTGCCTTCCAGAGTAAAAGTATGAAAGATTTGGACTTTGGGAACAAAAAATATATAAGAAATCTTTAAGAACCACTTCGATATATGAACACAAATTTAAACATACATATGTCAGATTACTGCAAACAACCTTAAGGAGCAAATTGTTGAGTTTTTCTGAAATATTTTCAAAGACAACAAAGTTTTCTAAATAAAATACTGATAGAATCAAAAGTTTTATATAGGAAATCGTTATGATAGCTTCAACAGACAGTCATATAGAGTAAGAATGTGTCGAATCATGAATATATATAACATTTATGGACTCATTAAACTATAATACCCTTTGCAAATTGTTGAGTCTTTCTGAACAATCTTAAAAAAAAAGAAATTTTCTACATAGAATATATGATATGATATAGAATCAAAAGTTTTATAAATGAAATCGTTGTGGGAGCTTTAAAAGACAGTCTGTTAAATATATATTTATTTATATATGTTATTTATGGACTCTACGTTAGCTCATTAAATTATAAAACCCTTTGCAAAGGGTATAATATGTACAATATATATTCAAGGATCATTTGCCATCTTTTTTTTAGCTTTTTGAATTTTTTGTGAGTGTTTTTTTTTTTTGTTATCAACTGCTGCTGTTGCCTCTTCCTCTTCTTCTTCTGCTTCTTCTTCTTGCTACAACAACACCGCCTCCTGCTCTTTATTTTTCTCTTCTTCTTCTTGTTCAGACTGTTTCTCTAGGTTCTCGAGCACTTGATCTTGCCTCGACTTGTGCTCCTCCTCAGCATTGTTGTTATTCTCTGTGATTTTTTTTTTGCCTCTTCTGCTTTTGCTTCATCTCCACCTTCTCCTCCTTCACCTCAATGTTTCTGTAGTTGTTTGTACAAAGCTTCAAATCTGGTTGTATATACTATATATATATATTTATTGAATCCCCTCTTAAGAAAGAGCGGGGTCTTCATCTGTCTTGTTGGGATTCTTCATCCGTTCCGTTTCGTTCCAGCAGCCAGCAACAAGTTCGTCAATCTGTTGCCAGTGTTGACTGTGTTTCGCTTTTGTTGTAACTGCCTCATCAAAAATGATTCGAGTAACAAATACAAAAACAACAACAACAAATTGTATAACGAAATTTTGTTGTTGCCTCTTAACATGTTGTTGTTGTTGTTGCTGTTGCTGTTGCTGCTCTTCAAGTCTTGTAAAGATTCTGCTTTTGGGTCCAATGCCTCCGCCACTCTCTGGCCACTTCTCTGTTCTCTTGTTTGTGCACTGCTTGTGGTGTGTAAAGGAAGCAGTGTGTGTTGATCAAAGAGGGGTAGGGTATGGTGAAGGGGAGGAGGCAGATAAATATAAACCCCTCTTAAGCTGAACATTTTTTGATACGTTTTCGTCGATGCATTTTATAGCTATGCAAAATTATGTGAGTCACACAGCTTGTCAATACTTTTTAATTTTTTTGGCAGCAACTGTACTCGGAAATCTAGAACTTAAGTCTTATGAGTCCCTAAAAAGGAAACGAGGCACTTTTTTAATAAGCTATCTTGAAAATTTCATCAGCAAAAAAACAGTTTATACAAGAATTTCTATTAATAAATAACATTTATATAGGTGATAAATTTCTGTTTTGGTGAGTTCTTTAAGTAAACTTAACTTAAATCCATCTGCTTACTAGATATATATGCTATATATACCATTCTAAAATATAGTTGCACAATGTAGTGCTGAAGATACCAGTTGATAGTTGGATTCCGACTCGATAAATGCTATCGATTGCTTCACCAACGATATTCTATGTAACTGCTACACAATATGTTCTACCAATTGTTAATTTTCGCAATACTGTACTTTAAAATCATTTCCGATCCCATAAAGTATATATATTTATAATCGGCACAAAGTTTGCAATCGTTTAGAATAGTTTTTGGGAGAAAATTTTTTTTTTAATTTTTTTTTAAATATTTCAAGGGGTAAGTATGTAAAATTTTGCAAAAAAAATGAAATTTTGGAATATTTTGAAATTTAGGCGCAGAGTTAATAATGCGGTCAAATACAGGTTTAAAATGTTATATGCCGTTTTAAAATCGGTTCATTTTTATCGAAGATATCGTAGTACAAAAGGATTTTAACACCCAGTTGTACCGACTCAACTAGACTCTTTCGCTTGACTTTTTACACTGTGTTTACTACACATTTGTATTTCAAGTTCTTGTGCCCTATCTTTTCTCACAGTGTAGCTATTGTTGGCGACTTTTATTGCTTCACTTGGCAAATAAAGTGACAAATAATTGCCACAAAAGTCTGTTTTAGCTGCCTGATCCTGCCACAAAGCCAAGCTTAACACTTGTGCAACAAAAGCATGTGTGTTGCATACACACGAATGAGGGTGTAGCAGTTGTGTGTGTGTGTTTGTTGTGTGTTGAATGAAATTCCAAGCCAAGTCTAAAAGTGTCTCTTGGCCTGGTTGCAATTGTTGCTGTCTCGCTTGTTGAATGTGTGCGCTTGCATCTAATGAAGCAATTGAATGATTGTGAGTGTATTCATACACTCACACACACTCACATAGCTGTGGCAGTCATGAAGTCAGCGGCAAATTACAGTAAAATCTCTGCCACGGTAGCAGCCACAAAATGCCGCACGCTGTGGTTTGTTGTAGGGATTAGAGGCGACACCAAAACGTTGTTGTACGGTTCTTTTATGCTTGGGTTTTCGTTGTGCTTGTTTGCACCTTAACCTTTGTTTGATGTGGCAGCGACTCCTTGGAATAGACACAGCAGGTTGCACTTGCCACAGTCACTGCCACAGAGGTCTTGACCCAAAGCGCACCAAAGCCATTTAATGAGCCAGATAATCGGTTTTTCTGCTGCGCTGCTGTTTTCACTGGAAGCCAAAACAGCAGCAAATCCTTTTGGCTAAGAAGATGCAGATTTTCCAAAGCAAGTCTCTGCCTCCTTCTCTGCCTCTCTCTCTCTTTCTCCCTCTCCCTTTCTCCCTCTCTCCTTCTACTGTCCACTGTCATTAGTCGGTAGCAGCGGCAGCGGCGGCGGCTTAAAGCAGTCTTCACTGTAGCTTTGTCGCCGCGTCACTCTTAATCTTGATTATGATTATGTAATGCCAGCAACAACAACAGCAATAACAACAACAACACTGCAACAGCTTCCTGATAATATTTAATTTGCCATTTGTATGTCCATCTCTTTCACACTCCCTCTCTGTCTCTGTCTAACTCTCTGCTAATTGCAATCACAATACAAAAAAAAACACAAAAAAACTTCATTAATGTCGCGTCGTTGTCTTTGCAATGCGCCACTTGACTTTTTCCGCGTGGCAAAGTGTTTATTGAATTCGGTGGCAACTTGCCGCATGCCGCATGCCCCTGCCCGCCTCGAGCTGCCCTTTCCCCCCCCTTTCCCCACGTCTATGTCACATTTGCCTTGATTGCAGCTTTGAGGCGACTCAACACTTGAAACCGACTGCAGCAGTAGCCGCTGCAATTAAATCTCCATTTACCCCAACAGAGAGAGAGAG
Source organism: Drosophila tripunctata (assembly GCA_035047385.1). NCBI lineage: Eukaryota > Metazoa > Arthropoda > Insecta > Diptera > Drosophilidae > Drosophila > Drosophila tripunctata. The sequence continues at coordinate 813,735 of JAWNPS010000129.1, read as the reverse complement.
AGGGAAACTGAGAGAGGGAAGCTGCAAAAAAAAAAGTACCTTTTAATGCTAAGCGCTCTCGCTCTCTCCCCTCCCTCTCTCCCCTCTCTACCCTCCCTCTCGTCTTAATCGCCGCTTGCAGCTTTAATTATGTGAATTTTAAATATTTACAAAAAGCTTAGCGCGTAAAATCAGCGCAAAAAACTTTATTAATTATTTTACACAGCATTTTGCGGAGATTTTCTGTGTTTTTTTTCTCAGTTTCTCAGTTTTTTTTGCACTTGAGATTTCTCTGTGTGTATTAAGTGTGTGTGTGTGTGTTGTGTACGATTTTAATTCAATTTATGTAAACAGTTTTGATGGCTGTTCGCTTCGTCTGTCGTCATGAGACTCGTTTCGTTTCGTTTTTTGCGCACACATAAATCAAATTAATGACAACAAAAAAAAATACCAACTGAGAAATAATAAAATTATCTGCAGCAAAAACCTGATAATAAAGTTATCAACAAAAAAAAAAAAACAGACGAAACCTAAATACTCTTGAGCAATTTTAAATATAATTATTTAAAGGAAATTTGCTTGAAAAAAAATATAAAGCATATCCTTGAATTAGGAAATAAAATTAAACTCCCATAACTTTGCGAAAACGAATACGATTTGAAAAGGAACGTATTTACTTGTCATTCTGATTTCCTGAATTGCCTTATCTAAGTTTTTAAGTTCCTTAAAAAATTGTGTGATCAAAAAAAGGAGATATATATATATATATAGATATATATATATATATTTACTTGTCCTTATGTATGTATAATAATATTTTATTGGTTTGAAAATGATTTAATTTTTTTACAATATTTTCTGCTTTTGCCTACATTACAAAGTGTATATACCCCTTCTTTCTCTCTGTCTCTCTCTCTCTCTCAATAGTTAAATTTTACAAATTATATTTTGTCTTAAATAAAGTCATTAAGGCATTTAGTTGCGGTTTGCTTTAATAGTCGCAAATTTAACTTGAAGATACAACACTTTCCACTATAAGTATAAGTTATTATTAATAGTAACAGTAGGCTATAAAAACATAGTAATAAAGAAATTAACAAAACAAAAAAAGATTGAACACAGCAGAGGAATATATTCAGGAAGAATGGAATCCTACCTCATATTGCGCTAAGTGATATTTTAAATAAAATCTAGCTCAATTGAAAGAAGCTAGGAAACATATTTGATTCAAACTATTTATCAAATGCATTTTTCATCTTAATACAAAAAATCGGATTTATTATTACAATAGAACTCTAGTTTACTATAGCATCTTGAAAATTTAAAACAAAATAAAATATGAAATATATTCTGGCAATTTGAAACTCTACGAAAATATGATTCGAAACTAACAAGTTTTTTTCTAATCATTTTTAAAAAAATGTTATTTACGTTTCTTCAACCATAGGCATAAACAACTAAAGTTAGACATTCCGTTGACAGGGCTCTTAGATCATATATTCAACTTGCTTGCTTAACTCGGTGTGTTTTTCTTTAACGGGGTAAACTCGAAAGCATTTACTACCGGCTTAAACATTTAATGAACGCATTTGGCAACGCCTTCAAAAGTCGACTTTATATACAAAACGAAGTTGTTTTACATATATACATATATGTATGTGTATATCTTTCATTTGCTGCTTGATCTTCATTGTCTTTTTGTGGCGTTACTAAAAAAATTTGCTTTGCGTGTGAAACGAAACAAAAAAGAGAGAAAAAACAATGGACAGTGGCTGCTGACTGAACTAACACCAGAAGTTAATGACAACACAGTGACAATACAAATTACACACACACACAGACGTATAGTGAGTGCAAAAGTAAACGCCCAGTTGTAGACTGTTGTTGTTGTTGTTTTACCTGTTTCGCTTTAGGAGCGTGTTGAGGCATATATATTAGATGCACTCACTCACAAATACTTACACTTGAAGATAGTTTTGTATCTGTAGCTGCAAGTCGGATCGGCATGTGTATCTTTGTGTCTGTATCTTGTATCTGTGTAACTGTCAGTCAAAATGTTGTCTTGGCCTTAACGCGCTTTGGGCCCAAAACGTCACACGTTAACTCAACGTCAACACGCCAAGGAGTCGGGCCAAAAACTCGCAGCTCGTGATTCTTCGCTTTGAATCGCTTCGTTTCGTTTCGTTTTAGTACGTTTCGGTTTTAAAAATATATATATAAAGATATTTATATATATATATATATATGTATTTTAATAAAAAGAAGCGTTGCTTTGATGTTTTGCTTATCTTGGCAGCTCAATCTTTCAAATCTCTCAATGTCAATGCCGAGGAGTCGACATACTCGCCTCTAGAGAGTGAGACGCTAAAGTGCAACGTTCAGACAAATCGGTTATTATATCTTTTAGCATAAATGTATCCCCACGTCAATATCAATTTTTTGGACAAGATTTCCTTTGCAATGTGATTTTGATTTGACGCGTTCGGCTTTTAGCGCTTAATTGCGACGTTTTCAGTTAACAAAATTGTTTCTGGGAACGTTGCGGGCCTGAAAAAAAGGAGCAGGAAAAGGAGTAGGAAAAGGAGTAGAAAACGAAGCGGAAAAGGGAGCAGGAAAAGAAGCAGCTAAGTGAAGAGCAGTGATTGAAGGAGTTAAGTGTAAGTTATGTGCATATATTTCAGTGGGTGGAGAGCAGTAAAGAGAGATAGAGAAACAAAAACAGAGACAGAGAGAGAGAAATAAAGTGAAGCTCTACTGGAATTAGTTAAGCAAATAAATAAACCATTCGCCGATAATTAAGAATAACAAAAGATCGACTAATGAAGTCGTACAACCATACAGACAAACGTACATACGTACGTCTGTCTCTCACAGCACGAACTGTCGATCAGACAGCAACAGATACAGCTACATAGCTACAATGATACAAAGATACAATTGTAGCTACAGCTAAAGCAAAGAGTTAGAGTTGGGGATTTTTTTTTATAGTATATAACATTTTTTATTTTTTGAGATATTCACAGACAACAACAACGACGACGACGACGGCGACGACCGCTGAGCACTTGTCAATTTTGTTAACTTTACGAATTGTGTATTTTTTTTTTCATTTTTTGGATGTTGATCGATCCGATCTCTGAAATCGCCAGATTGATACATTGTGCACGTTTTTTGGCTTAAACGTAGTAACGTTAACGTTGAATGCCGACGGGTATCAAAAACCAGCAAGAAGAAGTAGAAGAAGAAGCAGACGAAGTAGCTGTGAAATAAAGCCAAGTTTACTTGCAGCGCAATTTGAATTTAGTTTCGTTATTTTTTTTTATTTTATTTTTTCGTGTCTTGTCTGTCTGCGGCTTATTGTTAATTTCTAGAGAATTCCGTAAACGGAATCTCAGTATGATTGATCGCTTATTTATTGCAAGAGCCAAAGAGAGAGCCGAAAGAGAGAGAGAGGCAGTTTTGTGAATGAGTGATATATATGTGATATATGTATAGAGAGAGAAGCAGTAGGCGAGACGGAAAGACCCTTGCCAGCTTGTTAATACATCAACAACTGTTGCACAAAATGTCATGGGCAATTAATGCAAGGTGTAGACTATTGTGATTTGATAGCCGACTTTGAAAGACTCTGTAGTTATGCTAGAGAAATTACATACAATACAAGTGTTTGAGGCACTTAAACAAGATTTAAGACTCAAAGATTTCGGAGGTGCATTCCCATGATATATAATTTTCCGATTTTCACCAAAAATTGTTTAACATATGGAAAATGAAAGCAATAACCAATAATACCTATCGTAATAGGACATAAGGATAGAACAAGTTTCAAGTATTTGGCTAATTGTAAAAGTTTTTTAACTTGCATTTTTTAAATTCTATATACAAATATATTTAAATTTTGTCGTTTAAACTTTTAACTTTCATCAACTTAATAGACCATTTTAGTTATTTTCAGGTACAACTCATAAAAGTAGCTAGAAATAGCTAAGACAAAGAATAGTTGCTTTTTAAACATTTAAGATCTGAGAATTTTAAAGAAATTGGATTTACAATCCTTTATTCAACTAAACTATCACTTGCTTTATTACAACAATATAAACAAAGAATCTAAAAATTGTCAAATAATTCAAGCACAAACCACTCCTAACTAACTCCTAACTAACTAGTTTAATAGCTATAGTAAGTATTTAGAAACTCTGCTATAGTTATGAAGCTAGCTAAAAATCTAGCTTATAGTATTTCTAAAAAAATTGGCAACATTTACAATACTAAACTAGCCAAAACTAGCTATAAATAAGCTATAATCAATAACTCATCGCTATAAATTTATTAAATTCATTTGCAGAGTCGCGTGCCGCGTCTGAATCGCAGTGTATCGATGGAGCTTTTACAGGATCTGGCCACCTACCGCAGTCCGCTGCCCAGCATGGGCGTAGGCGTAGGCGTGGCCGAAATGCCACCCTATCCGCCGCATTATAGCGGCTACTCGTACCAGAGTCCCATAGCACCATCCAATGCCCAGTACGGACAGGCAGCTGGTACTTTGCCACCTCCACCACCACCACCGCATCACAGTCACGGTCACAGTCACAGTCACAGTCACAGTCACAGTCACGCACATGGTCATCACGCTGCCGCCATGTTGGGCGATCTCTGTTCGGCCTCCGCCGGTGCCGGTCAGCCGCATTATGGCCACAATTTGGGCTCGGCTGTTACCTCCAGCATGCATTTGACCAACTCCAGTCACGACGCTGACGGCGCTGCCGCTGCTGCTGCCGCTGCCGCCGCCGCTGCCGCCGCCGCTGCTGCTGCGAGCAGCAACTATAAGATGGAGCACGATATGATGTATTATGCGGTAAGTAGTGAACATATAGCGGCTAAATTCTGATTATCATTCTCACACTTTTCCCTCTCTCTCATTTTTTTTAGAATACTTCTTCGGATATGAATCATACGGATGGTTTTATTAATTCCTTTTTGAATGATGAAGATCTTCATTTGATGGATATGACAGAAAGTAAGTGATAATCAATTTATAATCGCATTAATCATCACATAATAAACAGAAAGAGAGAGCGTGAGAGAGAGAGAGATGTGGATTTCATTGCTATCTTGGCACGTGTAGAGTTATAAAGCTTTAAAAGCTTAAAAGCTGCGAAAGCTTTAATTGTTCTCTTTATTTCGATTAGACTAGAAAACTCACTCTCTTATAAATCAAAGTTGTGTTTGTCAAATTGAGCATAAATAGTTGAGGTTAGGGTTTCAAATACTCTTCGTCTTATACACTCCATTCTTATACTAGCCCATTATTTAATAGCTTGCTAAAGAATAGCCAGTCTACTATATAAATATATACTATATGTATAAACCGTTACGCCACCTACAACTGTTGTTTGTTTATTTCCGTAATACAATGCCGTCCACATTCAATAGCGCATTACAAATAACTGTAACTGCTTGGACAACAAATATAAGTTACGGCACACCTACACCCTACAATATGCGCCATTGGCTCAACTAGAGCTTTCACTCCAGCAGAACATTACTCAAAATTTGCCAATGGCACAAAGCAAAGAGCGCGTGCGCAAGCTAAGGCAACAACAATGTACATACATATGTATGAAATGCCAGCAAAGCGCATACCTATACACAAACGTAAGAGAGTAAGCTTTTTTTCGGCTGCTTTCAGCTTTGCCGCGCTCTGCACTGCTTTGCTTTACGTTACGTTGCTGTTGCCGTTGCTGGCTACTATTCGTTCTGATTACCATAAAATTCGTTGAAATTAGTTTAAATTTGAGTGAATATCGCTTGCTCAGCAGCAGCTGCTCAGTAGCTCAATTCGCGCGCGTTCGTTTTCACTCGGCAAACCAGCAACCACTCGTGTTTCGCGCTCATTTCGGTTTCAGACAAAAATGAATCGTCGTCGTCGTATGCGCAAAAAAAAACGCAACACGAGTCCGAGTCAATCAGTCGAACACGAACAATCGAATACGATAGTGAAGTAAATACAAAATATACACATAAATAAATAAATGCACACTCCTCGTATATGATAAAAAATATAATATCAAAACAAAAGGAATTGAAATAATTAAAAGCAATAAAAAATAAATGAAAAGAAATCGAAACGTGACATTCAATGAAGCAACCGCAACTGGCTAATATAATTAACACAAATTATTAAATGAAACAATGACGCACTTGGCACATTAAGCACAATTGCCTAAACATATAATACTACTACTACCACTGTGTATTACGAATTTAGAACACTTGATGACGCGAGAGTAACAACAAGAACGAGAACAAGAAAAAAACAATCAAAGCAGCAAAAGATTTTTAAATTCGAACAACAAACTGAAAATAACGACGGCGAAAACACGAGAAAACGACAAACAGCCCCAAAAACGGCTGCCGAAATTAGACAAATCAACAGGTGAGAGTGTGAAAATGAGCAGCAATTGAGCAGAGCAGAGCAAGATCGTCAGCAGCAGCAGCAGAGCGCAGCGCAGCGCTCCCAGTTGCGGGTGGTGGCCCCAAGCAGCTAGTGTTTTATTTTTATGCTCAATGGGGGAAGGTAGCAAAAAAAAGAGTAGCATGCATGCAAATCAGCCCAAAAATCAAAAACACCCATTTCAAATATTTGCCGCGTAACAAATTTTTTCATTAGTCATGCTGCGCAACCAGCTCTGCTGATATCAGCAAACTTGCGACGTCAACGATGGCAGAGCAGCAACAACAGCAGCAGCAGCAGCGACGACACAATAATGTTCTTAAAGCTCTTTTATTACGGTGCTCTGTTACTGTTGTTGTGCTCTCCTGCTTTTTTGGCTCTCGCTACGTTTTTCGTTCACTGCTGCGCTCTCTCTCTAATGTGCGCGCTCAGTAAAAAAGTTTTGTGTTGTTGTCGTTGCTGCCGTTGGCTGTTTACTATTTTTAAACTGCTGAGTCATCATTTCGGAGCAATAACGTTAAAAAAAAAAATTAAATTCGCTGTATGATATCGCCGAGTTGTTGTTGTTCTAGCAGCGCTCACGTATGAATGTTGTACATGTGTTTGCATACTTATCAGCATGAATGTGTATGCTGCTGCTGCTGCAATACGTTAATATTTACTGTGTCGCTTACGCACTTGTTTCCACTCTCTCTCTCTCCCACACACACAATCGGCTCTCTTGCGCTGGCATGCATTTCGGCACTATAACGTTGCGTTTACGTTTCGTTACGTTGTGTTGTCTTGTGTTCTGTGTGTTACGTGTTTACGTTTTGCATCTCACAGTTCGTTATTCGAAATCGAATTAAGAGGGTAGCAAAACGTGCGAAAGCTTTTGTTAACCGTTATCTTTATGACTTCCGTTATTAGATTTCTCAGTCGTTTGGGCGTCATCTGCTCTCTCTCTCTGCCACATCGGCACATAACATAGTATCAGATCTACCCAGTGTCTATGTATTGCACTTGGCCCACTGATAACTTCGACCTACAAATCTTACATAGTGTCATTTTTTTTGCCAAGTCATCAATGTTTATGGGCTTGACCTTGCCAGTGGTGCTGGTGCCGGCTGAGCACTACTTATAGACACTATAAGTAGTATATACCATACACCCAGATGTACTTGTACTTGGCTTAATCAGCTCACACATTCGAATAATTAGGCGAAAATTGGGTTTAATTACAAGCTAAAAAGCTATAGAAAAATGTGATAATGATTTAAGTTCCTTATCAGCTAGAGCTGATAACATTATCAGCAGCCACACACGTTTCAGTCTCAGTCTCTGTCTCGCTCTCTCTGCTTCTTCTATGCTAAATAATTGCGATTATTCTAATTTTATTAAGTATTCCCCATTTAAATAATGCAGAAGATCAGAGTACAGCAGAGATCACATGCTAAAAATACACAAAAAAAAAGAAAAAAATAAAATAAATAAACCATACATAGAATTTGGTAATGATAAGATAATGTTCAACCCAAAAAGACTTTAACACTGTAATAAAATAGTTTGCAATCTGCTATATTATATATGTTACCATATTATATACCCACTGCCTATATCAGGCTATATTCGTATGTAATCGAAAGTAAGACGTTGAAATTCTGCTAGACGCAGTGTGCCCCACAGATAACTGTATAACTATATAGCATATATAGATAAGGTAGCACACACGCATACACACACAGGTGATAAGCCATGTGCGCTACGAATACCTCCACTTATAATGACTGTACACATTTTTTGTACCCAGACAAAATAATTGCTGAATAATCGTAGTATTTTGCTTTACAGTTGGTTAATATGTTAAAGGTAGCTAGTCTAAAAGCATATAGAAACTGTAGCTTCAGGTGAAGCATGTTAGTGGGTTTTGGGCTTTTGGCAAGTAGACAAAATATAGTAAATAATTGAGATAGTTGTAGAGTTCAGTAATTATTTATTATGCTTGTAAATGTAGTTTGTTTTGGGAACAAATGCTTTAAGTTTACTTGAACGGAGTTGATCATCTAGCTGAACTTTTTTCTAATCTTCTTCGTTGTTCTGTTCCTTTTTAAAAGAGTTGATTCCTTAGGATTCTTTATGGATTATCCACTTTGGGTTCCTTGTTCAATGGTTATACAATTATATTAGGTGTAGCTCCTAAAGGAAAAAGTCCTGTTCCTTTTTAAATGAGTTAATTCCTTAGGATTTTTTGTTTGGATTATCCACTTATGGTTCCTTGTTTAATGGTGATACAAATATATTAGGTTTAGCAACAATTTAATATCCTTCGGTTTCGGATACTAATGTTCAAATTCCTTAAACACGGAATCTAATCTTTCTTTCCGAAGTTAAAGAATTATGTAATATTTTCCCTCTATTATTGCTTCAGTTTCTTAATCAATTGTTATACTCTTTTCTAAAATTATGAAAATATTGTTGGATGTAAACACAAAATTTTCGCTTTTCCTCGGGTTCCTAGCAGAAATATACTATTTTTTTACCATAAACAATATCAAGTTGACGTATAATTCAATAATTTCCAATATTCTTTCCAAATTTCCTCTATCTTTCCGAAATGAATGAAATTACATACATACATATGAGTGAACAGCAAAATTTCCGTATATAAGCAATAAAGTTAAAAAAAAAAATTAAGAAAAAGTGACTAAACTAGCGAGATGTTTTTTTACGTAATCTCATCTCAATAGTTCCATCTACTAAAATCATAAAGAAGTTTTTGGACTTACTAGACGGAACCTACAAGAAAAAAAATCGTCTTATGTCTGCGCAGTTCAGGCGCTGCTATTTCATTGAACACAACTGTATACTTGAATAATTCCCAATATCCTTTCCAAATGTTCTATATCTTTCCGAAATGAATGGAGTTACAACTGTACATATTCCCCCTTGCTTTCCCATTTCATTATATTTCCGCTTCTCTTCCTAACCGATTGGAATTTCGTCAAAAGGAATCTTATTTCCCCCCACAAATCTTTCTTCCTCCTTTCTACTTTCTTTCTATTTCCATTTCTTCCAAAGTAGAACCAACCTTAGTGTCTTTTAAATCACTTGACTAACCCAATATTTTTCTATATCTTTTAAGGTTTCTGTCGCTTGGACAATAGCACCAGCAACAACTCATCGGTGCTGGGTTTGCCGAGCAGTGGACATCTGAGCAATGCTGGCAGCTCCTCAGTGACTGTTGCCGGTGCAAATCATTCCAATGTGGTGTCTGCTGTTGGTGGTGCAATTGGTGTCTCCTCTATGAGTGGTGCTGTGGGTGGTGTTGGTGTTGGTGTTGGTGGTGCTGCTGTTGCTGGTGGCATGACTGCTGATCTTTTGGCAAGCGGTGTGGGTGTCGTCGGCGGAGGTGTTGTTGGTGTTGGCGGTGTTGGTGGCGCCCAAGGTGGCGGTGATCGCTTGGACGCATCCAGTGACAGTGCCGTCAGTTCGATGGGCTCCGAGCGTGTGCCCTCTCTCTCCGATGGGGAGTGGGGTGAGGGTAGCGATTCGGCACAGGATTATCATCAGGCCAAATATGGTGTGGCCTATGATTACAGCTACAACAACAACAACAACAATAGCAGTAGCAACAACAACAACAACAACAATAGTAACAACAACAACAACAACAGCAATACACGTCAACCGCCAGTGGCGCAGAAGAAGCATCAATTGTATGGCAAACGGGATTTGCATAAACAGAGTCCAGCAACGGTAACGGCGGCAACAGTGCCACAGCTGCCACAGCTGCCCCAACAGCAACAGTTGCCACAGCAGTTGCCTCCACAGCAGCAGAGCATCAAGTACGAGTTTGAGGCAGGACCAACCACATTTACGAACATGCAACGCAGCAGTGAGGCAAGTGCAACGCTGCTCACCAAGGAGGCGTATCACCATCATCACCATCAGGCGTATGGCATGAGTGCGAGCAGCGCTTTCACTGCCGACTATGGCATGCCACGTGCCCCATTGACGGCACAGGATTTGGTGCAGCTGAATCACACATATGCGCTGCCACATGCCACCACCACGGGCTCGTTGCCACAGGGCAGTGGTTCGCTTAGTAGACCACAGGCGAGGGACAAGAAGTCCTTGGCGGGCAGTAAACATCAGTCCAACAAAGCCGGCTCCTCCTCCTCGTCTGCCTCCTCCTCTTCGGGCTCTGGTAACGCCTCCTCCCAAGAGGATGAGCATCTGTCTAGAGATGAGAAGCGTGCGCGTTCCTTGAGCATTCCCATACCCGTGGGAGATATTATCAATCTGCCCATGGATGAGTTCAATGAGCGTTTGTCCAAATACGATCTAAGCGAGAATCAATTGTCGCTTATACGCGACATACGTCGGCGTGGCAAGAACAAGGTGGCAGCACAGAATTGCCGCAAGCGTAAATTGGATCAGATATTGACGCTGGAGGATGAGGTGAATACGGTGGTGAAGCGCAAGACGCATTTGAATCAGGAGCACGATCATCTCGAGAGCGAACGCAAACGAATTTCCAACAAGTTTTCCATGCTGCATCGCCATGTGTTCCAGGTGAGTGTGGCAATAACTCTAGTGGTGTGTGGCATGCAACTAACAGTATAACCTCTTTTGCAGTATCTACGCGATGCGGAGGGCAATCCCTGTTCACCGGCTGATTACAGCTTGCAACAGGCGGCAGATGGTTCGGTTTACTTGTTGCCACGCGACAAGTCCAATGATGCTGCTGCTGCTGGTGGCAACACGGCAACAGCTGCTGCTAGCGCTGTGACAGCGACAACGTCCAGCAGTCATCAGCATCAGTTGCAGCAGCAGCAACATGTTATGCCACATCAGCAGCAGCAACAGTCGCGCATGCCGCCGACACACTTGCAGCAGCAGCAGCAGCAGGCGTCCACACATCATCAATTGCTGCCGCAACAGCAGCAGCAGCAGTCACAGCAGCAACAGCAGCAGCAACAACAGCATCAGCAGCAGCACCACAAGGAATGAAAGTATCTGCTGCGAATTGCCGCAACAACGAGTTGGTTGTCTAACTTTCAACAGCAGCAGCAACAGGAGCAGCAACAGTTGCACTGGCAGCAACAACAGCAGCAACAGCAACACTATTGTTATGATTACTACAACAACAGTTATTTGTATTACTGAGCAAACAGCAACAGTTGCTAGTAGAAGAGTTGTTGGTTGCTGCTGTTGCTGCCTCTCTGACATAAATGTTGCTGGCAACATAATGTTTGCTGCCACTGAGTTTCTTTCTGCCCATCGGGATTATAAGATCCCCTTTCATGCCTACACTCCATCCCCCCACACACTTTCACACCTCTTCAGCCTTTTCTTTTTATTTTTTATTTTCTTGTTATTTATTTTTAAAATTTTTACAAAATTGCATTTGTAGCTATTTTTATTTTTTTTTAATTTTTCCATCCAAATTGAACTAATTTCATGAATTGTGATAAATAATTTGTATAATTAATTGGCATGGCAAACACGAAATAGTCCAAAAATTATGCTGAAAAATTCTATATTGAAACTGAAATTGTTGTAAATCATTTTAAAACTTCATTAAAATCATTAAACCATTAAACCATTAAAAACACACAAAAAAAAACACACTTATCAACGCGTCGTCCAAAATGAACATGATGCTAAAAACAACAGAAAACAAAAGGAATACCATTTACATTTACATAATTTTAGTCTGTAAAATATACATAAACAATATGATGATGATGATGATGATGATGATGAGCACATGTATAAATAGTTGTTAGGTAAAAGTTGTAAAAAGGTTTGAAAACAAAAACAAAAACACATAACATAATGCTGGATATATTTCATGGACTAAATTTATATACACACTTCTCCCAAACAAAACACAAAATAAAGTTAGCGTATTATTTACCAATAATTTTTAAGGCTTAGCTTTTAAACAACAAAAACAAAAACAGAACAGAAAACACAAAGCAAAACATTTTGTAAATACTTAAACATAATTTAGTTAAATTAGTTTATACATATTTACTATAATCCACTCGGCGCATTAGGCACAGAGCTAATTGTAAATTAATAATAATATATAAATATATATATAGTTTAAACAATAAGCAACCACAAAGAACATAAACAAAAGAAAACAAGAAAAAAACAGAAAACAAAAGAAAATAGTAAAAGAAATATTAATATTTAATATTCTTAACAAAAAACAATGTCCTATTGCATAAAGAATTCAAGAAAGAAGAGTTGAAGAAAAACAAAAACAAAAACAAAACTAATTTATAATGATACAAAACGGAAAAGAAAACTATTGTTAAATATACACAAAAAAAGAAAATAAAACATGATGCATACATATACATAAATATTAATATAAACATATATATGTTTAAATTGTTGCAATTAATTTCGCGCATCTCAAAATAATTATCGCAAAACAAAACAAAACAAACGCAAATAATGCATGTAAGAAAGAAAACTAAAGAAAAAAAGCGAAATTATTTGTTGTAAATTGTACTAAATACTTTTACCTTATTATGTCTATAAACATTTATACACACACAAACACACAAACGTAAATACGTAAAGAAATTACATTTACATATTATAAATTAACAAAAATTGAAAGTAAATGATGCTTGTGTTGAAAATATTTCAAGCATTTCCTTTCGTTTCGATTGAAATGTTGGAATAAGCATGATTCCTGCCAAATCTCCTGCATAAAGAAAAGGAAATGCTTGAAATTGAAAAACATAATATTGTTCTGGTACATACTAATCGTATGAATGTTTCTATATTGTATATGGTTATTTTATCTAAGAAACTTGTATGCTTCACAAAAATTACAAAAAAACAAACAAGAATTTCCTCAAAAAGCAAAAAAAAACTAAATAAATGAAAAAAAAAACATAAAAAAAACTGAATTAAATGCGTTTTACGTTACATATATAGGATACGTTTAAAAAACGTAACGGTTTTATTTAATTAATTTAAATTTTAGCTTTTACTAGATATTCAAAATTGTCGACCTAAAAGTATGCAACAATAATTGCTTAATATTTTGAAGCTGTATTACAAATTACCCCCTAAAACTATGCTACAAAAAATTCAACAATAAGAGCCTTTGAAGGTTTACAAAAAAGGACATAGCAGCCGTAAATCCTTACAGATTTTGACGCGACTACCCGCAATCGATTACTGGCGGTCAGATCTATCGTTTGGCATCCCAGGATAATGGGGTCATCTAAGGATCCAACCCTTCAAAATTTACAGGCCTCAGCCTTAAGAAATTGACCAAAATACACAAAATCCGGGATAACTCGATAACTACAAGGACGATCCGCATGTCCTTTGGCCAGTTGATAGTCCTGACCGAGACGCGTCGTTTGACACAGGACATTCAAGGATACGACAGGATATGGCCGAGATAAACCCGATTTTTTCCAAACAAAAAAGTCCTTATAACTCAGCTGTTTACAGGACTTTCGTCCTTTTGTTGCACTATTCTGATCCGTCGCATAGAGGACTACGTTCATGCCAAAGGACATCCGGATAGTCCTTAAAATGGCCGAGTTACAGCGTATTTTCTGAATTTTGGCCAATTTTTTACGATTTTTGTGACCCATTCCCTTAGGAAAAAATTTGCATTCAAGGATCACAAATTTCATTCCAATTATAAAATATCATTAGATAGACATGTATCCGAGACAAAAAAGTATCTTTAAGATACAAATGTATCTTTTATGTGAAAATGTAACTAAAAAAAATAAATGTATCTTTAAGATACAAATGTATTTTAAGCATAAAAAAAGCATCTAAAAAGGGTCAAAAAATTAAAAAACAATGCAGAATAGATACAAAAATATCTGTAGGATAAAAGTATCTGTGCTTGAGGTGTATGTAGTGTGTATATTTTCGGTCTTTCATTTTTTTTTTACAATCTTAATGACACTTAAATATATGTATGTGTATATTTCTAATATAGCATGTAAATAAAATACATCAATTAACTTTCATATGCTCATTCCACTTATTGTCCACACATTATAACAATTGAAGCTCATATTTCTCTCATTCATTCATTCTCTTTTAAATTCTCTTAACTTTTTCTCTCTTTTGTTGCTATTTGTTTTAAAATTTGGAATATTAGTTTACAATTGAATTAAATAGTTAATCATTGAGTAATTAATTGGAGATATTGTACAATTATATCATTTAAAATTCATTAACATGCTTTTCTCTTGTCGCGTTTTTGTTTCTTCACATTTTTTGCACTACGTTAAATAAACTAGTTTATGAGCTTTACACATAATATCAATATCGTACAGGTTCTCTAAACTTTGATTTAGATAACAAGGTATTTGTGGTATTTAACATTAGAATTTTTCATTTACATATCGTTGCGTTATATTCTTATCATTTGAGTTTAATATCAATTGTGTTTAATGCTTATCGTATAGTAAATTCATTAAAGCTAACACTAACAAAAAATCTGTGTGTGTTTATAGACTATCGTTGAATTAAAACTCCAAAAAATATATATAAACCAGTTGCAATCCCACAGCAGGGGGGATAGGAAATAATGGATGTTGCTTCTGGAATTTCGAATTCTCCATTATTAATTGGTAGTATAATTTGCTTAAGGGATTTTCTGGGTTTTCTCTAGGTATTTCTAGGTTTCATTTTTCACAGCTAACAGAGCTGCAGTTGAGTGCCCTCTGTATTGTTTTTTTCTTTCATTCTTTTTATGACTATTTGTAATTAGAATTCTATGAGCCTACACTTAGGGGGTAAAAAGGGGAGGGAGGGTTGGTTGGTTGGTTCGATCTTCGACCTGGACGCAGTGCTTGTTAAACTAAACTATCAGCACATGGAATCAATGGGCAGCTGATCTTGTTTAATGCTCAGTCTGCGTGGATTCGATTGTTTGGATCGATTGCCGCCGCCGCTGCCTGAACTTGGAAGGATCGTGACGCCTCCATTGCCACCGCCAGTGCCAACGTTGAGGGTGCTGAGACTGTTGTCGTTGCTGTTGTAATCGCTGCTGTTTATGGAATTACCGGAATTGGTTCTCTCATTAATACTTGTTAGGTTGGGTATGCTCGGCGCTGTGGTCGTGATGGATATGTGATGTCCACCCATCGTAAATGAGGCACCACCGCCACCGCTGCCACCACCACCACTGTGACCACTGTGTGACTTGTGATGGTGATTGTTGTTTAGCGGCTCCAGTTCACTGGCCAGCACGCCGTTCGGTATGGAATGCGAGCGGATTTGCAGGCGTCCCGAGTCCAAGGACTCGTCGCTAGCCGGATCCAGATGATCCACAGAAGCAGCCGACGCTATCCGCTGTAGCATGCTGGCCGCCGAGAGCGTGCGATCCGCAAAGGGCACTAAATGAGAGAGGAAGAGAGGGAGATAGGGCATAAGTCTCAATTGGAGAGTGAATAGAGCGATTTAGACTCACCACTCTTGTTGCTTCTGGTGTACTCCTTGACTTCGTCCAGCTGCTTGGCACTGCACAGTGGTGTGTCCACGTCGTAAGTGTTGTTAAACAGCGTGTAGTCCACCTCATATTCGCCCGTCTCCTTGCGAAATGACACCACATTGACGAACCTATGACCCCAGAGTATTTCCGAGGGCAAATAACTGCTGCGTGCCTGCGTTGTCATGCCCGTGGATTCGATAACACCCTCTGTAAGTACGGGAAAATGAAAATAAGTATTGGAATATGCAAAGCTAGGTAGAAAAGTTCAGTCGAGCACAAACGACCAAGTAATATCCTTATTTATATTCGATTATACGATCTAAAATCGGTGAAATTTTAAAAAGATATTGTAGAATTCTTAGTCGGGACAAATGTAGTTTAACATGCTATTCCGTTCAAAAATAGCTGCAGTTTTGACCAAGTTATCATGGTTTGAAACTTTAAAATAGGTGATGCTGTACTTCAACTACACATAACAAGCTTAAAACTCATGTCCGACCCCTTAAAGTATATATATTCTTAACCTACACAAAATTTCCAATCGATTAAAATATTTGTTGGGAACAAAATTAAAATTTTTTTTCATTTTTCGCAAAGCGGTAATTATAAAAAAATTTTGATATAATAAAAATTTTAAAAATTTTGATAAGATATTGTATAATTCTTAATTGGATTAAATGCAGTTTAAAATGCTATTCCGCTCAAAAACAGCTGCATTTTTGACCAAGTTATCACTGTTTGAAATTTTTAAATAGGTGATGCTGTACTTCAACTACACATAACAAGCTTTAAACTCATTTTCGACCCCAAAAAGTATATATATTCCTAACCTACATACAATTTTTAATCGATTAGAATAGTTTTTGGAAAGAAAATAAAAAATAATTTTTTTTTGATTTTTTAAAAAAATGTCAAGGGGTAAGTATGGAAAATTGTGCAAAATTTTGAAAAAAAATCAAATTTTAGATAAACCCAAATTTTAGATGGAGAACGAATTCTGTGATAAAATGCAGTGTAAAATGGTATTTCGCTCGGTAATCTCTGCATTTTCGACAAAGATATCGTAGTTTAAAGTTTAAAAAAAAGTAATAACAGGAATTTGAACCTTAACTAACTGAGCTTTTAAGATAAAGTTCTGTAACTAACACTATTTCCTTAAATTCAAGTTTATAAACTTTCGTAGTTATTCTTTTTTATCAGCTATGAATTTATGTATGTAGTAACTTACCCAGCATAACGACCACCTCGAAACGCTCCTTGAGCATATCCGAGGCAGACAGCATGTACAGTGGACTATTGCGATCGATTTTGTGGACAATTGTCGTGGGCCAAATGAACATTAAACGATCCTCGCCCCCATCGGCGCCCACATGCAGCTCCTGCTGATAGAAGGGCAGCACTTCGCCCTCCTTGGTGACCTTTTTGCGTATGACCTGTGCCCGTACATGCGCCTCAATGATGTGCGACTTGCGCATATCACCCACTCGGAACATGAGGCATGGCGTACCATCCCGATGGCAGATCACAGCATTGCGGGAGAAGAGCAGCGTCTGGGCACGTTTCTTGGGACGCGACAGCTTGGCAAACACAATGCCCACCATGAAGGCCTGAATGAATACACCTGTGATGCACTGTATGCACATGGTGAAGATTGCCTCCGGACACTCTTCGGTCACATAACGATTACCATAACCAATGGTCGTTTGTGTCTCCACCGAGTATAGGAAGGCAGTCATCATACCCTTGACCTCAGTGACACACACGGTATGCGTCATATTGGCTATCAGTTCGGGCTGAGTGTTCCGCAGATGTATATACTCCAGATCGTTGTGGGCAAACGCTATCGTCCACCAGATGAAGGCAAAGAAGGCCCACGATATTACGAACGAGGCGGCAAAAACAAGCAGCGTCCAGCGCCACTGTGCGTCCACCAGTGTTGTAAAGATGTCCTGCCAAAGGTAGATAAACTTTAGAGATATATCAATATTTTAATATCTTCTGTTCTGTTTTGTGCAACAACAATTGAAGCAACGCGTTTGTAGTTCTAAAATTAAATTTCATGCTGCTTTTGGGTTACTTTTGTCTCTATCCAACTACCCTCGACTGTGTGCCGTTGTTGTTAGTGTGTTAGCTAAATATAAAAAGCTCGCTTTTAAGTGTATATGTGTGTGTGTGCATCCTCTTTTTCTCACCTGCAAATAACGGCGTCGTCTCTTTGCCACATTGCCTTGCACCACATTGCATTCTCCATGCTTGAAGACCACACGTTTCCGCAATCTTCGTGAGCTGAATCTCGTCTGTCGATACCTGTTTAAGAGAGCACGAAATAGAAAGAGAGTGTCAAATTAAAGAGAAGAGCTTTTTGCATAAAGTTCTACAAAGCGTATTGATGCGTGAAAAGGAAGCACTTAGTAATATTGGGCTATTGAATTCTATTAGCTACCTCACTCTCACTCACTAGCACTCTTCACACTTGTACTAAGATGTGCTCTGCTTATCTCTAGTGCTATGTCTGCTATAAATACGTTTACTTTTCTCTGTCTCTAAGAACATCAGCTTGTCAATATTATTTTTGGCACACATTTTCTACTCTCTCTCTACATAAATTTGATAATAATTCTTCCATTAATTTCTGTGGATTTCCACACAACAAAATTTTAAGTATTTTTTTTTTTTGATAATAATTCTTCTATTAATTTCTTATTTTATAAGTATTTTCCCCTGTGTATATTTGTTTTAAAAACCATAACAACAACAAAGAGCAGATGTTTGAAAAGCAGCAAGAAGAAGAGTGAGAGATATGCCATTGCCATTATATTGTGACTGATAAATTTGTAGCGAAAAACAGGAAATGTAAGTCATCTGTATACTACATATATACAAGATGATATAGGGGTGAAGTAAAGTTTATACACTAAGAGCTTTATAACAATTTATTTTCCACAGGGGAATGAGCTTTTGGTCCATCTCTATCAGTACAAATATTTAAGCTACACTTTTTTGCATTGATTACAGGGTATACATATAGTTACCAAAGCAGATATAGGGGTGGACTAAAGTATTTACACTAAAAGTTTTGTATCCGTTTATTTTCCACAGGGGAAAAGCTTTTGGTCCATCTTTGTATACACAAATATTTAAGCTACCCTTTTTGTGCACTGTAAACAGGGTATACATATAGTTACCAAAGCAGAGCCTGTAGTAAAATGCTCACAAAGCACACCACAAACAACAAGCCGATAACGTACTGCATTAAGACACGTAATTAGTCAAATAAATGATCATTAGAATAAAGCACTTGCATAAAACAGCACACGCACAAAACTTCCTATGCTAATAAACAAAAGGATTAACTGTGAAAAGCTCTCACTGCAAGGCACGTGCCTTGCTCAAGTCTAGAGCTTTAAAAATGCGGCTAACTGGAGCGCGCTAAGCCTTCGCACAATCACAGATCAAACGATGAAATTGCACTGTGCAGATGATTTGGCATAGAAGCCAATGGGAGTCGAGCTCAAGCTAATTGTAACTGTAATCACACGAAAATATAAACTGTAACGTTACTTACTACTCACTGAAACAACAACAACAACAACAAAAAGAGCAGAGATCTGTTTTGGTTCTTCTTGTTGTTTCTGTTTCATTGCATTTTGCATGCTTTATCAGCACAGCTACACACACTCTGCACTGCTCTGTGTGCTCTTCATTCAAAAGATAGTACTTAAAGCTCTCTCACGCTTTCTCGCTCAGTTACGCTCACACTCAAGAGCGGCGTTTGAGCTCAAGTTGAAAGCAAAGGCCGCTTCATACAGCAGCAGTTAAGGATTTAAATTTAACTGCTTGCACTGCTTGCTCTGCTTGCTGGCTGCATTAGCACATTAGCTGCTTGCTATGAAACTGGCGTAATTTGTCAGTTATTTTACGAGCAGCCACAAACAGTTGACAGCCTTATAATGATTCTTTTTACGGGGATTCAGTTTCGAGTTAGTGCAAAAAATATTTCGTAGAAATCTCCATCAAACTTGACAAGACAATTTATTAAATGAGGCTTTCAATATATGTATTTTATTTGTTGTTGTTATTTTCTAAGTAATTTCATATGCAAATAAAAAAAACTGAAACCGGTTTCCAAAGTGCTTTTGTTTTTGTTATTATTATTTTTTTTTTTGTCAACTGCAACATGATTTCTGAGAGTTTGTTATGATGACCGCTTAGTCGGGGACGGGTTCAGCTGCAGTGGGCGGGGTGGGGGGTCGGTTTAAACAGTTTTTGCGGTTGCCAACAAGCAAGTTCATTAGAATCGCATATGAGTCATTTCGAGCGAAGTTTAAAATGCCAAAGCTTAGACGAGCGAAGTCGTAACATGCGAGTGATAAAGCAACGAGCTCTATATTTAGAGCCACACATTAGTGTCTATTGTATTGTGCTATTTATGACGTCACTTACGCTAACTGAGATAAGTGTGAAACTAATTGCAGGCAATTAACTGTTTGACTGCCACAGATAAAAAAACCCAAAACAAAAACTGACCTTAGACATGTCTAAAGTAGCAAACTAATCGGTGAAAGTTCTTTTGCCAATAAGTCAAATTGATTTTTGGCCCAAAGCCAACGAATTATAAATGCAATTTGCAATTAAAGCAAAAAAAAAATCGGCCGACAAAAAGTTACTATACTATACTATATAGTAGCTGTAGCTGTTTTGTTGAGCGAGGTCGGGATTTTTTTTTGATCAATCAACGGAGCACACGGAAAAGTTCTTGAGTATCTGATGAAAGCCAGCATTGACGTCATATTTGGACCAAAACGTATATATATCCACTTGAATTAATGTTAAACAGATATGCACCATATATGTTTACCGTTATTATATGACCCACCAAGATGTGTGCAGCAAATGTGCCTGACATTTCAGCATGTTTTCTATATGATTTGTTTTCAACAAGTGCATTTGCCAAGCAGCAAATGCCAAAAGTCAGACAAATATATTGTATATATATCTGTATAACTGTATAAGGTACAAGTGTATATATGCATGTTTAGCTAGAAATATCTATTGATAGAGCTGTCATCAGCGAGTGCCACCTTTGGTGCATAAATTAACAGCATTTTAAATAGCCAAATACCAACTAGATGTGCATTTAAGCAGACTGATCGACTAAAACATACTCAGTAGAGAATAAGCTAAAGGATTTAACTCGATTTATGCATAGAAGTATAACCAATCTTTAAAACTAAGAAGCATCGAGTTAATGGAACACAATCTTTACTAGCATTTTCTTAATATCAACTCAAAACTTTAATTTCTTTACAACTTTTTTGTTTCTTTATCAATTTCTATTAAATATTCAGAATATATAGAAAAGAGACTATTTAATATTTACACAATTTTCATAATATTATAGATTGAAATATATGGCTGATATTTTGTTTGATATTTGCCGTTTTGTAAACCCCTTTTGGCCAGTTTACTTCAGTTTGTTGATCTCGAAAAGCAGATGTTTTTGCTATTGTCTGTATACAGATGCTATATACTATATATGAAGCGCATAGATATTGTGTATATCTACTTATTTATACAATTAGCTATGTTTTTTTGTATAATTTCTTCCTTTTGGCAAATACAAATCGGAAAAAACGCACGTAAATAGCAACTGGAAATACATTGCATGCGATTTTTGAATGAAAAGTACACAGAATGGTTCCACATACGCTCTGAAAAGTTCGTATCGTTTCTATTAGAGGGCGCAGTAGAATAAAATCTATATCATTTTAAACCAACCTTAAGATATAAAATCAGGTGTCAAACTAAGATAAGGTAACGTATTAAAAAATAAGAACGTGGTTGATGAAACATTTTTCATGAAAAAATGCCGCTGACCAAAGTGCTAAATGTTCACTCTCTCCAGAGAAGCTACTATCGCAAGGGTTTGCTAAATTCCTACAGCCATATAGCACCGAGGACGATGAACGTTCTGACGTCCAAAAACAGTACGGACGAAAATATCAAAAAATCCACAAAATGATTTTGAAGACCCAAAGAAAAAGTGATACTGACACTCTAAAATATCAAAGAACGCTTGACTATCACTCGGAATATGGGTATCAAAGCTCTGTGCAAAGTGTCCCGCGAGCTCACATGACCAAAAGCAACAACATATGATCTAGCATCACTTCAATCGTCAAAGTCATTTGCGTCGATATGTGACAAGATAAACGTGGCTCAATTTCACTCCGAGTCCAATCGACATCACCGAGTGACTCACGCGATAACCGACTCCAAAGCGTGGAAAGACGCAACAGTCACTGCAATCGTCAGTATTTTGATGCGCATGGATAATTTTCATTAAAAAAAAAAAAAAAAAAACAGCGAACGTGGAAGCAAAGAAAGGGGGCCCCCGAAAAAAAAAAATTAAAAAAATTGTTTTCTATTAAACGATACGACTTTTCAGCCCAACTGTTATATATACTATATAGTAGATAAGCCCACAGGTATTATGTATATTTAGCTGTATTAATTAGCTATGTTAGTATATAGCCCACACGGCTAAAACACTTGTTTAAATTGTATATATTTTAGCCTTAACTGAGTCACTTAGCTCACATTTGTAAATGTGATTCAGTTAGCGATCACGATTTACTATATAGTTATATGTATATATATGCTTATCGATATTACCTGAGCAGCTCCTCGCGCCAGGATTGCTCACTGGAATGCGTGGCCCGATAAACGATCATCGATAGGCGACTGAAACTGCGACGCAACTCTGACATTTTGTTATTTGTTCTGTTAACACTTTAAAAATACTTAACAAAGTTGAAAAAATACTATTGTTACTCTATATTTTAGGTGTTTTTTTTTTCTGCTTCAAAACTTATTGGTTTTTTTTTGCTTGTTCTAGTTTGTCATTGATATAAAAATAAAACACAGACAATGCTTCTGCAGCAGACGACGACGAGCCGAGTAGCCCCAGCCTCCCAAGAAGTTATTTAAGCCATTTTCTAGCATTTTGTTAACACTTTTTTGCACTTAAGAACCAAGAGGGAATACAAAAGCAAGAAGAAATGTAAAATATATTCGATATTTATGTGTTTAGCACGCTCTACTGTAGTACAGCTGTTTTTATTCAGTTCTATATTGCTGTAGTTCTGTTTTCGACTGCGAACCGAGCGATCGAGCAACATTTTACCAACTGAATTGAACTCAAATTGTACGAATAAGTATACAAATGTGAATACAAATACGAATACAACTACGAATACGTTTAAATGTACAATATCTATGTGGATATTACGAGTACCTCCCTCCCCGTAGAACCCACGCAAGTATAAAATACCACCTCTCTCTTCACGATCTACATTCTATATTCTACCTCTCTCTGTCTCTCTCAGTCGTACTCTCTCTGCAATTGCACATGTTTTGAGTACGAGGTGTGAGTGTACGAGTGTCTGTATAGCGAGTGTCTATGATATAGTACTATTGTAGATCGACATGGACACACAACTAATGCCATTGTATCTATAAGCTGTTATCATACTGTATGTGTTTATATGTGTGTTTCTAATATCTTATATCTAATGTCTGCCTCATTAACTCCATGTGTAATTGTTGTTCTGATATAATTATTTCCATAACATATAATGACAAATGTTTGACACGTTTTATTGAATTTTTAATAACATCAATTATAATATTCCAAAATTTGTATCAAATTGTTCAAGGATTCTATTAGTTATAAATTTAACAAGATATAGTGAACCGATATCACTAAGTTAGCTTTAAAACTAGGAGATTTGAATAGAAACAGACGAACGGACAGACAGACACTCGAACGGAAATGGCTATGTCAACTCGTCTGTTGTTGCTAATCAGGAATATATATATATATATATACCTTATAGGATATTCCTTATAGGATATACCTTATAGGATCTAAAAATCATTCCTCAATGCGTTAAAAACTTCTCTACAAAACAATAATATTCTCTGCCAGGGTATAAATATATTTAATAATGTTCTACCTCTAGAACTTTTTGGTTAAAATTTTCCCAAGACGTATATCCATTAATACTATATATTGATTCACATAAATATATAAATGTAAATATCTATTCTATATTCTTGGTATGCTTTTGTCAAATATAATTATTCGGAAAACGTAGAAATAGCGCCATATATTTTGAAAAGATATACAAATATATATGTATATACATATGTATATGCCACACATTATACACTATATAGCATATAGCAACACCCTCCACAACCGGTTTGAACCGCACCGTGTTGGTCGCTCTCTTCGTATGCCAAAAGCGATTATCCAAGAGATTTTTGTTCTATATTGCGCATAAAAATAGCCAAAGATCCCAGTAGTCATTAGAGCAACAAGAGAACTATTTCAACTATTTTGATCAATTGATATAAAATATGTTAGTATAACTCTAAAATATCTTACTTAGTTCTTCTTTAATTAACAACTGTAATTGTCTTGTTTTCTAATCTTTTGATTAGCTTAATCAAATACAATGTATCAAACACGATCATAAACACAAATCTAACAAATTTCATCAAGTATTGAAATTAAAAGTGGTTTGCTAATGAATTCTAATCGTTTGTATTGTAGTGCCGTAAACTTATTATCGAATCCATGAACGTAACATATGTATAAATTACGTCGTAAAGTTTTATATACAGTATATATGTGCATGATCAATCTGGTAATTAAGTTTTTTTTTTGCATATTTATGGCATTATTAGCTCATCCAAAACTTTAACGCTCATCCAAAACTTTGACGCTCATCAATCACTTGCAAACTACTATACACTGCAAAAAACCAGTGTTACTTCTAGGCAGACCTTTTACAGACCTATACCTATATCTTATCGTGTGTATTTATCAGAAAAAACTACAAATTAACTGGACCTAGCAATAAGTAATGCTAGGAAAGTACCCGCAGCATTAAAGATCTATGAGTAACAGTTTTTAATATTGGCAAAATAAAACAATAACAAAAAATTCATGCGATTTTTTAATTAGCTCAGCAATTCATGATATGGTTTATCATACAAACAGTTTTGTAACCGTTGTGACGTCAACGATTGCAGTGACGCACCTGTAGCCAAGTGTTGATAGCGATGAGACATACTACAGCTACTTGGAATACAGGTATACAATCTTAAATAAGACCCAAACCACTGTTTTCATGACTAAAATGTGACCAGCATTAAGACCCGCAAACAGTAGCCGCATAACGCCATGTTTTCAATGGACTTTGCTGGCCATAAAAGCTAAAGAACTCATCAGCTTGACAGTCTAAATAGCAGATATGGTAGCTAACCTTGTATTACCCACACATGACAGTTGGGGGTTCAAAGAACTCTCGTTAAATGCATATAGAACTATAATTTTCAGCAGGTTTTTTAAGGTTGTTCCACTTTACAAATAGGTTAATTTTAATTTTAGCAAACAACTGCTAATAGTCTCTTGCTTTTTTTAGATTTCCTAAAAACCGATAAAGTTAATTAAATTAAAATATTGATAAATACTCGTTTGCAGTTTTTGGATAAAAGCATGCCACTAAAAGTTAAACGTCAGTTAAAAATATATGTACATATATATATGTATATAGTCCAACTAAAGTTAAGTATCATTTCCTGCTAATACTCATAATTTTTATACCCTCTGAGGGTATAGGGTTTGTCAGAGTAAAGGCAGAAGGAGGCGTCCGACCCCATAAGAAATCTTGATCAGCATCAACAGCCGAGTCGATATAGCCATGTCCGTCTGTCCGTCCGTCTGTCTGTCTGTCTGTCTGTCTGTCCGTATGAACAAACAGATCTCAGAGATGGTAAGAGCTACAATATCCGTTTTAGTCAGTATCGACCACATATTTAGTCAGTCAATACAAGTTTGTTTCCTTTTTTTGATGCCACGCCCCATTTGCCCACAATTTCCGAAAAACCAGACATACCTCGGAAAAAATACATGTTTTTTGCGAATATCTCGGTAACTATAATACGTAGGGATACCAATTTTGGCATGCAGGTTGCTATTTACAATATTAATATAATGCCATCAAAATTTATTGGATGCCACGCCCCCTTCGCCCACAATTGCGTTAAAACTTCGAATGCCTCTGGCTCACTTATTTCTTAACGTATAGTTTTGTAACTTGGTGTATAGTTAGAGACAAATAATATTAAGCAATACTGAAAATTGCATCAAAATCGGACTATAATTAAAAAAGTTTTTTATACATACTTAAATTTTTATCGCAATAGCAGTGCACTGCTTTTGTTTACGCTGCAGTGTTTACAAGCAGTGCGCAAGCATGCTTGTGTACCTAAAACTTACTTAGTGCACTGCTTGTGTGTATAAAATTTACTCATTGCACTGCTTGTAAGCAGTCCAAAATGAATTCATATAATTGAACACGAAGCTCAGAGGGTATTACACGGTCGGCATGCCCGACTGTCATTTTCTTTCTTGTTTTAATCAAGCTTTATCTTGTCTTGTCTCTCTCTGGTCAGAGCTCAGTTCTATAATTAAATTCGTTTATATATTCCGCTAATCTTGACTTTTTAGTCACGCCAAAAAAAAAAAAACAGGCGAGCAAAAAACGACAGAGAGAGGGAGAGATAGAGTGATAGATAGTGATAGAGAGGGGAGAGAGATAATGAATGTAGCATATAATTAGCAAAGATATTTTTTTTTTTATATTTTCGACTTTAGTCTGGTGATTTTCCATCATAAATATCTGAAGCAATCCGTGATTAAGTCGTGTTAACGGAAAAATGTCAGCATCAAAAAATTTGAGAGAAATTCAAGAGTCAAGCGAGCCCAATATAAAATACCCTGTAGTTATTCTACTATCAAAAATATTTAGACATATTAATGCTTCTTTGAAAGCTTAGATAAAATTGTTCTGTTTGCAGTGTAGACAAATCTGCATGCCAAATCTAGTAGCTCTAGCTCTTATATTTTTGAAGAGCTACTGTTTATACAGACAGACGGAAGGACAGGTGGACTGTTGATGAACATACATACATATATTATACACATTTTCTTTTTGACGAATCTGCATGCCAAATCCAGTAGCTCTAGCTCTTATACTTTTGAAGAGCTACTGTTCATACAGACAGACGGACGGTCAGTTGTATAAGTTATACACATTTTGTTTTTGACAAACTTATTATACCATTGCTTTTGTGTTAAAGTACAGGGTCCAAAAATGCCAAAAAGCTGCCCAAAATTGAAATGGAAAAGTTGATGGAATGAGACATAGTTTGCATATGTTATTATCACAAGGCCCCAAATTCGGCGAAAAAAGTTGTTTAACTTTCCTCATAATTGTGAATACTTTAACAAACAAAGTATCTATATTCGTGGGTAGCTATATTTATGAGTTAAGCTGAATCTATATCTGTGAATGTGGATGTATCTATATCTGTATCTGTCGCATGACATGCTCAATAAGCGTGTCGCTTAAGCGGCATCTTTTAATGAGTCATACCACCACCAAGGCTCAGTGCCCGTGCTCTTTGGTTCCTCTTCCCAATCTCAGGCTCCCAATTTCAAGGCCTATGGAGAGACTCCACACCTCTTGCCAAGTGCTAATAAATGCGCAATATTGGATGAGACACATTTAGGAGTCTTATTGTTATCAACATGATTTGGTCATGGTCGACATTATTTGGTTTCTGTCTCTCTGTCGTCTGTCTGTCCGTCTGTCCGTATGAGTGTCTGTCTGTCTGTCTGTATTTTTTTGTGTTTTTTATCTGTTTAAGTTGTCGCTTGTAAATAATACTGAAAAGTACACACACCCGCTAAATAAGCCTGGTAAATATCAAGAGTGTATATATAGTTGTGGCCAGGCATGTGACAGACAGAGCTTGAAACAACACTAAAGACACCTGCTACAAAAAATGATCATCCACATGCGCCGTTAGTTAAGCTAATGACTATACGCTTTCTACATCTCTCAAAAAAAAAAAAATTGAAAAAAATAAAAGCGAGTTGCAAAAAACAAATAATAATAAACTAAATAATTTTGTACAGTCTGCACAAAACATTGTATAGCAAAATTTTCAGACGATTTCGCTCTGTTTGTATATACTATAATGATATTTACAGTTATTTACATGTGTAAATTACCAAGTTGTATTTACCCGGAAAGCTTTACAACTTGGCATTTACGGATAACGACAAAAAAAAAACAGACCGAGTTATATAGTTATATGAACATTGTATACTATATAGTATAATAAACAAATAAAAACAACAAATAAACGTGCAAATCCATTGTCATTTGCACTTTCAATACACCTTCGATATGTCAGATATGTCCAGTTACTTATGGGATGGCATGCACAGACATGCACAGAATTGCATTTAACATTTAAGGTGTACAGTCAGCGCAAAAGCTTGATTTATAATTATGTCTTTTCTCGGTGTTGGCGTTTATATATGTATGTACATATATATTGCGAATCTTAAATGGTTTTCATACTCATTATAAGTCAAGTGAAACTGTCGCTATAAAATGGGTTAAAGTGTTAATTGGCCAAGCGAGCCGTCTTGTCTTATATGGTAGTATATAAAGTACCTGCTTCTACTTATCTGCAAACCTTGAGCTATTTATCTACACACATTGCTTAATATAGACTTTAAGTACTAACTGCAATTGTATTTAGATATGGTATGTATATATTTACATATGCTTTATGTATAAATTGAGCAAACAAATAAGTGTGCAGTTCAATTTTTGAAATAGCTTAAAGCCTAACGATTTACAGCTCAACAAATTGGTAACAAATTGAGCCTCAGTCATTTTGTACCGGCCTCTAATTTATTTATAAAGGTAAATACCGGCATTTATATTCCCCAAACGGCTTTAAAAGCGACTCACGACTTCACGCCTCACTCATTTGCTGTTACCCCTTCCCCCCGTCTCACTCCCACTGCGTGTGTGTGAATGAATCGCATGCCAAAACTTCCTGAGGCCACTCACAGCGCTCTCTCAGAGAGCAAACAAGAACACTGCACGTGAGTAAGTGCGTGGGTGGCTGCATGAGAGCAAGAGAGCGCGTATCGGTTATGGCTGGAGTACAGTGTTGCTGAGTGACCGGCGCAGGCATTGCAATGCCTACCATGCGTTTGTTTGTTTTGTTATGCTGCGCACTCTTATAAACAGCAGGCGGGCAGCCAGGGCAGGCAGGCAAGCAGCTGCTGTGCAGTATAAGAGCTGCAATGTTTTTGTTGCTATGCAGACAATGTTTTGGCCTGCGCGCGGCATATTATAAAACATAGACTTTTTGGCATCTGCTGTGCTGTGCTGTACTTTACACATTTCGTGTGTAAATAAATACAGTTAAATGGATGGATTGGCCTCTTGAGTTTTGAGTTCAATGCAATTGAAACAAGTTTGTTGCTTAAGGAGCGACATCAAACAATAATAACAACAACAGCATTGCAAAACAAAGCAATGCACTTGAAAAGCTGCACTACTACTACTACTCCTATTACTGTTATTGCTACTTATTTACAATTTAGTAAGTAATTAAATTGATGAATGCCAATATATGTATGTACAGATGTATTTGATAAATGAAATCGTTTAGCAAGACACAAACAAGCACAGCTATTTTTTTTTTTTTTTTCTCAAAAATGTGTGATTGTGTGTGTGCGTGCAACTTACACGTACATCGCATCGACGAGATCCCGCTCCCAGGTCATCAGTCGCTTCATGTTGTTGCCTCAAAGGAAATGCGAAGTGCGAAATTCGAGATTTTTTTTTTACAAACTTTAAAATTCAACACACACACACTTTGAGACGCGTGCGTGTTATACAATAACAAAACGCAAAATGTTTTATATGTAAGTGTGTTTTAGATTTGTTTTTTTTTGTTGTTTTTTTTTGAGGTCGGCGAAAACGCGGCGACAACACGCGGCGTCGCTGACGCGACAGCAACTAAACTGTAACGGACGTTCAATAGCAGCCGCAGTAGCAGCAGCAGCAGTGACGGCGACAGCAGCAGCAGCCAGCAACAGTAGCAGCAACAGAGGCGAAATATGCTAATATATATGTATTGGTGTGTGGCTGTGGCAGCGGCTGTCGGTGTTTGACGAATGACAGCTCCTTCTCGGTCGAGCGGCTCTCAGCTTTGGCTTTGGGCGCTCGCTCTCTTCGCTCCTGTTACAACCTTGACGTTGTTGGATGTTGATGCGACAAAGCAACAAAACACAGCAGCAGCAGCGCCACAAAAACGAATTACAATTATAATAATTGATATTTGTATTTTATGTATAAACAAAAGATTCGAGCACTCTTTTTTTTTTTGTTTTATAATTATTTTTATTTTTTTTATTTTGTATAATACTGGTTGCTCTGGGTGACGTTATTGCTGGATCTGGTTAAGTATGGGAATTTTGCGAAGCGGAGGTTGTAGTTGTTGTAGTTGTTGTTGTTGTTGCTATTTTTACCAACACTCTTTTGTATCACACTCACAAAGCGAATTTTTATTTTGAGCTGTTCGCTTTTTTTGTATCAGAAATGCGTTCTTTTTGTGGTTGGAAAGGCGAATATGGTTTTGATTTTGAAATATACAAAAACGCGCATTATACGCACAGCAACTGTTCCGGCCGACGTCGAGCGGAACTATTTACGTTTTTTAATGAAGATAACGCGCACGTAACGGTACGCGTATTTTAAAACACTTTTTTCTATTAAACGATTGTCCGCGTGCAATTACTGATGCGGCGGCGGCGTCTCATTTGCAACTAACAATGCGTCGCTGCATGTAATACGTATTAAAATAACTTCAGCAGCGTCAGTTGTTGCTCTCTCTCACACACACTCTCGATCAAATTGCAAAGAGCGCACACGTAGAAGAGATGTGAAATGAACAGAGCGCGTGAGCGAGTGAGTTTAAGAGAGATCGACGAAACGAACGAAAGGCGCACCTCGCGGCGACGTTGGTCTTGGCAGCAACAGCGCAGCGCAGCACAGCAGAGCACAAGCACAGCAGGTGTATTACTTGATGCGAAGACGGCTCAACTCAAACTGAAATGCTCAGTTGACAGCATTGTTGCTATTTATTTCAATTTCAAATAGCATGTGAAAGAGCCGCCGATAGCAGCAGACGCCGCGTCTCTGTCGATAGTAGCAGCAGCAGCAGAGCAGCATTGACAAAAGCATGCTGCTAAACACAAACAAACAAAACTGAGCAACAACAACAACAACAACAACAAGATGGCATGTTAAGAAATGTGCGCGGACGACGCAAAAAGG
Source organism: Drosophila tripunctata (assembly GCA_035047385.1). NCBI lineage: Eukaryota > Metazoa > Arthropoda > Insecta > Diptera > Drosophilidae > Drosophila > Drosophila tripunctata. The sequence goes on along the minus strand of JAWNPS010000129.1, from coordinate 782,534 downwards.
AGAACGAGCAACCAAAATGAAATACAACAGCTGATAATTTTTTTTTATTCGTTTTTTTTTTGTGCTTTCAATTCTTATTCCCCTCACACAACGAATAAAACGACAGAAAAGAAATAAGAAAAAACAAAAATACAACAAAAAGGCCGGCGCGTTTTGCCATGCGACAAACGCAAACAGAATTAGCTGTAAATTTTCAACACTATCTGCTGCAGATTTGCAGGCAGAGTCACTTAGCTACATATACAAACATGTGTATTTATTCTTGGCGCTTAAATCAAGGCAATTAACTCGAATACTTTCTGTCGCATTCGCAGTCGCCGTCGCAGTCGCCGTTCCTGTTGACGCTGACGTTGAAGTTGTCGCCGCCGCCGCCGCTTGTCGGCAAAAGCTCATAAAACAGCAGGCTTACGTTGCGTATACGTAATGCGAGTGCAAATACAAATACATAATGTAGTAAGTACTAGTATTTGTAGTTGAGTGTAAAGTACAGTGTATTATAAAGTGTTTATTAACATTTACAGCGTCGGCTGTTTAAATAATTTAATTGTTATTGTTGTTGTTGTTGTTTTTGTTGCGAAACGAAGGTAATTAATTGCAATCTTTATTTAGCTGAATGCGTCAAGGGGCGTGTTATAAAAGGGCGTGACATTTGCATACATAAAAGTATCTTGTTGCACATATCGTGAACTTTTAACCCCTTTATATATTTTATACATATCAGCGCAAGATGACAGCTAACATTGGACAGACGTCTGTTGTGTCGTCATTAATATTATTGCATTTCAAATTTTATATGCAATTTTTTTTTTTTTTTTTAATTTTCACTTATCAGCACAGAGTATGGAAAGAAGTACTTTGCACACGGCCACAGAAAAAAAGGAAGGCCATAATTAAAGACAGCTAAAATACAGTGTCTACAATTGCAATCAACTGTTTTTTGATACTCATCACAGACATGTGATGTTCAGAGCACCTGATTCCAACCGGAAACATAGAAGAAGAGACGCATAGAATCCTCTTAATCATTATATACTTTATAGCATACTTTATATGAAGTGTATCTATCAAGTGTAGGTAAATTTTGCTCGAATTTGGCCAAGTTTTACGGGCACACTTAAAATTCTGCATGAATGAAATCTAAAACTAATCTGTATTAATTTTTGAGCAATATAACTAATATTTCTTCACATTGTTTAAGATTATTATTGAATTTCAGAATATTCTAATCTCACAAATCAAAATTAAGCGTTTAATTAACTATAAAAGTTACTTTTCTGCTAAATGTCTAAGCTTTCCCAACTGTCTATAATACCAATTTGAAGAAATTACTTGGTATTACCCCTAAAAAAGTATACCCAGTGCTTATTACCGCAGAGTAATGTCAAGAGCAACAGCTGAGAATAATAAATTCAATATGAAAATAAACAAAATGATTCAGCAGATATGTATATGTACATATATTTATATATTGAAATGTCTGGCGATCTGTCTAAACTAATAAAATCAATTTGCGCAACAAAGCGTCAAAGAAATACCTGTTTATCAATCGATGTATGTATAGATTTTTTATTGTACATATGAGTACATAATTAATTTTAGCACAATAACAGAGAAATCAAAATCAATAATAATAGAAATTTTATGAAAAATTAATCATACGCCGGGAGTGCCAAAATAGAGATTATGAAAGAAAGCAATCAAATGGCCGGAAATTTGTTGTATGCCTATCAAATTGTATATGGCCAATATGCAAAATAATTTTGTAGTAGTTGTTGTTGTTGTTGCTGTTGTTGGTATGGCTCAAGCATGCCTCTTTGGCATGACAACTGAGCCAATGTACATAAATATAAGCACGAGTACAAAACAATCATATATTGTCTATATTAAGCACTGAGCAATTTGCATTTGCCATTAGCAGCAGATCGTGTATGTAGTTTTTTTTTTTGAGGTGGACAAAAACAAACCAAAAACACTATACAACACAACATTAGAAGACATCGAAGCATAACAATTTACATTTCTTTTGGCCCGGCAACAGCTTTGAGGAAATCCCCACTGGCAGTTGGCCAACAGCTAACAACTAACTGAGTTGAGATATATTGAGAAACATTCTATGTTGTTTCGGTTTCTGTTTTTAATTTGTTAATTACCGCATATCAATAAATAAATTCATAAATAATGCGCATTAACAGCAGCAGCAGCAACACAAAGTTCTAGTTTTCAACTGTGCCGAAATATTTGTTTATCGCTTAATTATTTACAATTAAAAGCGTTAGTTGACTTACTTATGCAAATTAATGCCAAGGTGCCAAGCGAGTCGTTGACTCGAAATTTTTATCACCCAACGCACAACGAGTCTCATTTGCTCAAACTACTCAAGAGAGAGAGAGAGAAAAAGCGAAATATTGAGACAAACAGCAACAAAAACAAACAAACAAACAATTTATTTGCTTTAGAATTGGGCAAAACCAAAACAACGATGTTTGCAATATTTTGTGGGAGAAATATTTAAGAAAAAAGTTAAGTAAAGTAAATAGAAAATTTCATTTGTAAAAGTCAACAAAGTTGCGATTACCACTAACAGAATCGCATATATTTTCAAAGTTATAAATAAAGTTATATGCATAAGAAAATTTATAAAAATTATTCAAGTATTTATATTTTAAAAGCAGAGTTCAGCTATTATTCAAAATTAAATGTTAAATAAGAAAGTAAAGTTCAACTGAGAACGCCCGAGCATATTTTTCCCACTGTCTTTTATTTTCGATTATATAAATTTAAATCGGTGAAATCTTCAAACTCGACCCCATTAAGTTTACATGTTCCTAACCTAGACAAAATTGATCATCAATTAAATATTTTTTGGAAACAAATTTAGAAAAAATTTTTATAAATGTTTGAATTTTTGATGCAGAATTATTTATTGTAAAATGTAGTCTAAAATGGTATTTCGTTCGAAAATAGCGGCAGTTTTGGCAAAGTTATCGTAGTTCAAAGTTTTAAAAGAGGCGATAACGCGACTCCAACTGATTATAACAAGCTTAAAACTAGTTTTCGATCCACTAAAGTATACATATTCTTAACCTACACAAAATTGATCATCAATTAGGATAGTTTTTGGGACACAAATAAAAAAAATTTTTTTTTTAATTTTTTGAAAAAATGTCAAGGGGTAGGTATGGAAAATATGCAAAAATTTTGAAAAAAATCAAGTTCTAGAAAAGTTTGAACTTTAGATGCAGAACTAATTAGGCGTTAAAATTGAGTGTAAAATTGTATTTCGCTCAACAATCGATGGAGTTTTAGCCAAGATATCGTAGTTGAAAGTTTTAGAATGGCTACAAGAAACGAATACGGCTATATGGACTAGGTATTTGCTAGCTTTTTGTTTGGGCTGCACGATGATCAGTGAGCGCAAAGACCTTTATAAATTTTTGTCTGCGAATTTACTTAGTTTTTAGACAAACAGAATAGTTACAAATTGCTAAGAATTAAACGTCATGCTTAAATAGTTTTGCCCAAAAAATAAAATCTAAACATCGATAGATTTTCTCAGCTCTATGACTAAAAGCGTTCAAACCCTTCTCTAAATACTAAATATATGCATCTGCATATATATATATACAGTAAGTAAGTATTCAGTAAACAGCGTACGCGACTAACCCAATTAAAGCTCCAAAAAGCTTACTTACAACCGATCCAAAAACGAGCCGACTGAAAAAAACAGCAGGCGGAAATCATATTTAATTGTCCACCCACCGACTGCCTTAAATCAAAATAATTTAATTTTGTCATTCATCCAATCAACTGAAAGTTTATCTTATTTGTTTTATATGCTCACATGTCATTCCGCTGACGCTGATTCGCAATCGCTGACGAAGTCAGGCATAGAGACAGACATAGAGACAGGGATGCGAATTGAGAGCAATACGTGTGCGGAAAAACAAATGAGTTGAAGCAACAACGATTACATTATCACACATTTCTATACTATAAACATTTTCTCTACATATGCAAATGTTGTTGCAGATAAGCTGGATATATCGATAACATATGTAAGTATAGCAACAGGTGTATAATTTTTATGTGTGTTTAGTTAACAGCTGTTAATAGCTTAATGCAAGTCTAGTACGTCACCTTGTACTAAAACAGAAACCAATTGAGAATAATTAGTTGGTGAGTGTTTTACTTGCTCTCTCCCTCTATCCATCTCTCTCTCTGTGTCATTCTGTTTTTGTTTTTCTCTGTGATCTTTGGCAAAAAGCCCTGGCCTAATTTCATGTCACCGTGGCGTATGCGTAATTTGTTCTGGTTCAAATTAGTTACACTGACTTTACGTTTAAATACCCTGTAAGCAGTTCATAAATATATTAAAATTACAGTGATCTCAAAAGTATGCTACATTATGCGTTGCACACTTATCAATGCTTTTCTGTTATTAATGCATTTATAGTAATTTATTATCTATGATATTATCTAGGCTTAAGTAGCTTTTAAAATACTATATAAAGCCGATAAAAATATTAAAAATTTTCTCTCAACTCAAAGACTTTAATATTGAATGCCCCAGAATTGTTACACCATAAAACACAAAAGTAGTCTGTGAATTGGTCGAAATATTTAAGTAGCTTATTTAATTAACTATAATTTAATCTATGTTTGATAAGTCAGCTTAAAATAAGGTTTGAAAATTGGTCGACAAAATAGCTTTAAACTCTACAGCTTTCTTTGCTTCTAAGCTTAAAATGTCAGGTCGAAATTGGTAAAAAAAAAATATATTGTGATATAAATTATAAACAAACTGTGACAATCATAATTTCTGTATTTTGTGAAATACTTAAATAAAGTAGGTCGATAATAAGGCCGACAAAATAGGTCAAAATGGCAATTGTCCTCTCTGTCGAATCTTGAGATAAATGGATTGAAAACAATCTGTAGTTGGCATTTCGACCAATTTTATCGGCCTTATTTTCGGCCAAATTTTTCAAAGTATTTATAATGTATGTAGAAATTGAACAGAAAACTGCAGTTGAAACTAGGTAAAAATTTTAGAAAATAAGGTCGAAAATATAGGTCGACAATATAGGTCGAAAATGTAGATCAAACAACTAGTCGAAAGCCCATATACGTCTAAGCAAATGTAATTGCTTGTTACTGTAGAAAACTTATTCTCTCCATGATATTAAGAACTTTTAAGCAAAAAAGAGACAACTCACCTGGTTAATGGTCCAGGGGATTCGCTGACCGCCTTGATGGATCGCCTGAGTTGTCTGTGGAATGTACCGAAAAAGGATTCCTTGCGGGAGAGTAAAGTACCGCTGCCACTCGATTCACCGCCGGCGCTATTGATGCCTGATCCATAGGTGGCGGTACGATTGTAGGTCTGATCCGCAGTGACTACACCGTCTGGTGTTACATCTGGAATGCTCGTAATGGGCGTAATACTTCCCGTTGTTGTGGTTGTTGTTGTGCCCGTAAGTTGCTCCACATTGAGGGGAGTTGTTATGTCCAAACTGTTGTCGACTTTGTTGTTGTTGTTGTTATTGTTGTTGCTGTTGTTGGACATTTTGACAATCACCGGTGTCTTGGATTTGGCCTTATCGTCGTCTAACAACTTTGTCCAGGCATTTTCGCCCACAGCCTCCGTTTTATCCATAATCATTCTATTTGGCATTTGCTACTTACTATATATTATATATATATATATGTATATTTATAGGATCTACTAGTTATTTAAATACTTCTTGAGGTCTAATGCTCACTTTGGTCTCTTAATGCAGTTGTTGTTAGAGGTATACATATGCTTTAGGTCGACTTGGCAAGGCATTCGTTATAATGGGAAATTGTGCAAATTGCTGGTCGCACTTTTGGGCTTTACATTCAACACTCTGGTCACACTCATCGAGACGAATTTGTTGTTGTCGTTGCTGTTGTTGTTGTTGTGGAGTTCTGGAAATCAAATACAAATGAAACCAGTTAAGGAATCGTTATCACTGCCCATAAACATTAGCAAAATGTTGTTAAACTCTCAAAAACTCGTTACTATTTAAATATGGGTGATTTTTTTTTTTGATTATGAGAAATTTGTTGTTTCTTTTTTTTATTTATTTATTTATTTATTTTTGTTTTGATTTGAGTTCATTAATTGGCTTTAATTTCGTGCATATGTTATTATTGAAACTAGCTAACATTATAATAAAATTACATTTAATTCGTTTAATTGGGAATTATCTATTCGATAATTGGCATTTATTTCTTGTTAAGAAATTAATTAAATAACACTAAATACACTATTTTTAGCTCTTTCAAGCTGTTCACAGCTGCTGTCCACACAAATATAGACACATATTAATTTTTGCTAATTTTTCACACACTTTTGGGCCAAGTTTTCACTTGTGTTTATTGGCCATTTGTTATTGTTTATACATTTAATGCTCGTTAAATGTTTTTAAAAATAAATGCATGATTATTTTTTTTTGTTTTTGTTTTGGAAAACATTTTTCGCATACATTTTACGCTAGACTTGTATATTTTATATATGATTTTTTAATTGTTGGCTTAACAAACTTTTTGCCGTAAATGTATAAAATCGTAAATGTATAAAGCGATTTCACTTTTGAAACGTGCGAAAATCACAAAACTGTTTTTTTTTTAAACTTAATTATGCTGCAAAATTGCTCAATTTTATGTTGAACTGTAACTCGTATCATTATTATTATTACTATTATTATTGACACTTGTTGAGCTTTAAAAACCGTTAGACGAGAATCTTGCGCGTATAACGCAAAGCGAGGCGAGGCGAAGCGACGAGTTCCAAAATGCGAGACGAGAAAATGACTTACTAGGAGCGAGGCGAGATGAAGACTGCTGCCGTTTGTTTGTTTTGCACTGTGGCTATGTCAGATGTCTGACTGACTGACTGTGTGTGGCTGTGTGGCCGTGTTGCCGTGTAGTTACGAGTGTGTGTGCTGAGCACGCACGCGCTGTGGTCACACTGTTCTTCTACTGCAAGGCAGGGGTTTCAAAAGGGGCGGGGGGACGCGAATCGGGAAACTATGGCCCGGAGGCGTTTGTGTTTTTTTGCTGTTTTGGCTTTGCTTCTTGCCTCCGCAGCGTATGAGCAGCGTTTGCAAATTAACTTGGCGCTCGAGTGCTCGTTGCCAGTTTTATTATCCAAAAGTGAGCAGCAGCAGCCACCGCAGCCGCAGTCGCAGCAGCAGCAGCAGCAACGCCAGCAGCAACAACAATAATAACAATCACGACCGGTAACGGTAGCGTCATCTAGCACACACTTTTATCGAGTTGGCAAACGAGGCGTCCGCGTCCACGTCCGCGTCGGCGTTGCGTCGGCGTCGTCGGTGTTTTCGTTGTTGTTGTTGTTCATTGGCATCAACATCAACTTCGGCATCGTCTCGGCTTTGGCTTCGGCTTCGGTTTCGGCATTGGCTAGTGTTTGTTGTTGCTGCTGTTGGCATTCTCGTTGTTTTGGTTTTGTCGGCTTGTTCTTTATTTTTGTTCTGGCCGACGGGGAACTTTTTTTTTTTCGTACAGCATGCCAAAAGTGTCAGAACACCGCCGCTGACGCTGCGCAACTGACAAACCAGAGAGCAATGGTCATCAATTGAGATGCCGAAATGAAACGCACACGCAAAAAAGCTCTAAAGAGCGAACCGGTTGCTGTTGCTAACCCGATTGCACTCGCCAGGCGCAACTCCTTGCGCTTACCCGCAAAGTATGCAAAGCTTTTGCAAAGATACAAAACAGCAACAACAACAACAACAACTGGATCGTGCAGTGCGCAAAAGCTTGTAGCACGTCAGCAGCGACAACAGTCGTACTGATCTCATCATTCTACCTGACAGAAAAATTACCCTAGAGAATCAATCAATATGTCAACGCCATAAATTGATCAATTGTGCTCGTAAACCAAAAAAAAAAACAAAATATTAGCTTGCGTCTCATTAATATTTATTAGTGTTGTAAGTTGATAAAAGTTGGACAGCTGTTGACAGTGTCTGATAATAAGCTGATCATAAATTTGTCATGCTACGCAACAGAAGCTACGCTTAATCGTGTATTATTTACCATTGGTTCTGCTCTCTCCCCATCTCTCTCTCGCTCTGACTCACTCTCTACTTTTTGCCATTTTGTAATTCCTCTCTTATACAAACGCTGTGGCTTTAAAGCTTTCGCAAGCATTAAGCGTGAAGCTCACATTACATGTTTGTATTTCCCTTTTCCTGTATCTGTGATTGCCCCACGTTGTTATATATAGCTTTCCCTATATAAAGGATTATATGACAAATATATTATGCTTATAAATATGTCCTTGAACTTGTAGAAAATTGTAAACATTTATAAACAATTCAGTTTTACACGAAAGCCATTTGTATAACACTTTTGTGGAACAATTAAAGAATTATTAGGAAAGCCGTAGCTGTTACTAGGTCTAAACACTGTAATTCCCTATGTTGAGTAATTGTTTCTATAGAATTGAAATGCAAACACAAGGTGTCACATGTTTTTTTTTTGTACCTCTATATGCAAATCATTTACAAGCAAATGCAAAAGTTCTACAAACCGTATATGAATGAATGAATGGCGACAATAACAACAATAGTAACTACCGCAAATGTTTGTGATTCATTCTCATATTCGTGCTATTCATTTTGCAAGTCAATACTAAAACCAGTAAAAAGAGTGTGCTTCAAGTAAATCGACTGTCATATACCCAGTACTCTGAAGTAATGAAATTAATGCCAAGCACACAATATAACAGTTGGTTATATAAAAACCTTTTTAATATTGAAACTTGATTATTAATGACGAGCCTGCTTGCCAAGTTTAGTAGCTCTAGCTCTTATATTCTCTGAGATTTTTGTGTGTTTCTACTGACGTACTTAAAGTACAGGGTGTTATACAATTAAATTATATGCAAAATGATTGAAATTAATGCCAAAAAAACACAATATAAGAGTTTGTACATTAAAAAAGCATTTTAATATTGAAACTTGGTTATTGCTTGCCAAGTTTAGTAGCTCTAGCTCTTATATTCTCTGAGATCTGTGTGTTCCTACAGACGTACTTGAAGTACAGGGTGTTATACAATTAAATTATAAGCAAAATGATTGAGATACTCAAGCGTAATAATCGAGTCAATTTATATACGATCTAACGATTACATTAATTGGTTTATAAATAATAAATTCATTCATATTACACTCATTGTTAATAGCGAAGCGGAATATTTAAAGTGACATGAATTTGAATATATGTAAATAAATTGCGATTTCCTATGTCAAACTAATTTATAATACAACATAGCATTGTATAATTAGAGCATAGCTTTTTTTTAAGCAAGTCTAAAAAGGGTGTAGTGAACTGTGCAAATACCCTGCACTCTATTTGCTAAAAATGTAATAAATGCGAAATTATTCACTAGAAATATAAATTGTAACCACAAGAAATTCACTAAATATTAGCTGTATATTATATCTGGGTACTTGCAATCATTTCTAAATTTCCCATTGACTGACGTCAATTGCTTATTATTCACTTACATGCATATATATTTAAGTGTTGTTTATATACAACTAGTATATATAGTATATGACGTATATATATATTCGGATATATATAGGATTTTACAGAGATTAATTTAAATTTTTCTGGCTCTTATATTTTAGCAGCGTAAATAAACTTTGTACAATTTTAGTTACAATTTTAACCGATTCGTTCTATAGTTAACACCATCAAAACTCTCTCACAAGCTCAACTAAACAATAGCTAATTATTTAATAGCTATTTTATAATTAGCAAATAATCATGGAAAGCCAAACTAAATCATGTTATGATGTGACTAGGGCATTCCCAAAGACACCAATTATTTGAGAAAAAGCACTTCAAAATCACTAAATTTGAGTTTTCGGATTTAAATGCCAATTCAACTCAACTTTAGCTACGACACGCGTCTGTCACTCGAGTTCTCTGTTGAGCTCCTCAAGAGAACCGAAACCGAAACACGCATTTCCCAATACGTCAGTAATTGGCTATAAAGTGGGCGGCATGTGCTGCTATGACGAGTGGAATGCTGGGGATTACGCTCAAAGTTGGGTATTATTAGCACAAAATACATACAGTAGCTGCAAAAATAAGTCAGACTTGTCGTAAGAGGGACACGTGAAAACTCAAGAATTTGGAGACGTATGTGTTTACACGTGCTGTGGCTTACAGCTACGTAACGGCATTCAGGCATCATCCATTTCACAGTGCTGTCATAACAGCTTGTTTATAGCTAGATTTGGGTATATTGGGTTCGTTAAAGGTATGACGCATATACGGGGATGACTATATCAACATGGAATATATATATATACTTTATGGGGTCGAAAGAGAATTTTAAGCTTTATAGGTGTTCCGATATCACCTATTTTAAAATTTTAAACTGCGATAACTTTCTGAAAACTGGAGCTATTTTTGAGCGGAAAAAAATTTTTAAGAGCATTTTAGCCTTTTAAAAATTCTAAAAATTCTTTTTTAATTATTTAAAAATGGCTTTTTTTTCAAAATTTTTCATATCTACCCCTTGATAATTTAAAAAAAAAATGTAAAAAAAATTTTTATTTTGTTCCTTAAACTATTCTACTTTATGGGGTCTAGCTTTAAGATTTTACCGATTTTACTTTATATAATCGAAAATAAAAGACAGAGGGTATTACACGGGCGGACGTGCTTGACTGAACTTTGATTTACTTTTACTTTAACTTTACTTTTTTAAACTTTACTTTTTTAATTTACTTTTTTTACTTTTTGTTTTCTTAAAGAGTTAGAAACCCCTATTTATAATCATGAAATTCTTGGAGAGAAAGTCTGTGAATATAAACTTTGGATGCACAAACATTTAAATCACTTTTCAAGCATCAAATGATTTAAAAGAGTGAATTTTTAAGGCTATTTAGCTATTTCTAGCTAATTTAGCGCATGCAACTCTAACAACACTCTCTCAGAGAGTCCGAGAACCTCAGAGAGACAACTGGAGAGTACTGACTTTTGTGCATTTGATGAATATATTGTTGCATACTTCAAACGACCCAATTCTTGACCTGGCTAAAACATTTAAATGCAGTTTTGAATCAACATGGTCAAAGCGTGAGTCCTTGTGGCTAACAAATGCAATCAATTGCAACCAAGGCACGTAACAGGCATAAGTAAAAGACTCTAGAGTAGACAAGAAAAAGTTAAGAGCGTAGGAGAAAGGGTAGAGAGTGAACAGGTGTGTGGTTCGACAACGTGAAAGCAGCTTGACTCCAGGTTTGGTTGGAATTTCCTTGAGACTCTGTAATACACATCAACGTCACAGACAGTTTAGTTTACCCGCTTCACCCGCTTGCAGAATTTGCGCTACATTCTCCTGTATACTGCCAACCCAGTGGGACTTGATTTTATGTGTAGTAAAAATTTAAATGCATTAGAATGGTGTGGTAAGTGAGATGTTCTTTCAATGAACTCATGTAACACGGAAAAACCATTTAAAGCTGTAGCCAATTTAGCACTTTTTTGGGTTGACTGAACTTCCTGCAGCAAATTCAACCACGTTTTCAGCGGAAGCATATTTTAACCGACTGTTATGCGGGTACTTTGGCAAATTAGCTAAACACTTCAGCTGTAAACGTGTAATGTTATCTATTGGAAAGGTCCCACTGGGTCTTGTTCCTATCTTTTTGCGTCCTTGGTTGACGTCCTTTTGCCACTGTTGACCTCCATTCGTTTGTGTGGCTATTGAACCTGTCTTGAGACGTAGTTTTCTCACTTAACTGGGGCAATTCACTCATTTGCATGCCAGTCGGTCACTAGATGCAGGATGATCCAGGGTTTTTACCTCATCACCAACTTCAATAAACCACGTACTCAGACAGATGGCACGTATTTCGTACTGCTTAAAATGCATTTTAAAAGCCAATAACTAGACTATTGTCCAGTTTTTGTTTTAGAGGACAATAATAATACAGGTAAGTATAACAGGTAAGTACACATTTAAATAATATAATTTTTTGTAAAAAAATGTATATTAAAACACAGAAAGGATGTTTTGTTTTTAAAATTTTACAATTCTTCAGAATCAGTTTATAAAATCAATTTATATACTGCATAACTAAGTATTGCGGCGCATTAACCAATCCATATGCAGTTTATATAGCACTTTATTTGCTTCATAATAGTATGGGTTTTGTTCCACATTCAATTCCGGATCATATTCCAATACAATTTGAGCTTTAGCTTCATATTCGATCTGCTCCATTAGGCAATTGCTTATATTACTATTGAGTTCAGTTTCATCTTGATTATTTGGGTTTGTAGCATTGCTATAGATCTGAATTTGTTTCCTTCGTTTCCTGGGTGGTTCCGTATCACGTGATTCCACATTATAACGTTTTCGAAATATACGAAATTCAGACATTTTTATAAATTGAAAGAATTATAAACAATTTCTTATGTTTTACAGATTTTCGTTTGAAATTTAGACAAGAGATGACTAGATTGGTAGCAGTAGTATTATAAAAATACATCAGGTGGCAACTCTATACCAACTTTACTGCGTTCACACTGCGTTCACGGCCTATGACGCAGTGTGAACAGAGCATAGCATCAAGTGAAAGTGTGAAAATTTAACAAACTTTTATTATCAACTTAAATAAACTTAGCCTAATCACTAATTCAACTGATGTAGTTTAACAAGTCACTGTCACAAGGCAGATATCGGGAGGTACGAGTCCAAAAATAGATATAACACCTAGAGCTAAACACTTTTACGACCCAAAAGCTTCACAAGTTCAATTACCGTGAGCAATTTTTAATAAATAACAGAATTTCCTTAAGAAAAATGCCTATTCAAAGAAGTTAAGACATAAAATTACATTGTTTTAAGGTTATGTAATGTATAACGGCATTTTGCTCATTACAAAATGGCCGCCATTTCCCTATTTGCCTGTTTGCTCAAGTTGAGACCAGAAAATCCGTTTCCATAAATTCTGACTCGTGCCTGTCAAGTTGCTTGAGTTCTGGGATTCCATATCTATATCTGACTATATCATACATTTCAGTCGCATGACATTTTGTTGACATGACTTCGTCATATATACACATATATACTATATATAAATGTATCTGAATGTGTATATCTGCTACTCATTTGTAAATATTTGTAGCGAATGCAGGCATAATTTACGAACTTAGGGTTATCTGGGGACTTTTGTTGTATTACTTTGAGTTATACTGAAAACTTAACTTCCATTATCTTCTAATATTAGTCAGAAATCTAGACAGACAGTTTAGCATATTTAAACTTATTAAACTGTTTCTTTATTAAGTATTTCTTTAAGTATTTCTTTCTAGTTTGCAGCAGACTGTTTTTATCTACTTATTTTAATAATAGAGATAATTATAATCGGATAAATAAATCATATATAAATATGTGACGTCAACTGCAGCATTTGCTATATGTTGTTTATTTCCCAGACATTGGAACACAAACAAAAACTAAATATATTTTTATGCAAAAGATAAAAAAGGAGTAAAAAATTCTGTTATAAGATTTTAAGTTTACTTAAAATAAGAACATGATAAGATAGAAAATGTTGTCAGTAAGAATTGTAGAAGAAATTCCGTCTTGAAATTTAAATACCGTTCAAGACTTTGAGAACATTCTTTTTATACCCTCTGAGGAGAATATTGGATTTGTGAAAAGTAAGCAACAGGCAGAAGGAGGCGTGGCAGACCCCATAAAGTATATATATTCTTGATCAGCATGACAGAGATGGTAACAGCTACAAGTTCAAACTTGGTCATTATCGACCACATATTTAGTCAGTCAATACAAGTTTCTTTTCTTTTTTTGATGCCACGCCCCATTCGCCCACAATAAACGAAAAACCAGACATACGAGTACCTCGTGAAAAATTCAGGTTTTTTGCCAATTTCTCGGTAACTATAACACCTACGAACACCAATTTTGGCATGCAGGTTGCTAGATGCAATGTAAAGATAATGCCATTAAAACTTTTTGGATGCCACGTCCCCTTTGCCCACTAAAAACACAATTTCGTTGTAAATTTGCATGCCGGTGGCGCACTTATTTCTTAACGAATAGTTTTGTAACTTATCGTATACTTGCAGATATATAATATCAAACGGTAGTGAAAATTGCATTAAAATCGGACTATAATTAAAATAGTTGGTCACACAACAAAAATCGTTACTTTCAAGCACGGCATAGCCACGTGCATTGCACTGAGCTCCGCACACAAGCAACGAAAACGAAAAACATTGTGTATGTTAAGTTAAGGAAACGAAGCTCAGAGGGTATTACACGTCGGCATGCACGACTGAAATTTTCTATCTTTTTTTATCAGTGTATGAAATCCGTTTGATCTTGTTTACTAAACTGACCACCCACATTTTCTTAATAACAGCTAACTAAATGCTTGTATATTTAAATAGCTACAAATGGTATGAATTAAATGGTTTTTAGGCACATGCTGCAGCATACTCTCTCCCTCACTCTCTCCTTTCCTCTTACACTCACTCTCTCCCTCTCTATCTCTATCTCTCACTCTCCATCTTATGCATCAAGATCAATGTCAACAGAATCTATCCATCACGTTTTACAAACGTATGTTTGACCATCAGAAATCGTTAGAACAAAGCACTTGGAATCTATTTATTTAGTTGTCAGCGATTTAACGCATCATTAAGACATCAGCGGGGGCGTTCGGCGGCGCAGGGTTGGAGGTCAAGCTGTGCGAACAAGGTCAATTCGCGAAAGGTCAACATTAGTTTTAGTGGTATTACTGCCAAAAACAAAACAAAATAGTTCAAAGTTGAGCGCACCAATAAATTTATGCTGATTGCTCGCATCTTGTGCGCCGACCTGCCTCAACAAATACTGCCAGAGTTGTAGCTGAGCTGACGCCATAAGCGCATTCACCTTCAATGCGACACTTTACAATATGTGGCATGTGTCTGTGACCTTGTTGTTTTGTTGCATGCCACCATGCAGTAAGTGTAAGTGCGGCAAAACAGACTGAAGTCTAAATCCGTAAGCTCTTTTATGCAAAGTGTTTTGTGTGCCACACGCGCAGCATAGAAGGTGACAACTCTGGTTGTGCGCTATGTAGTTTGAGAGACAGAAAACAATATATAAAACAATCTTTTTAGCTTGTATTTTATGGGTACATTTGCATATACTTAAAAAAAAACGAAATAGTTTTGTGTAGACGAATCTATATGCCAAATTTGGTAGCTCTAGCTCTTTAAGTCTCCGAGATCGTACAGACAGACATCGCTAATATAAAACATCTTTATGGCCTTTCATGGAACATATTGGATATTTATACAGTCTCTGTCTCTATTAATGATGTAAATTGGTTATACGATTAACTAATACACCCATTTCCTTTGGCATACAGGGTATTTAACTACTATGTGTCTATACTTAAGCCATAAATTCGTTTAAGAAGAACAAATCTAAAAGCTTGGGTCAAGTTCAAGTCACACACACAACGAGTTTTTCCCTACATTTTCACGGGATTTTCCTTGCTTAAGAGCCCCATAAAACTTGATCAACTTTCAGTGGCAGTCAATGCGATTTCAAGGCTAAATAGCCATGAGAAAATGGCTAAGAGGTCAAGTCAATAGGGGAGGCAAAAGCGAAAAATGAGTGTGGAAAAGCATTACCATAATGAAGCCCAGCGGAAATGTGAAGCCAACTGGACGCCAGGCACACTGTGTGTATGGAAATGCAAGTTGATATGTACATAAATACTATATAAAAGACTAAAAGTCAAAGTCAAACATGCTAGCACATTGCTTATAACGGCTAACGAGGGTTAAACGAGCAGAAGTCAGTGACTCTCTCTTGCTTTAATCACAATAAATGGTTTTATTCATTTTGTTCACGCGGCGTATGCTTAACGTTTATCTGGCTTTTGTTTTTGGCAGTCCATCGAACTCTATAAAAATATTGAAAGTGAACTCAATAATCTATTAATTTATGAAGAGCTGAGTTATAAACAGGGTGTATATCTTGGAGCTGTCTATATAAAAAAGTTTAGAAAATAAAATGATATATAATTTTTTATACGAATGAAAAAGCGAATTTATATAATTTATTCCAAAATTTTAAACTCTTAGCATTTTAGTCAGTTCCCGAACAAACCCATTGAACTACCCTCGCTATGCCTTTGAGCCTCAAGCACTTGAGCTCAAGGACAGTGTGGTATTGAGCCGGAAAAGTGGCAACACACACAAATGTATCTCCGTTGGGAGCTGCACTCAATAGCTTAAGTACTTTTAAATTTTGTAGCTAACAAATGTATCTATAACTTATGCAGCACATAAGTAAGATACAAATATATAATGAGAGCATTTAAAGCTACATTTGTCAGCAGATAGAAACAGTGGAAATCTTTTCATTTAATTGTTGTCACTTTTTAGTTTTTTTAAATATTTCTTTGCTTTACTTTTCCTCAGCTGTAGTTCGACCTGATTTTGCGTGCACTTGACACAATTAAATTTTAGCAGCTACAGCTGTTGGTAAAAACTTGTTGTTGTTGTTGTTATTATTGTTTTTGAAAGGTGCCACACGCCTTAAATGTTGTTGTTTTTGATATTTTTTGGACTTGAGCCAAAATCAAGTAGACCATAAAGCACACAAGACAATTTGGTAGCAAAGTGCAGATGGTTTCCAGAGTGTTGTTAGCTTTTATTTTATTAAAAACTATTTTAATAAAATATTAAATATTTAGTTAAATATTAAATATTTATTTTATAAATATATTAGAGTATAAAATGTCCACTTATTTAATTTTAATATTTAATAATGAAAAATTAGGCGTTTCAAAATATTTTTAAACGCTTTATTTCATCATAATTGACTATAAAAATTAAATAAACTTTAAGCAATTCATAACTTATAAAATTTAGTACATAATTAGCAAACAAATGCAGTTATATATAAGGAAAAACCGTAGCTAATATATAGGTTTATATTTTGTTTTCAACTTTCAAAAATAGACCGCTGCACACTGCGTATGTGTAATGCGCATTTATCCGAGTGCTTTTACAAATAATTTTTGTAAATATGACAAACAAAATTTCTAAATAATTCAAATAAAAATAATAACAACAGCAAAGCAGTACTAAAACACAATTTTAATTTAATATTAAATTTAAAAATAATATTTTACAGAAGTCAACGCATAAATTTCTACACACTTTACACGCTGCGTATGAGTAATGCGCTTTTAATAATAATTTGCTGAATCTTCTTTGTGAATTTTGATATAGCTGTAAATGCAAAACTCTTTCTAACTGTTAAGCTATTTATAAATTATAGAAAAGATAAATCGAAAGTGTCGACTTCAATTTGTTGCCATTCAATAAATTGACAGCATTGGTGCAAAAAGTTGACAAACGATTGTCACCATTCATTATTATTTATAAAGCACTTCCACGACGATTCTAGCTATATCTGTACTATATATGTATATGTATATATGCACCTGTTTGCTACGCAATTGGGGAAACACCGTGGTCAGCATACAGTCAGCTGACCATTAAAAGAAAGCGAGCAAAAATCTCGATTAGCTAATCGTGGCCAATAAATTTGTGGCCTGAAGTGAGTCCATCATAAAAATCACAGTCTGAGCGCACAGACATTTGATTTGTGACTTGACAACCAGTGTTGCCACACATTCGGGGAAGATTTTAGCTAGCTTGCTAGCAGTTAAAGGATTAAAAAATAGCTAATATACTGATTTAAAGCTAAAAATTACATCAAATAAATAAGTATACACAATTGAATTTAAAGCTATCTGAACTAGACATTGGTTAACTGAAATGTATACAGTTTAATAATAGATTTCGTTCATATTAAATTTACAGTGTGACCATAACATTCGGGCAAATTTTGTGCGAATTTAAAAAGGTTTTATGAACGAAATCTAAAACTAATCTTTAACCAAAAAGCTGTCTTGTCTGAGTTTTAGAGTCAGTTTATTTTTTGCCTAAAATATTCAGAAATTCTAACTCTAAATAATTTAAACACTTTAAAACTCTATCAATTATTTAAGTAATCTAGCTATAAACTAGCCAAAACGACAGCACTTGAAAACAATCTCTGCAGTTGTCTGCCTAATTAATCGCCATAGAAAAAGAATTCAGTAGAAACTTCAGTTGGCCCCATGCTATCTTATCTGGCCACACACTTCTGGGCCCCTTAAAAATAAAAATGTGCAAATTTTTAGCTATCTCTTGTTAGCGAGAGTGTGTTTAAAGTGGAGAGTGCTCGACCTATGAGATGCCCAACTTAATTAATTAATTTCAATTGTTTTATTAGCATTGCGTTTTATAGGGTATTTCAACTTGTAGCATATACACACAACTATACACTTATCATACTTGCTTTATAAGTATGGTCTAAATTTAGAGAATACTTTAATTTAGCATTTAAAGCCTTGCACGTGTTGAAATGGCTTTGGTTATGGGGTTTTTCATAACTTTTCCTGAGAATTTTATTTGGCATAGCTTATGGGTAACTTTATTTTCCAAAGTAATGTTATGGAAATTTAAGTAAAATAAAAATTTTGTATTATATTTAGAAATTATCAATATAGCTTGTTGTTTTCATAACGTTTTGGCTTGTCAGGGGTTTCAAGCTGAAGCTTGAACTAACGATGCGTTTGCAGTGCCGAGAACAGTGACGTCATAGCTCAAATAAAAAGCTCTGAAGAGCAAAGTTGAAAATTGAAGCTAAGAGAGTTTTAAAAGCGGTTCACAAGTCAACATAATTATAAAAAATATCTTAAAATTCTAAACATTAAGTGATTATTAGATATATACCAATTTTCTAGTACATATATAGCTAAAGTATAGGAAATTCATGAGAATATTTGCAAGATTTCAATATAATTATAAAAACATGTTAAAAGACGGAATACATCATCTTTTCCAAAACCGATTACGTGGAAGTGTTTTAAATTTTAAAATTTTGTAAAATTTCAAGTATGTGTGTCATAAATCTGTCATGTGGCAGCTGCCACGTGACGTTGCAAAACAATTGTCATAAATTTAACGCACTAATGCGTTCCGCATGGAAATGCCACAAATGTTTATCAACTTTGACTTTGAGTGCTGACAAAAGCAATATCTAATAACAATGTCTTCTGATTAATTTATGTCAATAGTTTGTCAAGGAACATCGAACAACATTTCTTAGATTTTTTTGTGAGGCGCGAAGTCAGTTGATTTTAGCATTGAAAGAAAGCCTCAAGCATCAATGTCACATCAAGTTAGTTAACAGTTACAGATAGTAGTTGAATTATATAGTCTATATGCTCACCTGAGCGCACATTACTGCAGTAAGCAACAACAAACTGATCAGGTCCAAAGCCACCCTAGCATGCTGCACTGACTTGGCCATAATTAGTTTGGACATAATGTCTGAAATGCACTGACGCCTTCGCGCCAAGAATTATGAATCTAATTTGTTGTTTTTTGTTTAAACTTTATGCATCACACGCGCCGCAATCGCAACTGCAAAACTGTCAATAAAAACATATCGAATTTAAATCCGTTTATTTAACATATTTGTTGTTGAACCAACGAGCGCAGCAGCGAAACTGAATAATCTCGTCTCCAGATGAAAGTAGCCAAACAAAATGGCGGCAAGTTACAGCTACATACAGCAACAGGTGTGTTGTTGCAGCTTCCCAATTGAGGCGCATGTGCAGAGCTCAACAGCAGCTGAAAAGATAATTAAACTATAGAAAAATAGAAAGCAATACATATATATTTACATTACTTTTCAAATTTATTTGACGTTGTTTATGTGTAATATTTGCAACGCATCATTCAAATTTAGTCATTTGGCGCCAAAGCTGTTGGCGTTGCCAGCTAACAGTCGCTGCCAGCTTAGCACATTTAGGAACAGTGTGGCAACGCCAGCTGGCCGAACAGCATAGCTGCGTTGCTTTGGGCGCCAAATTCAAATGAGCAAATGTTAAGCAGATGTGCTGCACTTGATTTTGTTTCGAAATAAATTGCAAATAATGGAATACAAAATTTAGTTTCTAAAACCAAGAATTTTATTAAGAATTATACATTTACACTATTTTGTAAAATTTTTTGTTTTAAAGTTTTTAATATGTTTTTTAATAGACCGAATTTACTGCACCTAGAAACCCAAATGGGTAACAGACAGGTTTAAAGTAAATTTATATACTAAACCTATCGTATACTAATAAGTAAACTTAGCAATTACTGCGCTTAAATAAATGTGATTCTAGTTGCCTGAAATATTTTCCATTTATTCTCAAACTAGAGAAATTTGTGCTCAAATATTTTTTCCCCTCAAAAAAAAAATAAAAGAAAACGGAAAATTGTCGAGGCTTAAAGTCGTTATGGCAAACAGTTGCAATTTCAATTGCCATAATGGTTTTCTAGAGGGTATCACTCGAGGATTTCAGAATGGTTTGCTCAAGCAATCCGATTACCTAACCCTAACACAATGCGAAACTTTGGAGGATCTGGGCGTGAGTATTCAGAGCACGGATTATGGTAATATTTTGTCAGCAGATCTGGGTTCGTTAAATGTGGAGATCTTTGAGAGTCGTTTGCGCGAACGAATTGTGGAGCAGTATAATTATTTGCGTGTTAATTCCGTTGAACCGTTGAGCACATTTCTGGACTATATACGATATGAGCATATGATAGATAATGTAGCGTTGCTCATATCGGGTCTGAACAATAAGCGACCGGTTAAGAAACTATTGGCACTATGTCATCCCCTCGGTTATTTCGATCAGTTGGAGGCCATTCAAGTGGCCAGTAATACGGATGAGCTCTTCGATGCAGTGCTAATCGATACACCGCTATCCAAGTTCATATCGAAGAGCTTTGAGGCGCGAGATTTTGCCAAGATCGATGTGGAGATTGTGCGTAGTGTTCTCTTCAAGGCTTATTTGGAGGACTTTTATGCGCTCTGCAAGCGTCTGGATTCGACCACATCGGAAGTTATGTGCAATTTATTGAGTTTCCAGGCGGATCGTCGTACCATCACCATTGCCATGAACTCCATTGACGCCAATCTGGATCCGCACGAGCGTAGCAATCTATTTCCCAGTTGTGGCACTCTGGGTCCCATAGCTTTAGCGGCTTTGGCCCAGAGCAGTGATTACGAACAGGTTCGTTCGATTAGCAGTAAAACTAGCGAATATGCCAATGTATTCGATACTATCGAACGGGATACCGATAATCTGATAACGCTAGAGGATCGCTTCCTAATGCTGGAGTCGAAGAAACTGGTGCACTCATATCTACAGCAATTCCATTATGGCATCTTTTACTCATATCTCAAGCTGAAGGAACTGGAGTGTCGCAATATCATCTGGATTGCCGAGTGCATATCACAGCGTCAGATGGATAAGGTCAATGCCTATATACACATACCAAATAACTAAAATGTGTGTTCCATTGTACTATTTATTAATTATTAAATATACATATATATAATATACAACATTAGTATTATTATTAGTATTTATTTTAGCTATTTTTCATTAACAAATATTGAAGTATCTCTTTTTGCAGCCATCAAGAAATTAGAGGTGGTCAGCAATCGATAGCACTAACGAGACTATCGTTGGTTATTCACTATCGAGTCGACCCACTGTCGATGGTTCTTCACTACCGATAGCTTTCGATAGTGTCACCGATAGTTTTGTTTACATATCCCTAAATTATATTAATTTTTGGCGACGTTTAAGTTAAAAAAAAAATTTTTTAATGCCGTGAAAATTGTTTTTTGTATGATCAAAAAAAAATATAGATTTCTTTTGTGTTATATAAAAGGTTGAATAAATTGTGACAGACTGCAGTATACGGTTGAAGAAGGAAAAGCCAACATATTGTAATTCCATAATCAAAATCTGTATATAAATTTTTAATTATTGTACATTGAATTTTCGTTTATAACTGAGTTGTTTGGATTTCTGTTAACTTTTGGCAATTTTGAAGAGTTGTTTTGTTAAAGCATTGAGTAAAACAAGTTTTTAAATACTTTTAAATACAGTTAGTTGAGTCGTTTTGGACACTATCGAGGGAACTATCGTTCGCTATCGATGGTTTTTAAAAAAAGCTATTACCGACTATCGTTGATGCCGACTATCGATAGTTTGCCACCTCTACAAGGAATCGGTAACGCAAGAGGTTTTAAATGCCTTTCGATGCTTTCCTCTTCTTCCGTTAGATAGCATTTTTAATTTAAACAAACATACTTATGTACATTTTGAAAAGTAACAGCGTACCTAAAAGGGTATACATATATGTATGTAAATATAGTTTTTCCAACAAAATTTGCTTTTAAAAACATACTTTTCGAAAAGTTGAACGCACTCCATATTGATTGATTTGAAAACATCGAAAAAACTAGTCATTACAAATACAATTTGAGATTTTCAACTGTGCCATATGCTGCAAAATATATTAAAATAAATTAAACTCTCTCAAAAAAAAAAGAGACTCAAACGTACATACGCACAGCAGTTGTATATATGTAACTCGTGAGAGAGCGAGAGCGAGAGCGAGAGAGCGCGCGCTTAAATACTAACCGGTAAATCCGTGGTGAGTTTGTATTGAAATTACAATTCGTTGTCATGATTTTTCCCGAATCGAAATGCCTAGCAACAAATCAGCTGAGTTGTGGATACACACTGAGACATACACACATTTAATATACTAGATATACATATATATTTCAGCAGCAGGTTCTGAGTTTTCTTCTTATTCTATTTCGATTTTTTTTCTTCACTACTTTTTTTTCGTGTTGTTGTTTGCGAAACTCAGTTTCAATTCGTGTTTCTAGCTCGCTAGTTGTTGTTGCTGGGTTCTCCAAAGATATATATCGATAGCAAAACGCAAACCGACGAATGAATCATCTTCGTTTATTGTCGTGTGAGTGTTCCAATATACATATGTACATAAATATAATTAAACTTTTTTTTCTTTCGTTTTTCTCATTTTCCACTTTGCTTTGACAACTGTCAGTTTGAGTGTTTTTTTTTTTATCAACAAAAAACTATTTATTTGTAGCTCCATATTTATATGGCAGTTATAATTTGGCATATGATACATGTACATGTATGCATGTACATACATGTATTTTTTTTTATTGTTTTTTTCCCCCGTTCTCATCATCTAAAGCAGATAAAATTTCTCGTTTTCTGTTCCACAACGCTTTTCCGCATTTTTTTGCGCGAGTTCAAATTTCCAGTTCTTAGCAATCGAGCGCTCTTTTTGCCCACCCTCCTCCTCCTCTCTGTCTGCCTCAAGCCTAACTCTCAGTACCCCTCGTTTCAGCAGATGCTAGTAGTAGTAGAGCCAAGTAGGAGACGAAAGGCATTCTTTTTCGGTTACTTTTTTTTTTATACGCTGTATTTGAGCGCTTTTTTGAGCTAAAGAGTTAAAGAGTTTTATGGATTTGTGTAAAGAGTTGAAAAGCTGTAATCGCGTGTACATAAGTCAGCAACTATAATAGCTAAAAACTTTAATTTTTTACAGTTTTCTTAACAATTTTCTTATTTTGAATGAATGTACATAGTTTAATTTTCATGGTAGTTCTAGATAGCTCTACACATGCCCACTAATAAACAAGGGAGTATAATCGTAAGTTTTAGAAATTTAAATTCCCTAAGAGCTAAAAAATGCAAAGTGATCATAAAAATCGCATTGAAATCGAAGTGTTATAAAATTTTTTTACTTATTTATTTATTTATTTAATGTCAGACTATGATCAGTCGACAAATTTAATATTTAAAATTAAAGTTATAATACAAAAATAATAAAAGAGTTGATAGTTAAAATTTAAATTTATATTTATATAACAAATTATCTATTATATAAAAAGTAATAGCACCAATAAAATATAAGTTGATAATTAAAATTTAAATTTATATTTATAAAAAAAATTATCTATTATATAAAAAATAATCTATTTATTTTCATGATCAGTCGACAAATTTAATATTTAAAATTAAAGTTATAATACAAAAATAATATAAAAGTTGATAATTAAAGTTTAAATTTATATTTATATAACAAATTATTTATTTTATAACAAATAATCTACTTATTTTTATGTGCAAATACGTGTGCGAACAAGACAGATACAACAGATATTCAGATTTTAACTCAAACATATAATCAGGCATGAGATTTAGAGGGTATTACACGGTCGAGTGTGCTCGACTCAACTTTTCTTTGCTTCTAACTTCTTAAGCCTTTCACTGGCTGGCAGCACTGAGACTTAAAGCATGCATTTAGGGTATCTTGCAGTCGAGCACACTCTATAGCAGCTTTCTTACTTGCTTACAACTCTGAAATACTTGTAAATCGTGTTTTTGCTATTTTTCTATTTGGCGTAAAAATTTTAAAAAATATTAAATGACTTTTCCCATACTAATAGTTAATTGTTTTAAACAAATGACTTAATTATTTAGATTAGTTGAGTGAACTCTAATCAGAATAATCAAAATGTTTTGCTTCCCCTTTCCCCCCTTGTTTCTAACATACATAAATAGGTAAGAATATACTGTACATACTTACATATGTATGTATGTTTGTATATATCATTATGTACTTTACCGTGTTCTCTGTCAATCTCACAATCACAATCTCAATACAGAGGCGACTACTCTATACTAGCAAAAGCCTTTCATAACCATTATTTGTGCCTTTCCGAAATATAACGACGAAGTATTGTATTGTACACACACAGACATACGGCTGTGCCTCTGCCTCGGTAGTAGCAGTAGTATATAGTTTTCGTGTTTTTGTAGGCTTTCGTTGCTTTTGAATTTTTGAGTTTCGCAGTATTGAAATCGTGGTGGTGGTTGTTGGTTGAAATTCTGTTCTGCTTCCTCTTCATCATAACCAGAGAGAGAGACTTGCACTCAATCTCTCACGCTCTCGCTCTCGCTCTACAGCTGTGTTTTTAAGTGCTCTCTCAGTGTTTGCTGCTGCTGCTGCTCTCTCTCGCTGTGCTGTGTAAGTGTGTTTTTTTTGTTGTTCGGCAAGGTATTCGCTGCCTCGCTGCTGCTGCCGCTGCTGCTGCTGTGTGTGGTTCGTGTGTGTTGTTGAAAAATAGTTAACTTAAATTATTATTTAAATCCGTGTGAGTTAAAAATCCACAAAAAAAATCGGGCAACTATTTTACGCAACACTCAAAACATTTCGCCACACTGTGCCCAAATATTGTAGAGTTTGCAGCATGTAAAGTTCTTATTTTTTTTCAGTTATTAAATGTAATTAACTTTTTTTTCTTATATTCACAAATTTTTTTTTTTCTTGAAAAATTCTCAACATAATAAGCGTAAATTTGTGCGATGCGTCCAAGTGTGTGTGTGCGTGTGTTTGTGATTGAGAGCGCAACTCACTCTTGAGTTTCGTGCGCTGTAGTTACGCTCTCTTTCATTCGCGCTCTCTCTCTCTCTCGCAGTTGCTTGTCATATCTTTTCCACATTATTACAGTGAGGCAGTGGCAAATATTGAATTTAATAACTATTAAACTGCATGATTAAAACACGGGAATTTTAAAAAAACTGTGATTTCACACTGCCCTTAGATTTAAGGGGCGTTGCCAATGCTGTAAATGTCATAAAATGTTTAAAAACTTTAGTTTTCAACCGGCTTGACACCATAACGTTACCACTGTAAACTCAATTTTATGTCAGTTGAATTTTTTTGTTGTTGTTGCTTTGTTTTTTTTTTGTATTTGTATTTTTGACAACGTCAAAATGCTGGAAAATTACCACGGCTTTATCTGGCAATTGTGTGAGATTTGAATTTCGATTTAATTTGATGCGAGTTTCGATACGCTGCGGTTCGAGTTCGAGTTTATCTTCTCTAAAATTTTCAACTCAAGGTTTTCGAGTTGTTGTTGTTGTTACTGTGTTTGAGCACTTCTTCTTCTTTGAGCTCAACGCATTTATCTCAAATGTTCTAAAATTAAACACAAAAATAACAAGTGACGAAACCTTTGTGCCAAACTAGAGTGAGTCTTCCCACCGCCCCGCCGCCCCCTTTGCCCAGTTGCTTTACTTCTCGTAATCGTATTTGGCATGTTTATTAACATTTTAAAATCGTTTACTCACTATCTCTAAATTTAGTTCTTCACGCATACCTATGCACGTGTAAGCCAAATGTGTGTTTGAGTGTGAGTTCAGTTTTTGAGTGTGGTGTATTTGAGTTTTTTTTGTCTGTATGTGTGTGTTCGGTTATTCTTTTATACCTTCCCTTTTGTCGTATTTTTTTATATATGTCGTGTATATTGAAATTTGTAATCAAAATCGATAAAAATATATATATTTATTTGCCTATTAAGATTTGAGTGTGTGCAAAGCTCTTTTGTAGTCTTTTGTATACTTAACCAGTTTATATAATTTCTATAGACTTTTCTAGCCAATTTTCATTACGTTTAAGCACAAATTTGTTAGTTTTTTAAGCAAAAATATATACTGGGCGCGTTTAGAGAACTTATTTACTTTTTTAAACTACTTTTATTACATTTGTAAATCTGTAAAAATGTCATTAAATTTAAAACCATTTTTTTTTTTAAAATTTTGTCATTTTTTTATAAAATTTTTTTTTTTGTCATTAGGAGTTTTATTTTTTTTGTGCTCTGTTAATTGTATTTTATAGACTTTTCAATTTATTTTCATTAAAAATTTGCCAGTTGGTTTATTTTTATAATGTTTAAGACTTTTCTAACCAATTTTCACTACGTTTAAATACAAATTTGTTAGTTTTTTAAACAAAAATATATACTGGGCGCATATTGAGAAGCTTATTAACATATTTTAATCACAAATTTCACAGAATATAAAATTTTTTTTTTTTTAAATCAAAAATTCAAGAAAAATTTGATTTATATTTAATTAAATTTTACAGATTTATTTACTTATATAAATTTATTTATTTTTATAAATCTGTAAAAATGTAGTTAAATTTAAAACAAACTTTTTTTGAATTTTTGATTTAATAAAAATTTTAAGTTAGGAGTTTTATATTCTGTGCTCCAGTTATTCGTATTTTATAGACTTTTCCAACTTATTTTCATTAAAAATTTTCCACTTAGTTTATTTTTATAAAGTTTTAGACTTCTAACAAAATTTTCAGTCGAACTACAAATATATATACATATATATATTTTTTATTAAAATTTGGAGCAAATTTAGCTCAAAATTTGTGTTTTTTTTTTCTTGAACTTTGTCATTTTTAATTAAAAAAAAAAAAAATGTATATTCTGTGCTCCTGTTATTTGTATTTTATAGACTTTTCCAACTTATTTTCATTAAAATTTTTCCACTTAGTTTATTTTTAATATGTTTTAGACTTTTCTAACAAAATTTTTAAATCTTTATATATTTTTTATACAAATTTGAAGCAACTTTAGCTCAAAATTTGTGTTTTAAACTGTCAAAAAGTGTTTAGGAAATTTATTTCAAACTTTTTTTGGAAAACCATACTCGAACCTAGTCGGTTTTTCAGAGTTTTTCAAAACGTTTTTCTCTGTTCTCGTTTTTTTTCAGAATTTTTAACGTAAGGAAACTTGGAAAAGTGATCAGTTATATCGATGTTGATGCCACGATATTCGGAGCAGGATAATCATAATACCGATAATACCTTTGCGGGGAAGCACGGCCACGCCTCCACCACGCATCATACGACGGTGGCCGCCCACACGAAAATGCGTTTGCTGAGCAAAGTGGAGCAAAATATGCGACAGAATCAACAGAATCACAATCACAATCCTAGCCAGACACAAAACTCCAATTCGAATTCGAATTCGAATCACAATCAGAGCATTAATAAGCTGATTCATACGGCGGCCAGTGGTAATCGGCTTGTGGGCGATGTGGATGAACTGTTGACCCCGATGCGTAGCAAGGATTATGATATGTCGGATCGAGATTATATACCAAATGGCCAGAAGGATCCACATGCACGGCCGGAGCGTAATCTCTGGAGTCGTGCCGAAATGTTGGAAATGCTACAAATAATGCAAAATATGAATGCACTGGATCAACTGAACGATCGGAATGTGAAGAGCGAACATGTGTTCCGGCAAATCGAGGATATAATGCGCAGCAAGGGTTATGTGAAAAAGTCCAGCATACAGATCTGGACCAAATGGAAGTTCCTCAAGTCCACCTACAATACAACCACTCGGCATGGCAATGGCCAAATACCCAAAGTGGTGCCGGAGGAGGTGTACCGTGTGCTCAGCCGGATGCTAAGCGAACATTCCGGCAGTGGCAATAGTTCCGGCAGTGGTGGCATTAACATTGGCAGCGAATGTGGCAACTCTATGGACAGCTCCTCCAATGCTGAGTTGCGTAAACCCCTGGCGGACACTAATGATGATAATGTCAAGGATGAACTGGGCGTCGAGCATCCCATTTTTGGATTTCGCTTGGGTTTGGTTAAGCCAGAGCCGCTAGATAACGGTAAGTAGCAGTACAGTACAGTCAAATGTCATAAAAAAGTTGGGAAATTATTTAAAACGTTGCCAAACTTCAAGGCATGAATGAAAAGTAACTCTATAATAGTTATTTCTAGCTAAATTTAGCATTACTGTAACTGGTATTTAGCTAGAAATCCAACTATTTTAAATTGATACCACTAGATAACGGTAAGAAGAGCAGTACAGTCAAATTCTGGCACGTAGTACCTTTATAATAGTTATTTCAAGCTAGATTCAGCAGTTTTCTAACTGCGATTTAGCTAGAAATCGAAGTATTTTAAGTATGTGCCGCTAGACAACGGTACGTAGAGCAGTACAGTCAAATTGAACTGTCAAATGTCATAAAAAAGTTAGGAAATTATTGAAAACGTTGCCAAACTTCAAGACTTGAATATTTCTGGCACGTAATACCTCTATAAAAGCAATTTCTACCTATTTTCATCTGTTTTTCAACTGCTATATAGCTAGAAATCTATGCTAGAGCCGCTAGATAACGGTACGTAGAGCAGTACAGTCAAATTAAACTGTCAAATGTCATAAAAAAAAGTTGGGATAATATTGAAAACGTTGCCAAACTTCAAGGCATGAATGAAAAGTACCTCTATTATAGCTATTTCTAGCTAGATTCAGCAGTTTTCTAACTGCTCTTTAGCTAGAAATCTAACTATCTCACATTTCTAGCTATTTCGACAATCAATCTAGCTATGTTTGGGCAATACTAACCCCAAGTAGACATTGATTTCAAAATAGGTTTACCAAAAACTTTGCTAGTCTCTAAATATTTTTGGTTCTGGCAACTCTTGAAGGTTACGAGACGGCGGCGCTACAACCGAGCAATTCATCGGAGCAGGACAACGAAGCCGTTGAGTTTGGGCACAACAATAGTAATAACAACAGTGATAGCAGCTTGCCGGGAGGAGCACAGCCGTTGATGGAGCACACACCGTTTCTGGTGACGACGGTGAAACATGAACCCGAAATGGATTTGGGCATGGATGATACCAATACGCCGCCACCGACAGCACCGACATCGCCCTCGCCACCACCAATAGGAGCAGCACAAGCAGCACCAACAGCGACAACCCCTCAATCCTCCAGGTGCTCGCTGGGATCAGTAGAACAGCTGCCACCGCTGCGTGTGGCAGCCTTTGCTAGCGACTCCCGCCGCATGTTAAGCACATCCACGGCCACGCCCACTCACGGCGTACTGCAGATTGAGCGACCGCATTCGATGGGCGGCAAGTCCAGTCTTGCGTCCACTCCCGGCAAGCTGAATCGCTCCATGCAGCTGCAGAGCACGAGTAGCATTAATTTTGTGCATCCCACAAGTAAATTGATGTTGCCACGCAAACAGTTGCCTCTGCGGATTCCCCGGGAGATTAGTGTGCAGCCAACGAATATGCGTCCACTGAAGGCGGTGCCCATGAGAGAGACGGGCTACTCCTTGCGTCCAGATCGCATGATACCCGACTTGGAGCAGTCTATATCGCCACCACAATCGCCTTCGCCGCCGCCACAGCAGCAGCAGCCGGCTGCTCCAATGGGATTAAAGTTTAATATGCCTTATGCATCGACCAGCCGACAAGCCCAGCAGCAGCAGCTCAATGAGCAACTGCATCCGCTGCGTAAGCGTCGCTTTAATTTCACCTCCCACGACTCGCCATCCCCGGTGCCTATTAAGCTGCAACGTAGCTCTGTGCCAAGCAGCTACAAGCAGCAGCAGCAGCTGCCACCAACAGGAGCAACTGCAGCAGCAGCAGAGGAACAGCAACAGCAGCGTACTAAACAACTGTCGCTGGCGCTGGAGGAGACGCAGCGACGCAGGCAGCAGCAGCAGGAGGAGTTGTTCAAGAAGGAGCTGGGACAGCTGGCCAGTGCCATGCGTGTGGCCCAAAAGGAGATGCTCGAGGATTTCTTTCAGCGTCAAAAGCAGTTTGCACGACGCGAACACGAATTCCAGCTGCGACAGGATAATCTGGTGATGAGTGCATTGCGCAAACAGACGGATGCACTGCTGCAGACGGCCAGGCAGCTAATGGATAACGAACCAAATGGTGGAGCATCCGAGGAGCAAGGGAATATGGTGGCAAATGAGTTGTTAGATGATGAAATGGAGGAGGAGGAGGAGGAGGAGGAGCAGGAGCAGGAAGCAGAACATGAACCAGAACAGGAAATGGCAGAGGAGTACGAAGATGATGAAGAAGAAGATGATGGGGATGGGGATGGGGATGTAGAGGCGGTTGAAGAAGCAGAGGCAGAGGGAGAAGAGCCAGAGCAGCAGGAGGAAGCCGAACAGGATCAGGAGGAGGAAGAGGAGGAGGCATATAGCGAAACAGCCATGGTCCAATCCTCCACAGCAGCAGCACACAGCGAAGAGGATGCCTCCAGTAATCCAAACGACAAACAATTAACAACTTAAGTTCCCAAAGTATTAACACAAAAAAGCAAAACTATTTTAACTCCCCCCAAAATACCTGTATGCCCCGTAAGCCTCTTGTCCTACAAGCATTCCAAAAGCACATTCCTTAATTTTGCAAATAAGTTGATAAAAAGACATATATGTTCTATATATATATATAGTAAATATTCCTAGAGCATGGCCCACATTGTTAAAAAGACTTGATTATATTTAAGCATTCCCTGAAAAAACAAAAACTGTCTAAGCAAAAATTGTATTTATTGTTCTTTTAGTATTCCTATTCCATATTGCCCTATTCCACATTTCCCCCCTTTAAACGATCGCTTACCTACTCGCTATAAGGCTATATATTTGAAACATTCAAGATTTAGTGATATTTAAGCAATATCGAAATGGAAATCGTAAGAAATATGTATGAATATAAATATAAATATATAAACTGCAAAGGCTTGCACTATAAAGCCCACTATTATATATACCAAGGAGTTTTTAATGGGTTTAAATCAGATGGTTTTTAGAGGGGAAACTATACTAAAGTTTTTAAGCTATTTTAGTATAATATTATTATAATATTCCAATCCAATAGATTCAACTCAAGTATATTTCAATTTTAAAATTTAAAAAAGTTGGGAAAATATTGAAAACGTTGCCAAACTTCAAGGCATGAATGAAAAGTTCCTCTATAATAGCTATTTCTAGCTAGTTTTAGCAGTTTTTCAACTGCTATTTAGCTAGAAATCTAAGCCAGAGCCGGTAGATAACGGTAGATCTACGTACTGTCAAATGTCATAAAAAAAAGTTGGGAAAATATTGAAAACGTTGCCAAACTTCAAGGCATGAATGAAAAGTACCTCTATAATAGCTATTTCTAGCTAGATTTTGCAGGGAAATATACTAAAGTTCTTAAGCTATCTTAATAATTACAATATAATTACTAGATACTTCCGCTTCAAGAGAAATTCAACTCAATTATATTTCAATTTTAAAATTTCTTCAACAAGAAATGTATTTATATAATATTGCATTATTTTTGAAACCAAAAAACACATTCAAACTAATTTAATTTAAAGGCCCTAAAAACTAGCGAGAAATCAATCAATTGTTTCTTACTAGCTAGATGTAATGTATTTATATAACTTATATGTGTTACTCGCAATTAATAAATTGTTTTAACTAAATACTAAAAATATAAAATATATATATATATGTATAATATATAAACTAAACTAATGCTAGCTTAAAATGTGTATTTATGTAGCACTAAACTAGTTTTATGTGTGTTGCACAAAAAAGAGTAAACGCCTAACTCAAAAATATAATTAGTTGCTAGTGTTTTTATTTTACAATTAATGATTAGGCCCCGATATTTCCCCCATATATATATGTATATCCCAAACACCATGCGTAATCCCCCCAGTACCGCCTCGTGTTTTTTCCCCCCCTCCTCGCCGGAATAGTGACTGCAACGATCCACACTGCGTCGTGATCTTTACAGGTTTTAGGTTTAGTTCCAGGCTACATCCAGTCCAGTCTAATCCGGCCTATAAATGGGCGTCTTGGGTATAAATTCAATTAATATAACATACTCCATCATGGAATTGGAATCACATTGTTGCTTATGTAATCGCCAGTGTAGGCCCAGTTTATTATATAGATGACTATTCTCCCATTCCAGTAGCTTGTCCAGCGTTAATTGTGTCTGCAAATCAAAATAGGGGGAAATTTATAGCATAGCAGAATAGGTAGGGTATAGTGACAGCGTTGCCAGATAAACGCAAAATTTTTAACTTTTTTAAATGTTAATAGCTTGAAATCTAACGAAAATTATTTAAATCTAAAAGAATTTTAAAATTAGAAACTGTTCTAAATTTTTTAATTATTTTAACTATTTCAAGGAATTGTTATTTTGTTTAACAATCTTTGTTAAATTTAACGAAACCAGTTAAGCAAGACATATTTTATTTGATATAAAATTATTTCCATCTAAAAGTGTTTTAAGATTAGAAGCTGTTCTAAATTTTTGAATTATTTTAACTAATAATAATAATGTAAATGGAATAAAACTAGTTAAATTAGACATATTTTACATAATATAAATTTAAATTTACACATTTTCTGTATGAAATTTTCATGTATTATCTTTATGTTATCTCTGTAGCTAAGTGCTAAGCAACATCTGGCAACACTGGTGCTAACGGAGTAGCGCTATCAATACTTACGCGTTTGCTTAGACAGATGACGGGCCAGAGGGAACAGCCGAGTGTGCAACAGCAGCAGACGCAGCCACAGAAGAGCCACTTAACATTGAGGGGCAGCGTCTTCTTCAGAATGCCATTGATGCGACCGATTGTCGCTTTGAATTCCTCGGGTGCAACGCGGGAGAGTAAACCGCAGGGGAATTCGATATTAAACCGATTGCTGAGACCAAAACTAGAGAGAGAGAGAGAGAGAGGAAAACACAAATATTTAACATGTTTATAAACTATAAACTATAGAAAGAAACTGCATAACATTGATTGTACATTACATAGTTGAATTGACTTGCTGTTAACTGGTTGCATTGCATACATTTTACTTTTTGCAGCCTGCTGCACATTATTATTGTTGCTATTTAGCGGCGTTATGTAATCAGTCAGTCATTCAGTCAATTATTGACAATTGAGCGCCAAAATAGAACAAGGTCAAACGCACAATAAACAAACACGCATATGTACATACATATGTGTTTGCATTAAGAAATAAAAACAAATTTAGGTAAAATGAGCCTTGATCTACATTAAGAACTTGTACATAAGCACGCACACACACTTACGCACGACTGACAGAGTTGCCCATGCGATTGCTTTTGGGGCTACGCTGTTGTTGTAATAACACAAATAAAATCACCCGCAGCATAAGACAAAGCAAAAGCAAACAAAAAAAAAAAACAATTTGCACACTTCATTTCTTATCCTGCTGCTTGCTTTGTCTTCTTTGTCCGGCTCGTGTAATTTCATTTGTCTGTGCAGCCCTGGTTTTTACATGTTGCTTACTTACACCGTCATATTGCCAGCCCCTCGTATGATGATGGGTTCCGGCACTGGCATCACTGTCTGATCCTGAAAGTGTTCCACATCCTCCAGCTGCTCGTCCTCATAGATGGCATCGAAATCGGAGAAAGACATGACGAGACAGTGTGTAATAACTTTTTAACTGCAATGATGGGTGGAAAATGGGCAGCAAGCACTCTCTCACGAACCGTCACAGAGCGTGCGAGGGATAGAGAGAGCGAGAGAGAGAGGGAGAGATTGTAGGTGCTGCAGCGGCGATCAACACATTTTTGCTTTTGATTAATTTGATTTGCAATGCATTCGTTGATTATCCGTTAAAGTTTTGTGTTGTTGTTGTTGTTGCTGTTGTTGATGAACTACAATAAACAGATTACAGTCTGTGTTGTGATTGTTATGTTCGCCTCAAAATTTAAAACTCAAAATAAGCGCCGCCGTCTTTGTTGTTAGTGTAAAACTGCAACAACTGCTTCCGCCATTAAGTATAGTACGCTGTAGCGGGTGCTGATATGACGATGATGATGACGTTTGACTTCCTTTATTGCGTTGCATTGAAAGACAGACAGAAAGGCACACACAAATGGAATATGTATTAATAAATTGCACCAAAAACAATAATCTTGCTGCGATATGTACAACGATGTAACTAAATGTGCATGTGTGTGAGTTTTGTGAAGGTTGTACAACACTGGAGCTCGTCTGCTTTGTTATTGTTGTTGTTGTTGCTATTGCTATTGGGGGGGAGCCACACAGAGCCACAAGCAATGTGCATTATTAGTTTTGTTTGCAATCACTTTTTCACCTTTTAATCACAATTATATACAGCAGATTTGCGCGTTTCTTTCACAAGTTGCAACTAAAAATTACATGGTTGTTTTTGAAAAGCAAATTATATATATTTTATTTTCACACTTGTGTGTTTTGTAATAAGGAAAAGTGCAGAGCAGAGCAGAGCAAAGCTTCTCACTGCCTCTCACACAATTTGTTGTTGCCCGACGACCAGCTGGCAGCTGTTTGTGGCGCAGGGTTGCCCAATCGTTGTAAAAAAACAATTACATTCAAACACAAGAGGGGCGGTAGGAAATATAAGCAGTGGATTAATATTGATTTATTAATTAGCTATAGGCTTAAATAATATGATGTACAATAAATACAAATATATATGAATATGTAAGCATTATGAACTAACTAGTAATTAAACAAATATTGTGCACAAATTCGACAGATTTAGCAAAGCGTTAACACACAAGTATTAATGTACTATATATATAAATGACAAGGCATATTGTATTCGATCGTCTCTTTTCTTGCTCCTCCACTTTTGCTGAAACTACTTCTTCTTCGAAGCACTTGGACTGGTCGATTGGAATACCGATGAGGCTGACATCAGATTCTCAATATACTGGCCGAGAACCTGATTCTCGGAACGCAATTTCAGATTCTCTGTCTTCACGGAATCGACGCGCTGTGACAAATCATCCAATGTATTTTGCAGTTCCAGCACTTGAGTAATTAAGCGCGACTTTTCCTGCAAATCATCGGCGCCTACGTCAATTGTGTCCAACGAATTGTGGGATGAGTCCGGCGTAGAGCTACGGTTGGTGAACGAGGAACGCAGAGAGTCCATGGAGCGGCCATTGGGTATGTGCTGCGTGGTGGTGTTCGATGGCTCATCGTCATTGATAATAACTGTGGAGCAGCAGCAAATTGGGCATTAACGTTAAAGCTGAATGTGCCCAACCCTAGTTTTTCTGCTTACCTTGGGGATCTTCATCGATTGCCATTATGTTGTCATCGTTATGGATCAAAGACATTTTTAATTAATTGTTGTTTAGCGATTTAAGTGCAATATTTACTTTTTTTTTGTTTTTTTATAAAACAAAATTGATACGGAAAACTAAAACTACCACTTTTTTTTGTAACCAGCAAAAGCGTTGTGGCACACTATGCCACACTCCGGCGTTTACCAACACTTGCATTCAATTGTAAATCAAACAAGAGGAAGAGCCAGTGTTCGTTTTGCATTGAGAATACAAATACAATTTATATAGCTTAAAATAACTTTTACAACTTATAGCTGCCCTGCAACAACTGTAAGTATATTAATATGTGTTTAATTTAAATAAAATATATTCTAAAAATGAATGTATGATGAGAGAAGTCTTGGAAGTTTTACCCAGCTAAATGTTAGTTTTGCAAACATTTTGCTTTTGCTGAAAATAACGTGTTTGAGCAAAGAGTTAAGTGATTATTTAGTTGTAATGATTAAAAAATGAGAGTTAAGTTTTGATGTTTTTAAAAATAACCGACGAACGAGTTGTTTTTGTTGCTGTTGCTGCTGCTGCGGCAGAGTTGTCACCTGTCCGCAGCATTCGATCGACGAATTAAAATACACACGCATGCTTTTTATCATTATAAATTTTAACGCTGCACGGCCAACAACATAAACTCAACTTGAGCGATATCTTTTGTATTTGTGAGTTTTCAGACTACGAAATAATTGTGTTTAATCGAAACTATAAACAGAATTAAAAGTGTTGAAAAAGCTGCTGCAGATGTTATAAATTGTTTGAGTTGCAAACCAACAAATTGTTAAATTTGTTTATTACAACATTAAAGCAGGTATATACGTTAGCTATATATAGCTAGATTTCCAAACGATGCTTATTTAGTTGTATTTTGTATTTCATCTTTAATATCAGATTATCTGTGTCTCCCGCCAGTGGACCAGTGGAAACTTTGCCAGTTGAGGAAACTGCAAGAATTCAAAACTACAACAACAGCAACAACGACTGTAGCATTAGTGGTAAGTTTATTATTAGTTTCTAACTAGCCAAATTACTTAACGTTAGCAAATTATGTTTGGGGCATAACAACAAAAGGCCAGAAGATAAGGTGTATGTACATGAGTGTATACGGTATACATATGAACACACATTCTGTATATGACATTGGCATCAACATATGCGTTTGCATACGTAACCACGTTAAAAGCAAAGCAATTTAAGCTGTTTTCAATCAAATGTAGCTTATACTTTGTCTAATGGCCAACTCAATTGGTGTTGTGAAATATTTGAAAAGGTTTCCAAGTCCACCAACAATATATAAATCTCCATGCAGCATACATATACAATGTACCTAAAAATGATATCAATATTCAATATGTGTGCTGCCAACCCTGGCTAAAATGTGCCTGGCCAAACGGGCGCGCAAATGAACTGCGTATTAAACTCATAGAACGCATTATGTTTGCCACATTTTTAACAATTTGTGCAACATTTGATAATTCTAAATGTTATTGTTTACATTTTCTATTTGCAGAATCAGGCAAACGCAATCGCAACGCAAAAGAATTTTGAACAAAGAACTGCATGGTGCTGCCATACTGAGTGCAAAAAAGTACGGCAGCCCTAACACAGAAAAAATCCCAAAACAAAAAATACCAAAACTAAAGATACCGAATTTTAAAATACATCTAACGCATGATGATATAAAATAACCAAAATTTTTGCAATAACAGCCAGTTGAATATTGTCGCTAAATACAAACGGTGTGAGCAGGTCAAAACAGCTTAAAGTGCCAAAAGTGTAAAGACCTAAGAGTGTCATAAATAAAACGGTGTCCTTTGCTACCTGCTGCAAATGCAAAAAAAAAATACCAGTGAAGTGGATTAGATATAAAATGCCAAAAACTTTGTGCGGGCAACGTACGAAATTCTAGTTTATCTCTGCCTAAGAAAAAGACGCCACATTTTGGAGAACTGACTTTGAAATTAATTGAAAGTTTTGAAAAAACCAACTGCCGTTAATAACTGAGTGATTGAGTGTATTTAGAAAACTCTATATTTTTATAGCATAGAACAAAATGTTGTCCGCGAACAACATTGGCGGCGGAGCAGGAGGAGCAAATCATCAATCGCAAACCAAGCGAGATTTGCAGCCTTTAACAATTTCACCAATCAAGTTGACCGGTGCTAACATCAGTGGTATTCCCACTGGCAGTGCAACAATGCCAGCACTTGCAAATATCAATGGGCAACAAAAGCGTACGGAGGAATTACGGTATTTGCCCATTGCTGCCATGCCCACGAAACCCTGTAATAATATTACCATAAGCAATTATGCTAATAACAACAATAATAACAATAATTTAAACAAACTGACGCCAATGAATATTGTACAAAAACCGTTGAGAGGCAACACCAACGGCAACAACAATAACAACAACAGCAATAATACTGCTGCTGCTCCAATTATTCAATTAGTGACTGCCAATCCTAATGTGAATGCAAACTCGCTGCTCTCCATATTGACGCCCAAAACGATTGTCAATCATAACAGCAGCAGCAGCAATAATATTAATGCCAAGACACCATCGCAGTCGCAGTCGCAGCCTCAGTCGCAGCCAGTGTTAATTCGACCTGCAACAACGTTGACAACAGTTACAGCAGCGCAACAACAAAATGGTGCTGCCATTTACAATCCCAACAACAACAACAACAACAACAGCAGCAAATATGGCAAAGGAACCGCAGCAACAGCAGCTGCAGTAACGCTAATCGCTGCTGCGCCTAAAGCCAACGCCGCCGCCGCTGCTGTCAGTAATAAAACGGGTAAGTCTCTCAATTCAATTATATAATGACATACATATATTTTGGTGATCGTAAAGTGCACAGCAGTCGCGTGAGTTTTTACCCGGAATCTGTAACACACGTTTATGAGTTTTATGATCTGCTGCTGCAGTAGGTAAATTCGGATTTACTAAGTAGATTTTTATTATCGTCTGCTGTTTTTGCGTCTACGTGTTTTCCGATATCCACAAAATCCACAATCCACATAGTACAACAGCCGTTGACGCTGACGTCGCTGCTGCTGCTGCCGCTGCTGCTGCGACGAGTCGCTCATTTGTGTTGTTGTTGTCGCTGGCCGCAGTGCGAATTGTGTGTTTATTATTTTACTCTTTTAATATATAAAATAAAAATATGTTTTACAAAATGTTTGATTGTGCTAAAGTTATATTTCATTAAAACTGTCCTACGGTTGTGACTTTGCAGTTTCTCTAGTTCTTTTTGTTGTTGTTTTTTTGTAACTCAAATTGAGTACGAAAATAAGTTTTATCATGTGGCTATTTTGAGACTAATATTTGGGTTTACGTTTTTAATTACGTTCGGTTTACAACTCGGTTTTCCAAAGTGTGTGCAGCGCAAAAGTCACTGGTAAAGCATATACTATAACTAAATATATATATATATATACATATATGTTTATCTGCATTTGTACGTTATAAATTGTTAGTAATCGTATGCAAAACAAAACAAAAGCAAGGCGCGCGGGCGACACTAAAAAATGCGACTTTTGACTCAATGTACCGATGATCAGGTTTTAACAGTTATGTGTGTGTACCACAACTGAAATTTTCCGATTTTCCAAAACAAGCAAAGGTTTTGCAACTTGGCAAACAAACATTTATTTATGTTTTTATCTGAAATGAGTCACAAAAAACAAAATACAAAAAACTACACACACCAGTAATCATTTTAAAGCCCAGCATACAAGGTGTTTAGAGAGGGGAGCTTATGTTGTTGTGCAATTTTTTCGAGCAGCTGTAGCTCAGTTATGTTAAGCGCTAGCACCACACAATTGACTAATCGATTAATTTATCGTTTGTTAGCGTAACCCAAGTAAAAGATATTAAATAAACTGCAGCTATTCAGCGAATTTTTTATGTTTTTGTCAAGTTTCTAGTTTGAATTTATTTTATTTTTACTTTATTCTCATTAAAATATTGCCTTAGCTAATTAATTTTTATTGATTATCGATTAATTTATCGTTTGTTAGCGTAACATATGTAAAAGATATTAATTAAAATGCAGCGATTCTGTAAATTTTGTATCTTTTTGTCAAGTTTCTAGTTTGATTAGCTTTTATTTTCACTTTATGGTAATTAAAACATTACATTAGATAATTATTTCTTTTGAATATCGATTAATTCATCGCTTATTAAAGTAAGCCAAGTAAAAGATATTAATAAATGCAGCGATTCAGCGAATTTCTTATATTTTTGTTAAGTTTCCAGTTTGATTAGGTTTTATTTTCCCTTTATTTTATTAAAACATTACATTATCTAATTATTTCTTTTGAATATCGATTAATTTATCGTTTGTTAGCGTAACCTATATAAAGGAAATTAAGAACTGCAGTGTTTTCTAGATTGATTAGCTTTTATTTTCACTTTATTTTAATTAAAATATTATATTATCTAATTAATTTTTATTTATTATCGATTAATTTATCGTTTGTTAGCGTAGCTTAAGTAAAAGAATTTCTTATATTTTTGTTAAGTTTCTAGTTTGATTTTATTTTATTTTCACTTTTTCCTAATTAAAACATTTCATTATCTTATTAATTTCTATTGAAACGTGTTTAGATATGGCTACTATGTCGATATATACACAAATATCCCTTTTTTTCTTTTAAAACCCAGCGACTATACTTATAATATTCTAATTAAAAAATGCCTAAGTTGCGCAATTTTAGAGTTAGAGTTTTGAAATTTACAGAAAATGCTTAAAAATCAATTTAACACATTAGTTAAAAATTTCAGCAGTTAAGCTTTCAAAAACGCTTTAGATTTTAGAGTTTTCCTTTTAAAAATGTGCAAATTTTGTGCGTTAGAGTTGCCAAAGTGTAAACAGATATTTTTTTTTAGTTTTTCACAATTAATTTGCAGCAAGTTGCTTAGTTTTATAAGTTAAACTGTTGCTACTTGCCAGCAAATCTTATTAACTGGGCTTCAAACAGTCGTGCTCACTTGTTACACATATCTGTTTAATGTTGCTCATAAGTACATTTATGTGCCGCTTTTTATGCTGGCTTTATTTATAAATAAATTGCATATTGTTGATTGTGTTTTCTTTTCTAATTGCAGCAACAGCAACAACAACGGGAACAACAACAACAACAGTTGGCTCCTCTTCGAGCGCACAAATCTCGCTGGTATCCAAATCTCGAGCCCCAGTTATATTGAGCAAAGCGGCGGTGGAGAAGATACGCTTCAAGATTGGCCAAGTGCAAACATCGAGCAATCCCGGTGCACTGCTGTTGGCCAAAACGCTGAGCAATCTGAATGCCAAGACAACAACAGCAACAGCAACAGCAACGCAGGAAAGTCAGCAGGCGAGTCAGAGGGGAGTGAAGAGCACTACGAATAGCACTACTCCCTCTCAACTGACTCCCACTCCCAGCACCTCCATGTCCACAACTGGCCAAACAAATGTGTCTGTGCTTCCCGAGCTCAAAATCAGCGCATTAAACGGCGCGAAGATTATGAAAGTAGCTGGTGGCACATTGGCTGTGGTTATGCCACCACTGGCAACAACAGCTACAACAGCTGCAACCACTTCAACAGCTGCTGTGCCTGTTCCAACTCCACATACCTCCCCAGCCAAGCCACAGCGTTCCAAATCGCTGGCTGGCAATACGGAAACTGAAGCAATTGAAGCCACTAGCAGCAGCAACAGCGAGCGAAGACATTCGGTGGCCATTATGTCCAAGGAGGTGGATGTGATAGAGCAAACGAAACCCATAGAGACCATAACCATTGAAGATGATGACAGCGAGGAGGAGGAGGAGCAGCACGAAGCGGAGCAGCAGCAGCAGCCGCCGCTCAAATGCCGCAAAATATCCAACGCTAGTCGCGGCAGCAGCGGCAGCAGCAGCAGCATTGCCAGTGTGGCAAGCAGCAGTCGTCGCAGCAGCAACAACAGCAACAGCAGCAGCCTTGAAATGATGATTCCAATGCCCGCTGCCAACAAATCCGAGCAGCAACCCATCTCTGATGTGCCCCAAATGAGCATTGTAAAAGCGGAAACGTTGCCCCTTTCCAAGGAGGAATTTGAAAAATCTTTGCACTGTGCCGAGGAAGTGGATCAGATCTCACCACCCGGTCACAACAGTCGTGCCAAACAGTCCACAGCCTCGGGCACCATTACCCTCACACCGCTCTCCAGACTCCAGCAGCCGAATGGAGTCTCCAACGCCGAGCAGCCGAAAGCCGCAGCTGCTCCTGCTCCGGCTCCATCTACGTCCGCAGTGCTGAGCAACTTTAGACGCCACATGCAACAAAATTTTGGCATGCTACGCTGGCGTGAACAACCGCAGCAGCAGCCACAACAACAACAACAGCAACAACAACAGCTGCAACAACAACAACAGTTGCAACAACAACAGTTGCCGGGCATTTTACAAAATTCCACAATGCGTTTTGAACTGAATCAATTCAATTTGCTGCAATTGTCGGAACGCTGTGAGCCTCGCAAGAGTCCAGCCAATTACTTTGAACGTGCTTTATTCGATCGACCCGCACGTCGTCCCGCCAGCAGCTCACATCCTTTGTTGTACTTGTGCTCCCGCTGCAATTGTCATGGTCCTGCCTCTGATTTTCTATCACCGCGTGAGTTTAACAGTCTAAAATTTATAGCAACTGGAAATTGTGATTCAAGTTTTAGTACACTCGGTTTAGAAGGGTATAATAAGGAAGAAGGAGCAGGGAAGCTATTGGTAGGGGCTAGACTATAATTAAATATATAGAGATATAATCCATTATAAAATGCGAAATTGAGTTCTAGTAATTTAGCAAACAAGTTTATAGTTGAATTCCCACTGGGCTGTGCTTTAAAAATAATTGAAAATTGTCTAGTAATAGGTTTTTTAGAAGTATCCAGATACGTTGAGATCGGATCAGATGTGTGGTCAGTTATGTATCCAGGGGGCAAGCGAAACTACAGATATTGAATTCATCAAGAGTTACAAATTTTGAGTGCTTTAAATGTTAATAACTAAATGTTACTAACTAAATTTGCAATGAAATTAAGTGTACTAATCAAATCAAAAAAGTTTCAGTTACAGAACTCATTATAAAATCCTTGAAATTAAACTTAAAAACACAAGAAATTCCCAAAGTTCTTTTAGGGAAATTTTTTAAAATTAATAAAAAAATGTTTATAACTAGAAAGCTCACGAGAAATTCCCAAAATACTTTTAGCGAAATTGTTGATAGCTAAACTTTCATGGGATGAAAAAGTTCTTTAAAAATAGGCATGAAAAAGGAAAGTTGGTAGTAATTGGTATTTTTATGACCTCTGAGGGGTATATTGGGTTTGTGAAAAGTATGCAACAGGCAGTAGTAGGCGTGGCAGAACCCATAAAGTATATATAGCATCAACAGACGAGTCGATAAAGCCATGTCCGTCTGTCCGTCTGTACGTCTGTCCGTATGAACAAACAGATCTCAGAGATGGTAAGAACTACAATATCCGTTTTAGTCAGTATCGACCACATACTATTTAGTCAGACAATACGAAAATCTTTTTTTTTTTTTTTCGATGCCACGCCCCATCCGCCCACAACAAGCGAAAAACCACCAGTCACACCTCGGAGAAAAACTACAGGTTTCTTTTGCGAATATCTCGCTAACTAGAGTAACTAGGGATACCAATTTTGGCACTCAGTTTGCTAGATGCAATATAAAGATAATTCCATCAAAATTTTTTAGATGCCACGCCTCCTTCGCCCATGAATAGCACAATTGCGTTGTAAATTTCGCAAGCCTGCGATTCACTTATTTCTTAACATAGGGTATTACACGCTTGGCATGCCCGACAGACATTTTCTTGCTTGTTATTATAAGGTTTATACTAGTTAAACAAGAGCACTAAACTTTGTATATGTGCTTAGCTCTTTAAATGCAACTTCCAATTGTTTAAAGCTCATTTTATTTAGTTATTTATTTAATAATTATTATACAAAAAAAATAATATAATATAAAAAAAATAATAAATATAATAATATATATATAATAATATAATATAAATATATAATAATATATATAATAATAATGAAAGGGTAAAGAGTGCTAGCTACTAAGGCTATCGACTCGATATTTAAAGCTCAATTTATGAGTAAATTTAAGAAGTAATTGTAGCTAGAATCAGTTTATATAGTTGAGAATTTGAGTGCTGTAAAATTGTTTATTTTCCATGGAAAGAAGAACTCTTAAGATAGACATGAAAATACCTAGCAGTCCAATTGTTTATAGCTGAAATACCCAAAAATTTATAAAGTTAAAGTAGCATACATTCTTTAAGAATCACTTTTCGCCAGTTTGCTTAGCTTTCAGCTAAACTATTGTAAACTTATTAAACTTTTGTGGTTTTCTTTTAACAGGTTTCTGTTCCATAAGTTGTGTGCGACGTGCGCACAAGAGACGACAGCCAACTGAGGCAAAGATGAGCAATGGACAAATGGTGACACAGTCACAACCACAACCAAAACAACAACAGCAGCAACAGCAGCAGGCACAACAGCTGCAGCAGCAGCAGCAACAACAGCAGCAACAGTCGGAGAAGCAACAACAGCAACGGGAGCAACGGGAGCAACAGCTGCGTGAAAGGGAGCGTGAAAGGGAAAGGGAACGGGAACGGGAACGTGAGCGGGAGCGGGAAAGGGAGCGGCAACTCGAGCGGGATAATCAATTGTTGAGCAAAAAGCGTCCCTTCCGCTGGACCGAATATCTGCGCATTAAAGGCATTGGCGCCGCAGCGCCCATTCATCTGTTTCTCAATCCATTTCCCATT
Source organism: Drosophila tripunctata (assembly GCA_035047385.1). Lineage (NCBI taxonomy): Eukaryota > Metazoa > Arthropoda > Insecta > Diptera > Drosophilidae > Drosophila > Drosophila tripunctata. The sequence goes on along the minus strand of JAWNPS010000129.1, from coordinate 737,859 downwards.
ACGGCAAATTGCTTTGAGCGTGGCATGAAACTGGAAGCCATCGATCCGGAGAACTGTTCGCTCTTCTGCGTCTGCACCATTGTGGAGGTGCGTGGCTATCGCTTGAAGCTCAATTTTGATGGCTATGCGAGCATGTATGATTTTTGGGTAAATGCCGATTCAATGGACATCTTTCCGCCGGGTTGGTGTGAGCGCACGTCGCATGTGTTGCAAGCACCCAAAGGCTATTGTCCAGATCGCTTCAATTGGTATCGCTATCTGGTGAAGACGAATGCCAAAGCGGCGCCAATAGCTTTATTTAGTCACCTCAGCGAATCCACGACGAAGTCGGAGAATGGTTTCCGGGTGGGCATGCATCTGGAGGCGGAGGATTTGAATGATACGGGCAAGATTTGTGTGGCCACAGTGGCGGATATTTTGGATGAACGTATACGCGTCCATTTCGATGGCTGGGATGATTGCTATGATTTCTGGGTGCATGTCAATTCCCCATATATACATCCCTGCAGTTGGCACGAGGGACGCCAGCAGTTGATTGTGCCGCCGGATTATCAGAATGTGGCCCGATTCAATTGGCCGGATTATATAGCGGATGTGGGTGGTGTGGCAGCGCCGGCGGAATTGTTTGCACCACGCGAACCCATGGAATTCCAGCCACGCATGAAACTCGAGGTGGTGGATCAACGTAATCCGGGACTCATACGACCCGCTACGGTCATCACACGCAAGGGTTATCGCATCCAATTGCATCTGGATTGTTGGCCCACAGAGTATTATTTCTGGCTAGAGGACGATAGTCCCGATCTGCATCCGATTGGCTGGTGTGAGGCCACCTCACATGAGCTGGAAACACCACCCGGCTATCTGCAGCGTCCCTCGCACATGCCCTGCGATGTGGAGGGTTGTCGTGGTTTCGGCAATGCCAAACGCTTTAATCTTAATGTTCATGCTCTCCGAGATTGCTGTCCCTATGCGCCCGAGAACTGGCGTCAGTGGCGTGCCAAGACTGTGAAGCCGCCACGTGTGCCCGCGGAGCAGGTGAAACAGGTGCGTCCACGGCCCAGTAGCAAGGAATCCAAGGAAAGCAAGGAATCCTCACCGCTGCTGCTCTCACGACTGCAGCCGGAGAAAGCGGAGAAAGCACGGAAGAGTTTAGATGCCAAGCCGCCTGTTAAAGAGGAGAAGCTAGCGAAGAAGCGTTCTCTGGGTCAGCGGGAAACAGCCAAAGTGAGTCCACTGTGCATGTCCATTGCCAAACCCATTGTGGCGGAATATGGACCACAATTTGCGAGCAATTATCGCTTGTGGCAGCAGAACAGTGACTTTGACATGTCGCAGCTAAAGAGCAATCCGCTCTACTGGACCAACTGGGATGTCTATGAGTTTGTGGAGCGTGCTTTGAAGTCGGATAGCTTGGCGCAGCTGCTCTTCGATGAGGAGATCGATGGACGTGCCTTGCTCATGCTGGGGCGACAAGATTTGGCCAACTATTTTAAATTGAAAGTGGGTCCAACTGTCAAATTGTTTTCTTTAATTGTGAATCTAAGGATTGCGGTGGCCTGCAAATTTAAGACCACACTGACGGGTCTGAACTATAAGCAGCGCGCCAAGATGTCCAGGGAGATGCAGGGAAGCAGCAAACTGGCGACAGAGTTGAAGGAGGAGCAAATGGAAGTGGATGAGGTGGAGGCGATGGAGCAGCAGGAGGAGCAGCAGCAGCAGCATCAGCAGCAGGAGGAGGAGCAGCAGCAGCAGGAGGAGGATGTGGATGAAGATGAAGATGATGTCATATTGGATAGTGAAGATTTCCTAAGTGTTAAGCCGAGCATTGCCAGCAGTATGTTGAAGGATGCGGATGTTGTGATGAATGCACTGGATGATGTGCTGCCGCCTGCCAGTGTGGCAAGCATCTCATAGAGTCAACAAACACTTTCCAACACTACCAAGCGCTCCACTGTTAAGTACACCGCATGTTTAGTTTTGTGGCATTTACCACCTCCACCACCAATATGTTAACCTTGTTAAGCTCACTGTGCTCGCACAGTTATGGCTAAATGTTAAGCCCTTTAAACGTAAGCACCGTTTAGAAATTAATGTAATATAATATATATGTATATCATTTAATAGTAATCATTGAAATTTTTGTTAAAATAAACTTATGTTTAAGTCCAATACGCATTGAAGAGAATATTAAAAAGAATTAATAAAATTCAATTAAAAAAAAAACATAAGATTTATAATTTATTGACGTTATTTTCCATAACTACTACTATATTAAAATATAATATAGTGATATATTAATATATTATGTTTTAGAATACTGTAGTAATACTTCAGTCTTACTTTAGTTTCAAGTGGTAAATAGATTTATCAAGAAAGAAAATGTCAGTTGAGTATCCCGACTGCGTAATACCCTCTGAGCTTCGTTTAAATTATATGAGTTCAAACTTCAAACTTTTTGAATTATAGTCGGATTTTGATATACTTTTCACTATCGTTTGATATTATTTATCTCCAAGTATATGCCAAGTTACAAAACTATACGTTAAGAGGTAAGTGATCCAGCGTCATGCAAAGTTACAACGCAACTGTGCTTTTGGTGGGCGAAGAAGGCGTGGCATACAAAAAATGTTGATGGCATTATTTTTATATTGCATCTAGTAACCTGCGTGCCAAAATTGGTATCCCTAGGTGTTATATCAACTGAGATATATGCCAAAAACCTGTATTTTTTATTGTAGCTCTTATCATCTCTGAGTTCTCTTCGTTCATACGGACAGACAGGCGGACAGACGGGCGGACGGGCGGACGGATAGACGGACAGACGGACATGGCTATATCGACTCGGCTTGTGATGCTGATCAAGAATATATATACTTTATGAGGTCTGTCACGCCTCCTTCTGCATGCTACATACTTTTCACGAACCCAATATACCCCTTAGAGCGTATAAAAATGGTATTTTTCAAGTAAAATTTAAAAAATACTGGATTAATACTGGATACTTCAATCTTTGATAAGTTTCAAAAGATAAATAGATTTAAAAAGCTAATTTTTTATATCAATTTTCAAACCTTAGTCTTGTTTTGGGCATTATGGTTTTTGGGGTCTAACCATTAACTCAGTTATAACTGCAACATAATTTGTTTGTTACAAGATTTGTTGCTAGTTTCGCTTTCTTCAACAATTAATTAATAAATTTTATAGTATTTATTGCTTAAGCAGCTCCAAAAAATAGAAAAGTTTTAATAAACTCAAATAATAAAAATGCAAAAAGTTTATGAATTCCTGCGATTTTCTTCAGTGGACGGAATTTCCATAGTATCCGCTACAGTTTCCGCAATGGTTGAATGCTCTGCCTGTTCCAATGCCAACGTTCCATCCACCTGAAAGTGCAGCTGACCAAAGAGTTGGGTGATTTGAACAAATTGCTGAAATCTTTCCATGTTGCCGTAGTGCAGATTATTGCATCTCTGATACTTTCGCAATGCCAACAGCAGCTGTCTATCCGGAATGCTGCCCAGGGACTTTAGTACGATCATCAGTGCCTTCAACTGATCCACACTGAGTCTCAGGAAGGAGTTATCATTGAGCACTTGTGTCGCTATCGGGGCAATCTTCTTGCCCACCAGTTGCATAATCGCTGGTCTCTTGTGATCATTGGCCAGCTGAAAGATCTTCAGTACAGTGCCCATGGGCCATTTCTGATCGGCCAATTTCTCTATATAGCTATCGACAAAATCGGGCATATTATATTTGGTGGCCAAATGGATTAATTCGGCGCACATTTCCACCGTAATGGCGCTATAAATCTCATAGGTGTATATATAGAGTAGCAACGCCTCATAGGCATCCGGTGAAGCATCATCCACTACAATCGTATTACGCTGCATCTGCTCAAAGTCCGGCGAATCGATTAGGCGTTGAAATTCTTCGGATGCCGAAATGAGCATCTGACGATGACATCGGAACTGACGTCTACAGCGCTTCTCACATCTGTCCACATAGTTGACATGCAGCTCACAGTCCGACAACTGTCCACTCCGCAGCAGATCCAGACGACGGAGCTTACAATACATTATACATAATATATATATATCTACTATATAGCTCAATTTTTATACTGTTAATTTACGAACTATCCGATTGCTGGGATCAGTACTATATATATTGTAGTATAACTTATGAGTTTAACGTATAATTTTAAATAGATGGGAATCAAATTATGAACTAAATATTTTGTATTGGTTGGAAGTTATAATAAAATTTTAGATTTTAAAGAGTTAAGGGTTAAAAATTCTCATTACAACAAAATTGTTAAATGTTTTTTTAGTATTTTTTAAATTTGAGTAAAAAATACTGTAAGTTGTGGTATTAGGAGAAGATTTTCTGAACTGCACTAAACGAAGGAACGCAAAACTACTTAAGAAAACTACCTCTGAAAATAGACATAAATAATGAATATACTATATAGTGAATATACTATATAATGAATATACTATATATAATATACTACTGTCGAAATTTAAACATACAGTGAATCACATTAATATTCGGTTTTTTTTTTCTTCAACTTCAAGCGTAAATAAAACACGGAATACAAGCTTAAATTCAAAAAATTAAAATGGTAAGTTATAGATTGATTTATTACCTTTCCATATTAGTTCTCATAAATAAATAATATTTAACAGAACTCTTATAATTCTGTAAAAAACAAAAAAAGTGCCAAATTTTGCGTTTCATTTCATTCATACAAAATATCCAGTGTGACCATAAACTTTTTTCAAATTCGCACTAATTTTGTCCAAATGTGGAAACTAAAACTCATCTGTATTCGTTTCAGGAATCGGTCTATAATTTCAGAGTTCTGCTAATAATCAAAAAAGCAAAAAACCTATGTGTTCCTACTAAATCAACTAAACTTCTGCATTTAGTATCTAATTGTTTAGGTTTAAGAGATCTAATTTCATCAGAATCGTGAACTGCAGTATTGTATTTAGCTACTAAACTTAACTAAATAAAATTTAAATCAACACAAATTTGTTAAAACACAGCAACATTTGGATTCAATACAGAATTAATGAAAATTGAAAGTAATAATGAAAAAAACAGCAAAAAATTTAAAGGATGACAGTACTTCAAACCGAGAGGACAATGGGAGAGAGTCTCCAAAGCGAGTGGATAAACAACAAGTCTCCAAAAGCGCTGCAAAAACAGGCAACGAAACTGTAAACAGCAGTGATGCTGTTAATGATACAGCAGAGGCTGCAGACTCCAAAAGCGCTGCAAAAACAGGCAACGAAACTGTAAACAGCAGTGATGCTGTTAATGATACTGCAGAGACTGCGGAGGGATTGCAGACAAATGAAAATGTAGACAGTGATGCCAAAGCACAAACAACAGCAGCAGTGTTGGCAAATAAACCCAACGAACCGATTAACAGAGCTGGTCCAGTAGATGCAACTGCGGTTGCGGAGGAATTGCAGTCCATTGTCTCCAAAGCACAGGAGAATAGTGATGTCAAAGCGCAAACATTGGCTAGTGGTGGAACTTCCGTCACAGATCCTGCAGCGGAAACTATCGATCGTTATTCAACGAAACAGCGGCGTCTGCAGTATTTTCGCAGTGGAACCGATTCCGATTGCGAAGTTCATGTGCCCAAAAGAGGGGAGCAAGAGGGTGGAAATGTTTGCTATAAGAAATTTCGATGTCATCGCATATTTCTGGCCACTGCTTCAGAGAAACTGGAGAGGGACGTGTTTCAGAACAAGCAATGGAATGGTATACTACAAATCAATGGCGTCTCACCGGAGAGCGTAGAAATCTTTTTGGAATATATTTATACCTTTGAAATAAGCTCTTCGCTGGTCGATCTGCGAATCATAGGGGATATATATATTCTATCTACGGCTTACAGCATGCCCGAGTTTTTACAGACATTTGGCAACCGATTAAAGGATTTGGACTGGTCCCCATCCGATATATTTCCCACATTCAATTTGGCCTTTCAGCACAATTTGCTTGATTTGGAAAACGCTTGCTTGGACGTAAGTTTACCGTAAATTGATTTAGTCGTACACCAAGTAATTATGCTTTTTATAGAAGATCTTAGTTCGTGCTGGGGAACTAAAAACCCAACCGGAAATTATGAAATTGCAAATGTATGCTTTTAATTATCTAATACAACACTGGGCGCTGACCGAGGCATTAACAAGAAGCGAAATACTTCAATTATTGCAGCTGTATCAGCGGGAAAACGACATAAATTTCAAAAATACCAAACAATTTCCCCATTTCACAAAGATTGTCAAATATTTTCCAAATGTGCTGTTTGATGCCGAAGGACTTATCGATATACCCGCTTCAATTCAGGCAAAATAAAGATGATTAGTGGAGTAAGTTTATAATTAACAGTTAAAGTTTATTTTTATTTAAATTCATTATAAATAGGAATTCTCCAGCTTAAAACATAAAACCCAAAAACGAACCAGTTCACAAGTAAACTTGTTACAGCTTACGCTCGTCACAGTTTACTTTCTGTTAAGTGCTTTGGTATTTTTCTGCACTGTTAATAACAGTGAGCACTGAAAAAACTGTCTCTAACTTTGTCAGTTTTTTCTTTTACTAAATTTGTATTGTCCAAATTAATGCACAAGCTTCCTTTATTTCGTATTTTATTACATAACGAATTTAATTTTAAAATTATTACTTTAGTGCTTCATTGCAGATGAATTTATGGTTTTATATTACACCGCAGAAATGTACCAAATACAATAAAATGTTATCGACTAGTCTTAGGTAAAGCAAATATTATAGTTTATAAATAACACACATGAGCTTGTGAGTCAGTAGTAGATGTAATAAAAAATAAACTTTAAATATATTAAAAATACATATGATTACTTATTTTTTAACTGTACAAGCAACTATTCGATTTGCTTTGGTATAAGGATGGCACATGCTGCAAGCTATCGTTTGCAACTATCGATATATTTAGCCATCCCTGTGTGGACCTCAACTTGTGGTTTTCGTACAGCATTTTTCCGGGTGTTACAGTGTTACAGTGCATGAAAAATATATAAATTTGCATATAGTGCAAATAGTGTAAACACTTGAACAACAAAAAACTAGTTTCGGTGTAAATAAATTAACTGGATAAAAGAGTTTTTCATTTTGTTACAGCAATGAAAGGCAGTTAATGATTTGCTATTTAGATTTTCGTGTTGCCGACGTCGGATATCTTATACAGCATATTTAGTAAACGGCGCAATCGCCAGAGAACGCAGCAACGCTTACCACTGTGCAACAGACAAAAAGTAATTGTATAGCGATATACATATATATGTAAATGTTTCAAATAAATTGGCGCTGTGTGCATTCGATTCGTGTGATATCAATTTTTTTTTGGCGCATGTTTTGTTTTCTTGTGCACTGTACACCACATCACTATGCCTGTGTATATGCATGGCATGCATGCATGTGTGTGTGTGTGTATGTGTGTGTGTATGTGTCTGTGCTTGTGACGTTTTGTACACATTTTAGGCGATGTGGTGTGAGGCCCTGGCAGGTCGTTCGATACTTATCGCCGTGCTTTTAAATCTATCGATAATTGTTGGGGGTGAAATGCGCGCGAAACGACAATGGGGCTAGAATAAATATACACATATGTACACACAAATTAAAATGCATTTACAATTTATAATTAATAATGTTTAAAAAAAATTCAATTTAATTATCTTGCAGTTAATGTGTCGCCATCTGTCGCTCGAATAAAATAAGCAAAACGATTCATTGATCAATTCGTTCAAAATGGAGGAAATCTCTAGTTCCGATTCCTTTGGTGCTGATTCAAGTGCACGTCCAGAATCGGAAACCTCAAAGCTGGACGAGGATAACACCAGCAGGGAGAAACTGGATAAACAAGCTAGCGTTCAAGATACGCCCACTTCCCCCGCCGCCGAAGTGGTGGAAAATCCAAATACCGATGAAAATGTTGTGGATAAATCCACAGCTGATGATGATTTCGATCAGATATCCGAGGGTTCCTTAGACATGGATGAGAGTCAGTCGCAGGGCAAAACCGATGCTGCTGCTGCTGCTGTAGCAAACGAGGAGCAGGAGGAGGATTCTTCCATGTCCAAAGATAAAGAAGAGGCGGCGGAAAATGCAGCTGAAGAGGAGCGGGAGGAGGAGCGGGGGCAGGAAGCAGAGCCAGAGGCTGCGGAAGAGGAGCAGGAACATTGCGATGCCGATGATGATGCTGATGATGCGGATGCACTGCAGCAACGTGATGCATTTGAAAATATTGAAGATGGGGCTAACGAGGACGATACCGATGCCATCGATGGTGCACCCACATCCCTAGAGGCAATGGATGTGGATGATGAAGCGGAAGCAGAAGGAGCCAAGACAACAGAGCAGACAGCAGCTGATGCTGATGCTGACGATGTGGAAATGCGTTCAGAAGGCGCCGAATCTCCACCAGCTGCTGCTGCCGATGAAGACGAAGAAGGCAGCAAAACCAACGAAGGCGGCAATGAAGCTGCTCTGGATGAGGGTCGCGATGAAGTGGATCAAACAGAAGAAGATCAGGACAAAGATGCAACGGCAGCCAGTGAAGATGTGGCTGAGGAAGACGAACAAGACCAGGCGGAAGGTGATGCTGATGCCGATGCTGATGGTGAACAGCTGGATGACTCTGGCGAGCAGCTGGAGGAGAACGCTGAGGCAGAACATGGCGATGGTGAGTTGCATTTTAAAGCACAATTCAAGGCATTTAATTTTAATGCATGTTAATCTTTCATAGACACGGTGGAGAATGTGCTAGAGCCGGAAGAGTCCGATGTCTGCCTCATACCCGACGATCCTGAAACGGAGGCCACCGAGGCCGAAAAGGAACAGGCACGCGAGAATGCTGAAAAGGCTGCCGAAGAGGAGGAAGCCGCCGAGCAATCTCAATCCCATTCCCAATCTGCAGCCAAATCACCTGTTGCCGCCGAACTAAACGAAGCGGACGAAGCACACAGCAACGAAAAGATAGATGCAGCCAACAGCAGCAGCAGCGTTGAGAATGCCACAGCCACAGCAACAGCTGAAAGTCCAAGTTCACCAAATGGTAAGCAATTAATAGCTATAATAATTTATAAAAGAGCTAAGACAAGTTTCTCTTATTACCAAATGATGCACTCCTCCGTTTGGTTCTTCAGCCGCTGCTCAAGCTGAGAGACAAGTTGGAGCCATGGCTAACGAAAGTGCCAAAGGTGCTAAAGGTGAGCTATGCTTTTTGAGAGATGCCTAGAAACCTATTAATCCAAAAATGAACCAGATTAGTTCACATGTAAACTTGTTACAGCTTTACGCTCGTCACTGTTTACTTTCTGTTAAGTGTTTTTGGTATTTTTCTGCATTTTCTGTTAATAACAGTGAGCACTGAAAAAACTGTCACTACCTTTGTCAGTTTTTTTTGCTTGTACAAAATTTGCAAAACATCCAAATGAATTCACAAACTTGCTTATTTTGTTTTTCATTACATAACGAATTTTAATTTTAAAAGTATTAAAATTATTATTATTAAACAAGATATATATTAATCCGTTTTCTCTTGCTTACCCCCAAATTAGCAAATGCCGAACAAAACGATGAGGATGCGCCGGAGGCAGATGCACCCGATGGCGATGAGCCGACGCCAGATGAAGGCGGCGCAACGGCAGCGGGTGAAGCTGGTGCGGCAGCAAAGATAATTATTTCCTGGATTGTGGGCAGCACACACAAGTGCAGGCAGTGTGAGACGGAGAAGAACTGCGGCTATCGCTTTAAGCACAGCGATGAGGAGGCCGAGGCGGCGGAAGGGGAAACGGCGGATGAGCAGGCAGCTGAAAGAGCCGCAGCAGCTGTGGAGGAGAGCTTTGAATATCTGTGCGATCAAACGTGTTGTGATGCTTTGCTGGCCGAGCAGCCGGGCAAATACTTTTTGCGGCGCAAAAAGTTTCTGGTGGAAGAGGTTAGCCAGGAAGCAGCTAGAGATGAGGAGGAGGAGAGCAATGCCGCCGCCACAACAGAGGCAGGAGGAGATGCCGATGCCGATGCCGATGCCGAGGCAGTTGCAGTTGCAGCCACATCCGCTGATGCTGCTGCTGGAGAAGCAGGCGACACGTCCAAAATGCACGATTGTCTGCAGTGCAAGGAGCAAAAGAAATGCAAATATTTTCTGCGGCAGGAGCAGGACACTTACTACATCTGCAACGATGATTGCTATAATCTGTTGAATGCCGAGGAACCGGATAAATTCAAGTTAAAGCGACACTCGATACGTGTTAGGAACATAGGTGCGACCACAATACGTTCGCCCAGCAAGAAACCCGAATCCAATGTTGTGGCACGCACCAATGCCGAAGCGGAGGCAGCGCGACTGGATCGTTTGGAGAGCTTTAGACGTCGCTGTGCCGACTGCCAGACGGAGGTGAATGTGAATGAAAAGCAACTCACCTGGGAGACCATGGACTTTTGCAATGAGATCTGTTTGGGGCGTTATCAGCGTTCGTTTGGCGGCAGCTGTGAGACCTGTAAGCAGGAGGTTAGCTCCATGGCGCTGGGCAAGTACTGTGTCCGTTTTGGCTTCGAGGTGCGTCAGTTTTGCTGTGCCGCGTGTCTCAATACCTACAAGAAGGGTCTGAAGACCTGTTCGTGTTGTCAGAAGGACATTAGCAGCGGGCAGGAGGGTTTTCTGGCACCCGTCGGCGATAAGGATCAGTTTAAGGACTTTTGCTCGCAGGTCTGTCTGCGACGCTACGATAATATGTGCAATCCCCGCAAGAAACTGCGCACCGACATGTGCGGTGTGTGCAACAATGAGAAACCGGTGCGTGTGGAAATGCTGCTGGAGGATAAGGAGCATTATTTCTGTTCGAATCCATGCTTCTCGGCGTTCAAGTTTGTGAGCAACGTCAATGCCGATCCCTGTGCCATGTGCTGCAAGTACTTTGAGCGCAAATCCACAGATGCTTACACCATTTACAACAGCAACAACAACGATCAGCAGCAGACACCGAAAATGTTTTGCTCGCGGATTTGCATTAATGTCTACATCATTGTCAATCGTCATATTGTGTCGTGCCAGTGGTGCAAGGTGAAAAAATATAATTTCGATATGATATGCAAGCAGCAACCGGGCGAACTGGAGACACTCACCTGCTCCATCAACTGTTTGACCATGCATGGCGTTAGTTGCAACATTTCGGCACGTGCTGTGACCAAGTGCGACAATTGTAGCAATGCCAGCACACCGCAGTATCATTTGACCATGTCGGATGCCTCGATGCGCAACTTTTGTACATATCAATGTGTTATGCAGTTTCAAAATCAATTCGCCCGCACACCCCTCACTCTGGACAGTGATCTGCCATCGACATCGACCAGCAAGCAGCAGCAGCAGCAGCAATCCTCATCCCAGTCACGTGGCAGCAACAGAAATGCAGCACCCTTTCCCACCGGTCTGCCGAAACGAGTCAAAGTTAAATTGGCACAACAGGCGGTAAGTTTTTTTGTTTTCATTTTCATTGGAGACTTGCAATTGAGCGGGCAATTGCAATCATCGATAGTTGGTAGTTTATATATCGATAGGCAAGCACTGTGGCAACGCAGTTAGCGCGCAAAAAAGCTTGTTTTAATTGCAAAGTTGGGAATTTAGTTGGTAGCAAATTTGTATTACTTTTTTATATATTTTGTTATTTAACAAATTAAAATTTGTTTTTACTTTTAATATGTAAGTTTTTTGAAGTTATATACTTAATTTTTCTATCTATTTAAATAATAACGATTTATAGAAGCTAAAGTGGTTTCTTTTTATCATTATTTAAATAACATTGATTTCTTTTACAATTTTTAACACTTAATTATTTGCGTTCTAAACTATAAACGTAACAAATTGTGTTAATTAAAGACAATTTATTTACACACTTTAAAAATTCATTTAAAAATATTAACAGTTAGTAGCAAATTTCGCCAAAGTGGCAACTGTGAAGCTTTCCTGGAATCGCGAAGGAATTTTTTCTCTTAGAAGGGAAATTTTATGAATTAATCGTCGGTTTTTGTACAAACATGTGCTAAGAATTGCAAGCGCTGCATTTGAATTTAACTCTTTTATACATATAAATTTTTCATTTAGAACACCAATTAAGAATAATTTGTTTGCATATACTTATAACTTAACACTGAAAAACAAGTGCAATTTACAAAAACGAAAACAAAAGCAAACGTAGTTTGCGCAAATACTGTTTTAAGCTATCTGGCAACACCAGCAGTGTTTATGCGCGCATAAATAAAAAATTTGCAAACTTCTATTTAAAAACATAATGGAACGCTGTTGTAGAGTGCTTAGAGTGAGTTCTGGCAGTGGAATATATATATGTATATGCAGTAATACTTTAAATAATAATATTAACGAGTGATTTTTTGTTTGGGTGTTTTGCAGTCGGGCGCTAAAAACAATGCAGCAGGTGGTCTGAACAAGAAATCCGTTGGCGGCAGCGGTTTACCGGTCATTTCGACCGTACAATCTCTGGCCAGTGGTGAGACAGAAGCACGCATTGGCAATGTGACGGTGCGGCGTAAACGTGGCCGCAAACCGGACTCACCACCACCATTGGCAATGATAGCAGCGGCAGGTTCTGCATCATCATCGTCCACTGGCGATGTGCGTGGACGTGGACGTCCACGGAAGCATGTGGACTATAGTGTGGCACGATCACCGTCGCCGCCCAGACGTCTCATGAGCGGCACACCGAGCATTGGCGATTTTCCAGCGCCCATAACGGAAACGAAAATCATCACAGTGCCGCCGTATCCGAAGGCCGTGCGTAATGTGAATATTAGCTGCAAACCCGTAATGATATCCACGGGCGAACAGTGTACGCCGTCCGTACGCGATTGTGCCACACAGACGGAGAAGGATTATTCGAACAAGGTGTTGATCCCTGTACCTGTGCCCATCTTTGTGCCGCAGCCCATGTACATGTATTCGGCACCCTTCCCCGTACCCGTGCCCATTCCTCTGCCCATACCGGTGCCGATCTTTATACCCACCACACGCAACACGGCACAGGGTATCCTCAAGGAGATTAAAAAGATTCAGGATAAAATGCCCGAAGATCCATTGGAGGCGGAACTCCTTATGATGGCCGAAATGGTTGCCGAAGAGAAACACGATTCGGATTCGGATTCCGATAATGAAATCAAACCGGATCCTGGTCTGGTCAGTCTACAATATCAGAACAGTCTCGAGCAACAGCAGCAGCAGCAACAACAACAACAGCAGCAACAGCAACAACAAGTGGTGGATGTGAGTGCGGCCAGTCATAATCCCTATGGCGATGATATGCTACAGATTGCCCTCAAAATGGCCACAGGCGACTATGATAATCATCATCAGAGCACAACGGTGGATCTGGAGACGAGCATGACAACCAATACGATATCAAATCAATCGCCCATGGGCCATGATATGGGACAAATGGGTGTACATCATTTGGATCAACAACATCATATGCTGGATGCAACAAATCGGTAAACTCCATTTCCCCATGTCCATTTAGCGCAGTTAGCGCACAAAAAAGCTTGTTTTAATTGCAAAGTTTAGCACTTTTTTTTTATTTTTTTAATATAACAAATTTAAAATTTAATTTTACATTTAAGATGTAAATTTTTTGAAGCTATATTTTTAATTTTTTTTATCTACTTAAATAAGAATGAGTTATAGAAGCTAAAGTGGTTTCTTTTTATCATTATTTAAATAACATTGATTTCTTTAACAATTTTTAACACTTAATTATTTGCATTTTTAACTATAAACGTAACAAATTGTGTTAATGAAAGACAATTTATTTACACACTTTAAAAATTCATTTAAAAATATTAACAGTTAGTTTGTAGGAAATTTCGCCAAAGTGGCAACCGTGAACAATTCCTAGAATCGCAAAGGAATTTTATCTCTTAGAAGGGAAATTTTTATGAATTAATCGTCGGCTTCTATACAATCATGTGCTAAGAATTGCAAACTCAACTCATATTTAAACTCTTCTTCTTTGCAGCTCACCGCGTGGACGCAAGCGTGGAGGTGCCAACATAGCTGTTCTGGAATCACCATCGCGGAACAGTCGATCGCCGGTGAAACGGCAACGTGGCAGCGAAATGGATCACTCGGCGCTGCAGCAACAATCGCAACAGGCACAACAGCCGCAGGAGAAACCCGATGCACAAATGTTCCTCAAGTATACGTTCGGTGTGAATGCCTGGAAGCAATGGGTAATGACCAAGAATGCTGACATCGAGAAGAGTTCAATGCGTCGGCGTCCGTTCAAGACCGAACTGCTGCAAATGACTGCGGATGAGTTGAACTATTCGCTGTGTCTATTCGTGAAGGAGGTGCGCAAACCGAATGGCACAGAGTATGCTCCGGATACTATATACTATCTGGTGCTAGGTAAGACTCTGCTAACATATGTCATATACCCACCAAACATTTGTGATCATACTCGAGTCGCTTTAGAGTCCCCCCCCTTGCTGATTAAAATAGTCATAAATGAGCTCATTTTCTGATCATTAAATGACTCATTTGTCGGGAGAATAAAATATCCTAACCCCATTTTCTAATCAGTTTCGACTCTCATTTTCGAGTCAGATTTTTAAACATACGCGAAACGAGTGTTTCTAAGTCTTCTAATGCAAAACAATTGCGTTTCAATCCCCAGAGTTCGATCAATTGGCGATTGCTGTGCATTTTGTTTGCTATGCTTTGAACTGATCGCATTTTGATCATAAAGGCGACTCATTTTGGACGCTTTCTTGAATCGCTCAAAAAACTAATCATTTTTTTTAATCTTCCCGGGGAGTTAAAAAAAACGACTCGCCAAATTCAGTTCTTACAAAATGATCTCCCAAATGCTAGGTGGGATATGTCGAACATATAGTTTAATAAGTTGTATTCTCTTTGTATTGTACAGGCATACAGCAATATCTTTATGTAAATGGACGCATTGATAATATCTTTTATGATCCATATTACGAACGCTTTACGGAGTGTCTCGATGAAGTGGCGCGCAAGTTTTCCGTGCTCTACAATGATTCACGTAAGTTGCACGTTGGAGTTAATTGGCATTTAAGCTTAGCTAATTTAATTATCTTCTTAATTCCCAAATAGAATACATTGTAACTCGCGTGGAGGAGGAGCATTTGTGGGAATGCAAACAGCTGGGCGCTCATTCACCGCATGTGCTGTTGAGTACGCTCATGTTCTTTAATACCAAGCATTTTAATTTAACTGTAAGTGATCTGTAAAGTTTACTTTAAGCCGCAACAGTTTTATTTTAGCTTCTTTATTCTATAACTATTGCAGACGGTTGAGGAGCATATGCAGCTATCGTTCTCGCATATTATGAAGCATTGGAAACGCTCATCGCAGAATTCTAAAGTACCCGGCACACGCAATGTGCTGCTACGTTTCTATCCACCGCAAGCGGGTCTAGGTGAGTCAAAATACACCTAAGTCTGTTTTTACACGGTCTTTTTTTACACGGTTTTGATATAACACGATTTGAAAATTGAATATTTTTACTCGATTTTATTCCCTTAGAATTTTATGAGCATCAATTTTTCTGTTGTCAAATTTAATTTTTGCGAATTATCTTCATATCACAATCAATGTATTTTTTACACGAGTTCTTCTGGAACCAATCTACCGTGTAAAAACAGACTTAGGTGTAATATATATTTATATATAGAAATAGCTAACCTTGTAACCCTTTTATTCAAAAACAGATGCCAATCCGCGCAAAAAGAAAGTGTATGAACAGCAGGAGAACGAGGAGAATCCCTTGCGCTGTCCTGTGCGACTCTACGAATTCTATCTTTCCAAATGGTGCGTCTGCAAAGCTTTATAAATGCTATACTATATATAAATTCTATACTAATTGTTAAATTTCCTACTTTTAACAGTCCGGAGAGCGTAAAGACGCGCAACGATGTTTTCTATTTGCAACCGGAAAGATCGTGTGTACCCGATTCACCCGTTTGGTATTCAACACAGGCGCTCAGTCAGGATGCCCTGCAACGTATGCTGCATCGAGTTAAGATGGTTAAGGAAATCAACATAGCACTATTGACAACTTAATATTTAGTTAGACAGCCAGCTAGGATCATATATATATATATAAATCTATATATATATATATATATATTTATTCTTTACTACATCTTTTGGTGCTTAGCACAAAAATTGTTTGCGGGCAAAAAAACCAAAACAAAACGAAAAAGAAATTGAAAACACAAAATGGAAAGAAAGAAAAAGAAACAACAAAAATGAAAAAACAACTAAACTAAGTTAAAAAGAGCAACTATATATAAAACGAACCTTCCTTCCCCTCCCCCACACCTAACTAAAATTATTATGAATTATTGTTTTAAAGTTATACGAAAAAATTGATAACAATATTTAGACTTTTTGTATAGATTATGAATTAAAAATGTATCTCCAACAGAAAATTACTTTTATATGCAAGCTAAACTCTATATAGTACATATAAGATCATTTCTAAAACGAAAATTGAATTCATTTTCATACACACTTGATTATAGTTTTGTTTAGTTATATAAGAGATCACAACGACGATTCGGTTTTATAGTCATTTACTGAAAAAATGTTAAGCATACACTAAGCTACTAAGAATTTTATGCTCTGAAGAAGAATGTTGTAAGAATGCGGGTCGTTTTATGTTATAAGAAAGTGGGCGCCCGCGTATATATGTACATTGAATATATATATAATCTATATAAAACCTTAAAGACGATGAAGAACAATACTATGCAGCTGCAGTGTACATATAGAGCATGAATATATAAAAACATAAAAACCCATTAACAATTTAGCCATTGTCGCGCTGTTCTTCTAAGTGTTTTAATTGTAAAATGCTGTACTCCTTAATTAAAAAACAGAAAAACAGAAAAGAAGCATAATTTTAAATATAAATATAAACAAATAAACGATACACATGTATTTTATAAACTATAAACTGATTTTTACTATCGGTTTGATCTAGGGGGATTGTACAGAGCTGTTAAAAAAAGCATTCGAATATATATTTTATATTCGAATGCTTTTTTTAACAGCTCTGATTAAAATGGCCGCCAAACCCACCGGAACATCCTCCACAGATTATTGGGGTCATATCAAAAATCCAGTAGAGCTATTGGAAAGTCCCAAAGGGGTGGGAAAGTAAAAAAACAAATTTAGTTCATAAGCGTGTATTAATATCAGAGCTGTTGAAAAAAGCATTCGAATATATATTTTATATTCGAATTCTTTTTTTTTAACAGCTCTGGATATATTGGGCTAAAAATGATATTTAGTTAGGTAAATTTTGCAAATATTTTCTCTAGTCTGGCTCTGTAGTAATAAGCTGCCCTTGTGGGCACACATGTTCTTTACAAAATTTGCAGTTTTTATTGACAATATATAATAATATGCAGCGGTGTAATTAATACATACAATTACAATTACATTGGGTTTTTTTCAATTCAAAAAACACTACTCAACATGATGCAGTACAAATAGTTGAAATTAACGTTAAAGTTATACAATATTTTTATTTTAAATGTGCTCAAAGCAGTCAACTTCTCAGGGAGTAGAACAAAAAGATTTTGTATTCCAGCTGCACATCTCTATTTGGTCATGTAGTGTTACAGTGTTTCTGAATGGTGTGTCGGGGTTTGGGTTTGGGTTTGGGTTGGATTTTATAGCTTGCTAGTAACGTGTTCTGCTTGAAGGCGCACAGTGTGAGGCATTTCGTTTTGTCTTTTTTGTTTTGTTTTGTTATTTTTTTAATGTTTTTTTGTTCCTTGTTGTTTACCACTCAGCATCACCGTTTGATTTTTGAAATACATAATCCTTTCCGCGCAAATTCATAATGCCATCCTTGAGATAGAATTTCCATTTGTTGCGTGAGCGTGTGATCTATAAAAATGAATCATATAAATACAATTTTTGGCTCTTCTGTAAGCTCAATGCCTACCTTATCATACTGGCAAACAATCACGTTATCTGTGTCAAACACTTCGGCCGAATCCTCATCGGTTACATCGTCTTCGCTGTTTAGGGGCTCCTCTTCGGCCGCATCCTCATGCTCAGCATCATCGTCATCATCTTTGTCTAGATCATCATCATCATCGTTATCCATATTATCATCACTCTCCTCGCTCTCATCTTCTTCGGAGGAATCCAAAGCGCCATCTAGTTGCTTGGCAATGGCCATATTTTCTATAAATACAATACAAAATATAGTTATTAACTATATATATATTTTAGTTGAAGATTACTAACTCTGATGATTGGCGCTGCTTAGTGCCGCATTCACATGCTGCTGCAGCACCGATGACGCTAATGTGGTGGGCAATGACATAATCGATGATATCAGAT
This sequence comes from Drosophila tripunctata, assembly GCA_035047385.1. NCBI lineage: Eukaryota > Metazoa > Arthropoda > Insecta > Diptera > Drosophilidae > Drosophila > Drosophila tripunctata. Next base: position 719,396 of record JAWNPS010000129.1, on the reverse strand, counting down.
GTGCGGTTAATATTTGGGTCAATTGATTCTCCTGCAGCGCCGATGCTGGCACCTGTATGGTGAGCACACGAGATTCCGAGCTGGTTGAGCCAGGTGGCGAAGGTAGCGTTATCTGTAAATTGATTAACAATTAATATGCACATTAATTATAAGCACAATTTTAAAGCGTTTTTTAAAGCTAAATTTTTAGAGCTGTTAAAAAAAAGCATTCGAATATATATTTTATGTTCGAATGCTTTTTTTAACAGCTCTGATTTTAATACACACTTATGAACTAAATTTGTTTTTTTTTTACTTTCCCACCCCTTTGGGACTTTCCAATAGCTCTACTGGATTTGATATGATTCCAATAATAATAATGGAGGATGTTGCGGTGGCTTTGGCGGCCATTTTAATCAGAGCTGTTAAAAAAAGCATTCGAACATAAATATATATTCGAATGCTTTTTTTAACAGCTCTGATTAATTGTGAAAAGCAAAACCCAAATACGCTTTAAAATGTTAACTGCAATCTGTAAATTTAGCAGAGCTGTTAAAGTAAGCATTCGAATGTATATTTTATGTTCGAATGCTTTTTTTAACAGCTCTGCTAAATTAACAGATTGCAGTTAACATTTTAAAGTGTTTTTGGCAGAGCTGTTAAAAAAAGCATTCGAATATAAAATGGAAATGGTGTTTTAATGGTTTTAAAACCATTTCCAATTTATATTCGAATGCTTTTTTTAACAGCTCTGGTTTTTAGGTTATGTTTTCCACAATTTATAATTTAAATAAATAAGTAGGCCATATCTGCTTACATTCACAGGCATTATGCGATTCGGATCCAATTGTGCCACAATTGGTATGGGTGTCTGACCACCACCACCGGATGCTGCTGCATTTCCACCGCTGCCACCAGCTGCAGCAGCAGCAGCCGCTGCCTGTTGTTGTTGTTGTTGTTGCTTTTGCAGCATTGTGGCAGCAGCCGATGTGGGATGCAATGGCGGTGGATTATTCTGTGATGTGATCTCCTGTTTAATGACACCACCAATGCCGTTCTTCATCATGAGGCCACCAATGCCAGCAGCAGCTGTTAATGCTGCTGATTTTCCAGCAATTGGAGTCAGCTTGTTATTGTTGTTGCCGCCGCTGTCAGCTGTGTTTGTGTTGTTGTTGTTGTTGCTGCCACCACCAGTGGCACTGTTGCTGTTCTGCTGCTGCTGTTGTTGTTGCTGTGAGGCAGCCGCTGCGGCTGCAGCTTTTTTGGCTTTGGCATTTGCAGCCTGCAAGGGATTGGGGGGTAAAGATTTAGTTAGTCTTGAAAATGTTTAGTTTAAAATCAATTCAAAAGCAAACTGCATTACCTTTGAGCTCTGCAGCAAATTGTTGCAATTACGTGGTGTAGTTGTGTGTGTGTGTGTGTGTGTGTGTGTGTGTGTGGGCGTGGATTTGTGTGGGCGTGGTTTTGTGTGGCATGTTGCAAATGTGTAAAGCGCGTTTTTTGGTTTGATGGTAGCAATTACATATAAATATATAGCGTAAAGCAGCAGTCGTTGTTGTTTTGATGTCAAATGAGGCACGAGCAATTGTTGTTGTTGTTGTCGATGTTGTAGTTGATGTTGTTGTTGTAATTAAAGAGAGAAAGAGCAAAAGTTATAGTTGTTGATAAATGAAATACAATTAATGCTACACATAAATACAAATACAACTATTCTGTCTAAAATACTTTGTAACCAGAGTTGTTAAAAAAAGCATTCGAATATAAAATGGAAATGGTTTTAAAGCCATTAAAAAACCATTTCCATTTTATATTCGAATGCTTTTTTTAACAGCTCTGTCTGTAACATTATGTTGCTAACATATAAGACACACAAAACTATGAAATGAAGACCAGTGTTGCCATTTTTTTTTTAAATTTCGATTTGCCTATTTTAGCTTTTTTATATGCAATACATAATTTTAAGTATTTTAAAGGCAAATCGAACAAAAAGTATTTTTATGGTACATATTTTTAAATATATCATTAAATTTAAGCATTTAATATGGAATGGAATATTTTCGTTGACAAGTTTCGGTCAGACTACAAATGTAAATTTTTCTTAAGAATAGTGATAATGTTCGAAATTGTAAAATTGGCAAAAATGCCTAAAATCTACTACAAACAAAATTTGAATTTTACAAATAATTACAAATTGCCAGAAAAAAAAAATAATTTCTTTGATACGTTCCAATGAAATATATGATGATAACACTAATAACGCATTGGACGAGTTAATTACACATTTGGAAATTTATTAATTTTTGTGTTCTTTTATTTTTAACCTGTTTTTAGACTGTTTTTTTTTTTTTTTAAATTCTAGCTTATTTCAACGTTCAAAACCTGGCAACACTGATGAAGACAGAGACACACGCAGCCTAACATCAGCACACATCAATCAGTCAATCAATTAATCAATCAAAACAATCAATCGATTGAATCAATCAATTGATTGAAATGGCCTTGGCAACGATAACGATAACGATAACACACACCTTGCTTACCTTTGGATTGTTGGCCACAATGGGCGGCGGATGATGACCCGGTTCGCCCGGTTCGGGATTCAATTCAACCGCCTTACTTGCTAATAGCTTATTACGCCAAATCTGTTTCATCTCCTGCAGCACCTGCTCGTCCACGCCCTCATCCAGAAAGGCGTCACGCACATTCGAAATGACATCCTCGATAACTGCATGATAGACCTTCAGCTGTAAATTGACAACAAAAACATAGTTAATAATTGTTAATTTTTATATAAATAAATAAAACATGTTTTGTTATTGTAGAATTTGTTATTGCTGTTATCTTAGTTTTTTTTACACTTGTTTTGCATTATTTGTTGAAAAGTCGCATTAAACTAGTGTACCATAAATAATTGTTGGTTGGAATATAAAATGCAGAGTGTTAAAGTGACAGTAATAGACCCTGTACTAATGCTTTATTTAACAGTTAAAATACAGATTAGTTTTAGATACAAAAGATACAAAATTTTCAGTGTGACCATAAAATATGTTTAGTTTAAAAAAAATATGCCTAAATTCTTATTTAATTACTTGATTCAAGCGACGTCAAATATTTTTCAGATTAATATAAGATTTGTTTTGGATTTCATTCATACAAAATTCTCGGTGTGACCATAAAATATGTTTAATTTCGCAAAAAATTAGCTCGAATTCGAAGTTAATTGCTTAGTTCAAGCGATTTCAAATATTTTTCAAACAAATTACAGTGATGCCAATACAGATAAGGTTTGGGGGAAACCCCAGAAAGTCCAAAGGGCTTTAATGTGAATAGAATTCGTTGTATAAATATTAGAACCATTAAACAAATATAGTTTCAAATTTCTGAGTAAAATAGGGGGTGATAAATTAAGTTAAATATCAGGGTAAGTAAACACAATTATATATGCATATATATATATATATATATATATATATATGAACTCCAACTCCCGCCTAAGTATGTACATATATATATATATGCACGTACAGATTTGTAGTATGCACATATGCAACTGTTTTATGTGTGTGTGTGCGTGTAATTCAAGTGCTATTTTTGATTGCAAGCATGGCCGCCTTAAAACTTTGCTATATACAAAGCATATATGTATATATATGTACATATGTACGCGCCTATTTACATACTATGTGCTATGTACACATACTACACACTTACTTACAGCAGCAACGCACGTAAATCGAATGCTATCAAAACTAAGATAAGAAGTCGATGCTGATAATGGCAAAAGCTTCAATACCGTTTAAAATTCCTGCGTGTTGTTGCTATTAATCAAAAGAAGTACAAGCATACACACATACATACACACAAGCATAAACCGGTAAAATGTCTTGTATCCTTTTTGACATATGGAATGTAGCACACGATGACCAAGCAGACACACACACACACACACACTCGCATACACTGTGAAAAAAAAACAGGCAGACTTGCCGCCGCCGCCGCTACCACAGCCGCTACAGGCCAAAGGCTGCGCTTTCAAGCGTAGAAAAAACTTTCACTTTTACAAATTTCCTTTGCATGTCAGCCCTTTTCGAGTCGCCAACTTATTAAATTATTAACTACATGTCACAGTGTGTTCTCTCTCTCTGTCTCTCTCTCTTTGTTGTTGTAAAATACTTGTAAGCATATATTGATTTGAAATTGCACATTTACCACTGATGTTTGGCATAATGCCATCTGCACTTTTTTCTCCGCCAGTTTGAGGCCTTTGTTGCTGTGCTGTGTGTGTGGTTTACTTCGAGAAATTAACACTGCTGCACCAGGCGTTTAATAATTTAATAAATTATGATTACGACTAAAATGCGTCTTGTCTGGCGCAGACAGATTGTGTGTGTGACAAAAACGAAGCAAAAAAAAAACACGACCAAGTTTAGAGTGTGACCGTGTTGTTGTTTGAGCATAAATACCAAAAGTGACTAAAAAAAAAATACTGTGACTCTGCTTAGCTGTCACAGTGACAGTGCTATCAAATTATAACAAATATGAATAAATAAATATAACATTAATACAATCGTAACTAATCAAATAATGATTAAACTGAAATCTGACTTGAAATATTTAAGAAGTAATAAAAAAATGAACCCATTTACCCAGTGTTGCTATACATTTCGCTTAGCTGGCCACACTAACTGACGCTGGCGTCGACACAAGAGTTGTTAATTGTAGTTCAATTGAACGAAGTAGCTCAGAGTTCAATTTTTGTATAACTGAACTAAAAAATTTGTTCACTTTGATGTATAGTTCATTTGAACTTATTCCGAGCAAGGCGATACAACACTACTAGACAGTTAAATTTCGATGATCGATGGGAATCGATGATTTCATTCTACTATTTAAATAATTAATCTTTTGGGGTGTTATCATTAAATACCCTTACAAATTGTAAATATCCAGTGTAAATACCAATATTTCAGTTTTTTTTTTATAACAATTATTTAAATATAGTTTTTAATGGTTAATTTTAATCATATTCATCACAATCCTGACGTTCACTATTAAATTCTAGCTCGTCCTCCTCCTCATCTTCATCATCATCATCTTGTGCTCCAGGTTTATAATCCTGATCAGAGTCAGCATCATCCAGAAATGGATCCTCTTCGTCGTCAGCCTCATCGTCGTCGGAAAATTGTGCTACTGTTCCAGCATTGGGATTCTGAGTCTGGGCACGACGTTGGCGCAAACGGTTACGAATATTCTGGGCAGAATTGACTAGAATGCCCTTTAGCAGCTGCATATGGATTCTTTTCCAGCCTACTTACAGTCTGGTGGATGGGAATACTGTTGAAAGTGCAGGGGATTCCTTCGATAGCAGGCATTGCCAAAAGGACATGCCGGTGTACCCAATGGAGGAGCTGGAAAACTGGGTCGCCTATAGTCCGAGTCGCCCGGATGAGCCTCAGCAATTCGATGTGCCGGATTTTGTCTACAACACAATTTGTAATCATTTTTAATAACAAAACATTTTTTTTAATTTCACCACCATTATAATTTACCTATAACAGCGAATACCAAAGCGACACGAGGGACGCAAAGTGCTGGACGAGACCGAGGAATCAGCCACGGGAGATTTTGGAGGTGTTGCTCCTCCAGCGGCACCTGCAACAGGTGCTGCACTATTGCTGGGTTCCGCTTTTACCACAACGGGGCTGTCATCAGTGGGCTCTGTTTTAACTACAGCAACTGCAACTCCAACTGCAGAGCTGGAGCTTGTGCTGGGCTCAGGAGCTGGAATGTCATCAGTTGGCTCTGTTTTAACCACAACAGCTGCTGGACTGGCACTTGAGCTGGGCTCAGGGACAGGAACAGGGTTGTCAACTGTTGTTGCTGGAATGTTGTTGCCATTTTGCTCTGCTTCATCAGTGGTAGCCTCTTTATCCTCCTTTTCCTCTTTCACCAACCCAGATGTCGAAGGCGCTGCATCCTCAGATTTTCGACGTTTATTTGTTTCCGCGTCTTTAGAGTCAATTTCCTCGCAGGATAACTTTCGTTTGCCAGGAGATCTACTATCGCACTCGTTTTCACTCATGTTTACACTTGTCTAACGAGCAAAACCGTTTAAGAAAGACTAAACAAAACTTGATTTCACAACAGAATGACGCTGTACAAAGAATTATCGATATGCGCAAAAAAACACAAAAACGGTACGCGATATTTATTATCGGCATTTTATGATTGGCGCCAAATATCAAATTGTAAATGTAAATGTACTGTGCATATTAATTAAATTAATATTTTTTAATTTCATATTAAATACGCGTAAGCTGAATTTCCACAAAAATAGACAACTTTTTTATGTACAAGAATCCCCAATCTGCTGCTGAGTTCGATTGATTTCGATAACATTTTAGTTGCAGAAGCGATAGTCAGTCAACACAAGTGTTTGTACTTAAGGCTGATTGTAATATTTATTTTAAACTCTACGTTACATTACATATTTATATATTATTTTTTAGTCCGTTTTAATTATCGTTCGGTCCATGGAACCAGCTTCCAAAAGAACCTGCATTATCTTATCCTTGGCATACTCTGCATTGGATTCCGTCAATTGACGTAAACGATCGGCAACGAAATCACCAAATATTTGTGCAGGATCCTTCAAATTGTTGACCGCAACGGTGACGGCATTGGTGATCATTTCCTCATCAATGTTGCCAGCAGAAATATCTTTATCCTGTTCGTGATCCGACTGAGTGGCCGAACCATTTGAAAACAGCGCTTGTTCCGGTTCGTAAAGTGCCAGGCTTTCTATAAGCGATTCGTAATCTGGACCATTGCTACTTTTCGGCTCAGATTTAACTGTCAGAGATTTGTTCACGCTGCTGTTTTTATTGCCTTTTATGCGTTTTGTTGTTGCAGTTCTGGGTTCATAGTCGTTGCCATGATCAAAATTGTGTTCCTCATCATCATTGATCTATACACAATACACAGAGAATGCAAATTAACACGAAACTAGTTGTTTAAAACACAAGTTATGCTCACCGAATCGTTCACTTTGATATCGGTTGTGGTGGAGTTGGTCCTCTTCATATGCTTTTTGGTCACAGCGTGAGCGCGTAAATCGCTTATTTTCGTGTTAACTCCACATTTGCATAAACGGCAACGAGCCCGGTACGAATCTTCGGGATCACGTCGTAGCCAGGGTCTGAATTCGGGCATTTGCAGCCACACTTCCCGCAATTTTTGCTTGTATCTTTTCATTTTCGTAAACAATTTACTTTTACATACAAGAACAATAAAAATAGAGATGGAAACAACAAGCCGCTTAATGGTGGGCGATATGCTGCTTGGCTATCGATAATATGTATATCAACACTGTGTTGTTAAAGTGTGCCGACAATTAATCGATATTATTGATGGTCCCTTCGATGGTTTCCCACCTCTATTAACCAACACTGTGCGGACAACACGTGAAGTTGATACCGACACTTGCTTAAATAAAATAAATCAAAATGAAGACAACGAATAATAGTAAATCAAAGAAGAATGATGAATTAAAGTCGGAGGAAAAGCAACTGAATGTGTCAGTGGAAAGCAAAGCCGTTAAGAAGAAGACAAAAACAAAAAAAGCCAAAGCCACAAACAATGCCGTAAAAGCTGCCGTTGCCACAGTGACGGCGATAAAGGAGCTAACACCAGCGGATTTGGCCAAGATCGAGAAAAAGAAGGCCAAAAAGCAGGCGCAGAAGCTAAAAAAGCAGCTAAGGAAATCCACAACTGATGCGGAGGTAAAGCAGAAACCCGAAAAGGAAAGCAAAACAGATAAAAAGAGCAAATCTGCTGCTGCTGCTGCTGTCGTGGAGGAAAAAACAGACAAGAAGAAAAAACAGGCAAAACCGAAGAGGAAAGCCAATGATAAAGATGCAGGTAGGAAGAAAATACTTTATGCTGTATGCCAACTATTTTAATACATTTCCCCAATACATAGATATAGAAAAACGGGAGCGGGATCCGGCGGCCGAAGCAGCAACTGTATTTGTGGGTAATCTGCCCATAAACACAAAACGCGTGCAAATCAATCGACTTTTCCAGCCCTACGGCACAGTGCAGTCCATTCGCTTAAGAACAGCGGGTGGCAAGCAGCTGTTTAAACACAAGCAGCGCAAGGCTGCCGGATCTTTGAATGCCTACGTAGTGCTGGAAAGTGCAGAAATAGCTGCCAAAGCTTTGGCACTCAACGGCACCGAATTTAAGGAGTTCCATTTGCGTGTAACTCCAGCTGCTAAGGGCAGCAGCAGTGGAGCAACTGGTAATGAGCAATTGGTCAGCGAGGCGGATAACAAGCGCACCATATTTGTGGGGAATCTGAAATACTGTAAGTAGCTGCCATAACTATTTATTACTTAATTTAACTATCTTCTCTTCTCTTCTCTTGACAGCTGCCAATGAGCAAAAGTTGCGTGAGATTTTCTCCAGCTGTGGCGAAATCGATTATATACGTTGCTTGCAGGAGGGCGAAAAGGGCTGCAAGGGGGTGGCCTATGTGTGCTTCCAGAAGCCCGATGCTGTCGGTTTGGCCCTAGAGCTAAACGAAACGCTGCTCGATGATCGACCAATTCATGTGGAGCGTTATGCGGTTAAGAAACTGGGCGCCAAACAGGCCAGAGATGCGGCTGCAGCCAGCAAGATGGGCGCCCAATCGAAATCAAAGGCCAAAAATAAACTGAATTCGGCGGGAGCCAAGAAGCGTCTGGACAAGAAGCAGGGTAAACAGGCAAATGGCAAAGATACACAGGAGACAGCAGGTTCTGCAGCCAAGAAGAAATCTGAATACCGTGGCGTTAAAGTGGATGCCATGAAGAAGAATAAGAAACCCAAGAAGAAATCCAACAATAATCCCATGAACGCGCTGGCCAAGAAAATTGCGCCAAAGACCAAGACTTGACTTTGCTAATGTTTTAAGATTTTTGCTGTAAAAAGAAAAATAAACATAAGTTCAAACTGTATGGAATTTTGAATTTCGCGCTTTGTGGCTTTTTACAGTGCTGAGCAACGTGTACGTATGTCAAGTGTAGTAGCCGGGTAGTTATGTAGCACAAAGCTTTTGGTCAGGCACTTGTGCTTAAAATTCAGTCAGCTGTTAGCACGCTGTAAAGCACAGACACAAAAATTTCAAGTAAATTCATTCGAATCTTGTGCAATCAATAAAACCATTCCTTAATATTTAGAGTCTTAACAAATTTGCAGGTGAGCATAAATTAAATTTGGAATTGACGGCAGATATTGCACTTTCCCCCCAACCAACGCTGCAGCATGAATGTGTGTAAAAATTTCAAGTTTCTACGCATTGCAAGAGACTGTTGTGTGCGTAATCTAAATGGCGGCGGCATACGATTGGTGGTTCCAGCCGCCAGTTACCGGTTCAATTCCAGCTCCGGTTCCAGTTCCCGTGGCGGAGCGTACACACTGGAACCGCTAAGGACACGCGAACTGATACGCGTACATGGCAATGAGGCAATGCCCTTTCTACAGGGTCTGGTGACGAACGATGTGTCCCGACTGCAGGATGCGAATGGACCCAACTCCATGTACGCCTTGTTTTTGAATCGCGGTGGGCGTGTGCTGTATGATACGATCATATATCGTACCAATGATCCGGACACATATCTACTCGAATGCGATCGCGATGCTTCAGCGGATTTCCGGCGACATTTGCGCACATATCGTGTTAGGAAACGCATTGACATCGATACCGTGGATGAGGAGTATTCGCCCTGGGTGCTGTTCCAACCAAGTGCTGCTGCTGCTGGTGTCCAGTTGGCGCCACAAAAGGCCAAAGAGCTGTTCATAGCACAGGATCCGCGACTGCCGGCCTTGGGCACACGCCTGCTCGTACCCAGCGATCTCTCCGCCCCCAATCTCATCAAGGATCTGTGGCGTCAGCATGAAGTTGTTGCCTCCAATCCCACACCCGACAGCAACTACCAGCTGCTGCGCTACGAGCAGGGCGTCGGCGAGGGCGTCGAGGAGTTGCCACCCGGCAAATGCTTCCCCCTGGAGGCAAATGCGGATTATCTCAACGGGGTGAGCTTCAGCAAGGGTTGCTATGTGGGTCAGGAGCTCACCGCTCGCGTCCATCACTCGGGCGTCATACGCAAACGTTATCTGCCCGTACGCTTCACCGCCCCCGTCAATGCCTCCAATCACATTGTCAAGTCCGTGGCTGGAGCGAATCTTGGTCGTGTCCTGGGACATGCCAACAATCGGGGCGTTGCACTGCTACGCATCGAACCAGTGCTGAGTGGACAGCAGCAGTTGGTCATCGATGGTGAACGCTGCTTTGTGGAGCGACCGCAGTGGTGGCCCAACGATCTGGGCAACAGACGCCTCCAATCCGCCAAAGAATTAAACTGAATTAATTAATTTATAATTTGTATTTTAATCGCAATTAGTAAAGTTGTTGTTGTCCCAAAACAAAGTTCTCTGCTTTGATCTTTGCCATTGCAGTGTGCCAAAATGGAGGAGGAGGACGAGCTGCCCACCAGTAGCAGCAGCAGAGCTCGGCGGGCAACACTGGAGCCGGAGCAAGAGGATTTACAGCTCATCAACGAGGCGGCGGAAATAGCACGACTACAGCTGCCGGCAGAGCAAGTTAATCCACAACCGGAGGAGCCGGAGGAGCAGGATGAGCGCATTGCCAGCATTGAGTTCCATTGCAGCTCCTGTGACATGCACGAACTTGTACACTACTATGGCAAGAGTCCACCCTTTGCGCTGGGCGTCAAGTTTCGCGAGGATAGCTATGTGTTGAGGGATCCATTCCAGGCACCGCCACCACGTTGGCAATCCAAGCCAGAATTTTACATTGCCTTGGGTGTCAAGTGTTGCAGCTGCTCCAAAGTGGTTTGTAAAGACGCCAGCTGCAGTTTCTACTACACCAGCACCTATTGTCTGGCCTGCGGCCAGGCGGAGCTCAAATCCTGGCCAGTGGAGGCACAAGCTCGACTGCGAAAGCAGCTGGCCGCCAAACAAATTCAAAAATAGACAAGCTAACAGCATTTTATCTAGCTGCTTAACAGCAGCTGTTAACTATTTAACAGTTTGCGCCAGTGCTGCCAAAGCAGCCATTTTGCGTACACATTTGAACTTTAAAAATTAAATTAGCTTAATTTACTCATAATCATACTACACAAAACTTGTGATTAATTTTTTTTCTAAAATCCTAAATAAGTACATTTACATTTACATTTATTTACTTGTGTCTAGACCGCATAGTTGTAAATTAATTGCCAGCAATATTTTTATATCAGCGCAATTAAAATGCAATAATTTTTTAATAAATTAGGTATAATAACATTAAAATGTTTCAATTTTTTCCCCCGTCATTTATTTTTGTTTGTTTTATTCATTTATTATGCCTCTTTTATAGGTTTATGCACCTAACATCTTGTCTCATTGTCTATTGGCAGCACTGCTGTTAAAGCCGTGCATGCCTCCACACTGTTAACATGCGATATATCGCAAGAATGTGCAAATATATCGATTGTTGCCAATCTCAATTAACAGCAATAACAATGTCATTCGCTCATTCTTTCAGTTCAGTTCAGTCCCGTCCAGTCAATTCGGCAGCTAACGTCAACCGATTGAGACGTTATAACGTCGTCGCGTTAAAGCGTCGTCTTGTCATTTAGTATTTGTTGTGCGCCCGCTCGCCCCCGTGTAACTGCCCAGTGTTTATTTGTGTGTGTTTTTGCTTTTATTAAATGAAAACAATGTTTGATTAAGTGGCAATGTAATGAGTTAGAGTGTTATTCAATAAATGATAACTCGCTGAATGCAGCCTCAAAACAAAGTCATGTCAAAGCAGTTCATGAGAATTTGACATTTAACTCTGTGTGTGTCGCCGTTATAGTTGTGCTTGTTGTTGTTGTTCTTCTAGTTGTTGTTGTTGTAACTGTGGTTTTGCCGCTGCAGGCTTAAGCTTAAAAAAAAAACAATTGACGCTTGCAGCAAAATAGTTTAAGCGGCGTTTTAAGTGTTGGCGAACGTAGCGGACGCACCCACCCAAAAAGTCAAAAAAAAAAAAAAAACACCAATAACAATTTGTAGTTGCATGTCCAGCCCTGGTGTGTGTTTGGTGTGTGTAAGGGTGGCGCAGCAGGAGGGGGGGAGGCAAGGAGCATGGGCTGCCCAGCCGGTTTTTAGTGCGCGAGTTAATTGACAACAACAACACAAACAACAACAGCGAAACAATAACAAAATAAACCCGAAAAATATTAAGAAAGAAGCATAAAGAAAAATTCGCAAAAATGAAATAAAGCATGCAGCAGAAACAACAACAAAATAAAAAAAAAAAAACAAATTACAAACAAATGTTCAAATGTTTGTGCATGTGCATGTGTGTGTGTGTAAGCATGTTATAAATTCAAAAATAAAAAAAAATCAAAACTCAAAGCGCAAATCCCCAAGATGTTTCTCCTGCCCCCCACCCCCACATTTGGCATTGAGTGAGTCAAAGCCACCTGTCAAAGCCACAGAGCCGCCGAGCATAATTCTATAATTAGCCAAAGAGGGCGCACAAAGCACTAGGATAATTATTCCTAGCTAAAACCAGGCTAACTCCAACGTTACCCGCAATCCAGCCACCCCACCCCTCACACCCACACCCACACACCTACACACATTGGCGTCGTCATGCAACAGCATTGGCTCCTGCTTCAATTGACCACAATACTGTTGTGTTGCTGCTGCTGCTCCACCTGGCTAACGGTTGAGGCCCACAACTGTCAGCATCAACATCCAAAGGCACACGAGGTGAGTTCGCTACGAACGCAAAAGGAGTAGAGTTGTTAGAGATGGCAAAACGAGCAAATCGATAAGCGAAATTACTCACGCTCGTTTGCCTACTATGTGCATAATTAGGGGTATGCCTCAAATGGATTTAGATTAGTTACAGTTTTTATACACTCTGAGGGGTATATTGGGTTTGTCAGAAGTATGTAACAGGCAGAAGGAGGCGTGGCAGACCCATTAAAGTATATATATTATTGATCAGCATCACAAGCCGAGTCGATATAGCCATGTCCGTCTGTCTGTACTTATGAACGAAAGGATCTCAGGGATGGTAATAGCTACAAGTTCAAACTTGATCAGTATCGATCACATATTTAGTCAGTCAATACAAGTTTGTTTTCTTTATTTGATGCCACGCCCCATTCGCCCACAATAAGCGAAAAAACAGACATACCTCTTAAAAAATACATGTTTTTGGCGAATATCTCGGTAACTATAACACCTAGGGACACCAATTTTGGCATGCAGGTTGCTAGATGTAATATATAGACAATGCCGTTATAATTTTTTGGATGCCACGCCTCCTTCGCCCATCAAAAGCACGATTGCGTTGTAACTTTGCATGTCGCTGGCTCACTTATTTCTTAACGTATAGTTTTGTAACTTAGCATTTACTTGCAGACAAATAATATCAAAAGATTGTGAAAATTTCATCAAAATTTGACTATAATTAAAAAAGTTTGTCATACAAACTTAAATTTTTATCGCAATATCTGTGCACTGCTTTCGTTTACGCTGCAGTGTTTATAAGCAGTGCTTGTGTATTTAAAACTTACTCAGTGCACTGCTTGTGTGTATAAAATTTACGCAGTGCACTGCTTGTAAGCGGTCCAAAATGAACTCATATAATTGGAAACGAAGCTCAGAGGGTATTACACAGTCGGCATGCCCGACTGACATTTTCTTTCTTGTTTTTTTTGTTAACAGTTTATTGATTGCAAGTTAGCGACAAATAAAATCTGTAAAATTTAAGACCATTTAGTATTATTGTTGTATATGTATTGGCACAATTTGTGCACTTTAAATGTTTCCATTTCATGTAATATTTAACACAATTCACACCAACGCCCTTTCATTTTCATTCAAGAACTCTCCTCCCTCTCTGTCTCTCTCTCTCCCTCTCTCCCTCTCTCTCTATTTCCCATTTTCGAAATTCGAAGCCATAGAATTTGCTTAATGTGGCGTTTTAAGCGCCTCATTAAATCTGCTTATAATTGGTTGCCACTTGATTGCAGTTCCATAATTGCTTCCACTTTTCCAGGAATGGCAACTTAATTAGTGCGTTTACCGTTTTCAACAAAAAGGCAACCACATTATACATACATATGTAACATGTAAAATAATATACGAAATACAATTCTTTAAGGTTATGCTTACTTACTTTCAACGGAAATACTTATAAATTGCAAATTAGGTAGAATGTGTTGCCACTTACTACACTATATAATAAGTATAATATTCAATGCAGCTTTTTATATGTACATTGCAAACAATAATAATAAAGTTTATAAGGCATTTCCTTTGTCATAAATCAAAAGACTTCTTGAGAAAGTGCTCTCTGTTTGCTATACTCTACATTGAAAATAAATTTGAACCTAGTACTTTTTCTGTGATTTCGTTTAATCTAGCAGTGTGCCCGCATAATTTGGGCTTACTGAAAATTTTATCATGTAAGAAATCTAAAACTAATCTATATTCCTTCATAGGAATGTGACTATTAATATTACACTGTGAATAAATTTTTACCTAGTACTTTTTCGGTGATTTTGGTGCCCGCATAATTTCTACAAATATCTTTGGGGCATACTGAAAATTTTGTCATGTAAAAATCGAAAACTAATCTGTATTCCTTGCTAGGAATGTGTCTATTATTATTTTCAGAGACCGTAAGCCGTATGTTACTGTTGAGTTTTATTTTGAGTGAAAAAAATTAAAATCATTTTTAATCATTATTTTTGATTTTTATTTTTTTGAACAAATATAATCATCATAGTTAAATTTCCCATAAATTACTCAAAAATATTGATTTTTTTTTAAGAAAATCAATAAAAACTTTAATTTAATCATTACTTTATAATTATAACTTTATGAAATATAACTCATAATGATTACGGTTTCTGATTATTTTCTATTAAAAATAATGATGAAAGCGAATAATTATTTTGAAATTGTATCACTGAAACAGAGTTTCTTTCAAATGGAATCAGAATTCTCACATGATTCTTCAGCGAATGCATTGACTAATCCCCCCATCCACCTGTTTAATAATCATATGCAATATTAAGATTCAGTGCAACCGCATGCAATGGTAGGTAACGGCTTTGTTGCGTTGCCAGATGGGTTTTCAGTTGCCAACCGATCGAGAGGGGGTTGGGGGAGCAGAAAGTCGGGTGTACCTGTTGTGGGTATGGTTTACACGTAGAAAATAACTGCGTTGGTTGGTTGCTGCTGCTGCTGTTTGTTGCTGTTGTTGTTCTATCTGAATTTTGATTGAGTTCTGATTTCAAAACGGCTTGAATAACGGCGCCAATTGCTTGGTTTTAATCGGCATAGACATTGATTTAATTACTGGCTCATGTACTCGTTAAAAAGGTCACCTGCACTTGTGCGCAAAATTAGATCATTTACATAAAATTTATAATGCTTATAATTGCTCCGGCAGCTGTTTGTGCCACGCGTTGCAGACATCAATCAACAAGTAAAATTAGCTAGATAGATTAAAAACAAGTAAAAGCAAAGGGAATAGCATTATTAAACTCGGATTTGTAATACCCTGTAACAAAAATAAGTTGAAATGATTATTAGTGCATTCTAGAACTCAAACTAACTAAATTATATGTTTTTTATATCGCCAAATCACTTTGTATCAATATAAAATAGACTACACCGCATTTTTTGGTCGAGCAAGCTCCACTGACGACTGGCTTATGATTGCTGAGGTTAATCCGCAAGCAATTATTTTAATTATTCGTAACTTGAACTGTTTTAAATGCAAAGCATTTCAGCATCTATCCATTTCCTACCCTCGGCACAATTTCCGCCGCCCGCATTGCTTTTCCCCCCCAATTCCAGTTCTCCCCGGATCCTGAGGTGAGCGAAATTGAATTTGTACTTAATAACAAGTATGTAAATGTAAAAAAAATACTGAATGTGCGAGCACTGACAGTGACCGAGCGAGCAACTGGACAAGTGTCCCCACAGCAATCCACAACTCACTTTCCAACACTCGCAGCTTCCCACTTGATGATTCCCATTCAGAGCAGCGTCGGCGGCACTCAGTTTTAATTAGACTGAAATGAATGGAAGCAACGAGAAACCGAGCAAATTGAATCATTTGCCATGCTATGGATATACTTGGCGGTAAATAAAAATTATGTGCTACATTAAAACATGTGCAAGATGATAAGGATGTTGCGTGTAGATACCGGTAGTACCCCTACTTATAGTCTTGTTTTTATAGTCCGCTGCTCACTTTGCTCATTTTAAATTGCTTTGGCAATGCATAAAAAATAATCGATACTAATTCGATAACTTCTACCCGCTAGCTTAATGCTGCCCCGTACATGCTTAATTGGCGCACTTAGCAACACTGCAAATTGAAGCTACACACACACAGTCACACAGCCGCGCTGCTTTTATGCTTTGAATTCAGACACACAAATTTTGTGAAAGTGCGGGGGAGGGGAGGGGTAAGCGCACCGCAAAACGCAGAATGTGTAACTGACAGGTTATTAATTCATGACCTCGACCCTTCTGCTGCTGTGATTTTAATTCTCCACGCGGATTTTCGTTTATTCAATCCTTGCAAATTTTTTGCGAGTTTTGAAAGACTGTATGAATAATTTGTAACTGTTGCGCGCTTTGCTTATTGCGTTTTCAATTAAAGCAGACACAAGTAGAAGCAGCAGAGCAAAGCAGAGATTGAAGGCGTGTTGTTTGTTTGTTTGTTGTTGTAAAAATAAAAGTTGAGCAAATAAAAACAAGTGCAAATATCACAAAATTGTTAAACTTATCTCTCTCCCAAGTCAGTGGATAGATGGATGGATGCAGTGTGTATATGCGGATATGGCCAATTGAAACGAGTTTGTATGAAAGACACCGCAGCAGTTAGTCAGCTACATAGTTGATTATGCCTTTCGGCTCGAGGCTAATTTTCAAAACACACCACAGGCCAATATTATGAATTGGGGCTTTATTAATGTATGCAGACATATTACGTACTGCGTGTGTAACCACAGTCAATCAATACAGTATTGGCGCACCTCTCCAAAAACAGTTAATTTAGGGAATCATTACAATAGCAACGGTTATTACTTATAGCTAACATAAATGTTAAATGCAATAAAATAACATATTGTGCACAGTGTCATTTTTTTTAAGCAAAAACAGATAGTTTGACGAAATAAAACGGCTTAAAACCGCTGAATCCCCGCATAATTTTGCAGTAATAGTGCACTTAAAAATAAAATTTTAATACTCCTGAGGTAAATCTTTGGAATTTTTCCTCAGTCACTACCTAAACTACTTGGTTTTTAGCCACAACGTCAATTTTTAATTATTTGTCAAACGAATTTCACAATGTTAGTGATAAAAGACGCATCAATATACAAAGAAATGAATTATTAGTAAAAATTAGAAGTAAATATCGATACTTAACCAAAAGAAATATATTTTTAATCGTCAAACACGAAAGAAACAACTCACAAAGGAAAAAGTAATGTAAAAATTTTTTTTTTCATTTTCTAAAAAAGCTAGAATTCCCGCTGCCCGCTGTTTTCAAATTTTTCCCGCAATCGCATTTTCAAAACAGTCAGATCTGCCGGGTAAAAAGCTAAAATGACATCAGTGATTGTGCAGTCTCTAAAACAAGGTGGCAACTCTCAACTCTCCGCTCTAAATAATAAAATTGCAAAGCGCAGTTACTCCAATGCATGTACATATGTATGTTGACCTTGCAGCTTCTTGTCGAAGCTTTTAAGCTCCTGCTACATACATACATAGATACACAGTTTGCCAGATTTTAAATGAAATTTCTGTTGCAATGAAACGTGCCGTTGTCTGATTTCTGGCAATTTTGCACCAGTTTGCACGAGACAAATTGGCTTATTTGATATTGTTAAGAGATTTGTGACTAGAATGAAATGCTACTGCCCCGTTATACTATATATGTACATATATTTGTATAGTGTTGTGGAAATTATAATTTGTATTGTGTGTAATTTGATTATTATATATATTATGTATTTTGTATGCCGCTCATGATTTTAATGAAGTAACATGTACACGTTGGGTATCGTATTGAAACGCAGCGGTCACTCGATGAGGTAATAAATGAGAGAGAAACAAATAAACCATAAAGTATCGCGGCATGCAAAGTAGTCGATACTCTCAGGCACCATAACTGTGTGGGAGAGAGCACAAAAAGGAAACATGAATTAGTCAAACAACAACAACAACAGTTGCCAGGGCCGCTGCGACTGAGACGTGCTTGCAATGAAACCGAAAGTGAAAGCACAAATATTCATTTGCTGATTCACTCACTCACTAGCGGTTGAAGCTTGAAAGCTTCGATTGATCTAACCCGGCGTGCAATGAACGGTAAGCACAGCTGATGACAAAAACAAAAAAAAAAAAACAGCGGAAGAGCGAAAAGAGCGCGAGGGATACAGCAATAGTACTACACAAGAGACAGACAGAAAGACGAATAGACAGACGAAGAAATGTCGTCATGCTTGGCTTAGTGAAAGATTGACAGATTGACTGCGCGACGCACGTAAATACGTAAATAATTACGCAGTGTAACGGTAGCCTACGGTAGCAGCAGCTACCCCACTCTCACTCTCATTCTTCCTCTCTCTATTGATCGCTGCACTTGCTGAAATTAGCATGCGCAACTGTTAAGTGATCAAACGTTCAGCTGTCCACTTGTCCCACCCTCCGGCGACGCCCGACGCATGCGTGTCTCGTTTCGTTTCGTGTTTTTTTTTTTTACAAATAATGTGTGCTTTTTTGTTGTTTTTGCCCAAATAAGCAGAGACGGGAGGTATATCGGAGTGGGCGCCACAACTTGGATGCGGCCAAGTGTAACAACCGGTACATTTCTCTTTCTTTTTCTTTGGTTTTTTTCTTTTTTTTGCCTTAAACGTGAGTCGCATTGCCTAGTCTGTATGTGGCCTAGTAAATTTGTTAGCTATACGAATTTGTAGCATGTGTGTTAAGTATGTTAGTATGCAAGCTAGTTGAGCATTACGTCTTATCGGAGCAGATTGAATAAGCTCACAAATTCGTGCTCAAGTCGTGCCATCGTGCTTAGAAAGTGTAGCGACAGAGCATTAGAGCTACTTACCAACAAAACTCCATTATCGCACAAATCTCTGCAAATCTTAATTTCTCTATTTAACATATTTTTTAAACATATATTTAACTAAAGTGCTTAAATAAACTTAGAGACTTCAAGAACAGTAGTTAAAAAATTCGCGAATAACACTTCTATGCATTGCACGCAGATCAAGCTCAACATACATCAAATTTAGTGTTAACTTTATATTAAAAATCACATTAAAAGAGCATTAAAAAGAACGGTCGTCAATAAGTAAACTTTGATGATTGTTATAAGAGGTGGTAAACAATCGACAGCACTAACGAGACTATCGATGATTGTTCACCATGGAGTCGACACACTATCAATGGTTCTTCGCTACCGATAGTTTTTGGTAGTGGCACCGATAGTTGTCTTTTTAAGTACTTAAATACAGTTGTTTCGTCTTGGACACTAACGAGTAAGAGGCACTATCGTCCGCTATCGATGGTTTTCAAAAAACTATTACCGACTATCGATTGTGTTGACTATCGATAGTTTGTAAAAATATACGTATTCTCTAAAAGTTATTCCGAATTTTCATTTTTTAACTCGAAATTGCTATCATAAGATTGAATATTAAAGCCGAAGCTTATAATTTAATTATAAAATACATAAAATTAACTAAACTATCCTCTATCCATAATCTCTAATGATTGTAAAGCAAAATTTTTCATATTTATTTAACAGGTTTTTCCGGTTTTTTTAATGTAAAAATTTAGCTTTTATTACGAAATTACTATTACAAGACTTAATATTAAAGTCGTAGTTAAACTAACTAATTACAATTAATATTAATAACTAATAATTGCTCAAACTACCCTCGATTTCTTACATTTAATGAAGCGTAATTAATTCCCGGTAAATCCCGACCAGAAATCTACTTAAACAGCATTCTCGAGAGTTAAACGAAAATATTTACAGACAACTTGACAAGCGAGAAATAAAATGATAATTGAATTTCAAAATAATAATGAAATAATTTATGCAATTTACAAAAAGCACGAGAATTTGCTGTGCATTAATTGTTTATTTATTAAACTGACAGTTAAGTATGGAAAGATGATAATGGATTTAATAAAGCGCAATGTATAAGGAATTTTGCCGAGTTTGCGAGTTTGTGTGCGGTTGCAACACATGTGTAGTCAGACAGACAGACAGACAGACAGGTTGTCAGCCCCAAAGACTTGCCACATGTTGCAGCAGCAGCCGTTGCTGTCTAAATCGCATTGTGCGTCAGGTGGCATCATCTGAGGTTCATCTTTCACCTGAATGGTGAATGGTTCAGCGATCTTTTTGTTATTGTGGTTAAAACCTCAAGCAGAGCGGTTAGAGAGGAGTGGGGGCTGCTGTGGGGTGTTTGAAGATCATGCTAAATGCTGATCATCATCATTGAGGGGGTCGTCACGAACTGCTGCAAAACGCTTTAAGAAAATGCTTAATACACTGTTTACTTTTGTTATCTTAATGGCTTTTTTACAATCTCAAATTTTATACTAGCTACCAGAAGGGTATGAAGGGGAAGTGGAAGCATAATCATCAATTGAATAAAGTATTATCGCCCGACATCCCGCCCCTTGTAAACTACGCCCCTGTGCTTTGTCAACGTACTTAAAGTTTTGTTCTGGGTTCTCGGGTACTGGGTTTTAGCTCGTTAAGTTCTTTTCTTGCTTTGCTAAATAGACAAATATAGATAAATTGCTGCTGGCATTGTTGTGCTTAAGTCAACACACAAAGATACACAAAGTACACACAAATAGTCTTCTATATATATGTATGTATATATGCTTAGCTATATGTCTCTGAATTATAGTTTTATAACGAATCGCAGGTGTCTGGCATTGCCATTTAGTAGTTCTTTGTGGCCGATCTCACGATCCATTTAAAGCTTGCATTACGAGATCTTTATTTCTATTCAAGCATAAGTATAAGTATAAGCTTAATTACAATTGTTCGATTCTTTGTATACCCTCTGTATGGTATGTAACATATGAAGGTATGACAGGTTAGCTGAAGTCCCATTATCACCTTTTTCGAAACTTTAAACTACAATAACTTGGCCAAAACTCCATCAATTATCGAGCAAAATACCCCTTGACATTTTTTTAAAAAAATGAAAAAAAAAATTTTTTTATTGTGCCCTCAATCGATTAGAAATTTTGTGTAGGTTAGGAATATACATACTTTATTGGGTCGAAAATGAGTTTTAAGCTTGCTAAGGCCAAATGAAGTCCCGATATCACCTCTTTTAAAACTATTACCTCTTTTAAAGCTACTATAACTTTGCCAAAACATCAGATATTTTTGAACGGAATATCATTTTTTCCCCAATACTATTCTTATCGTTTAGAAATTTTGTGTAAGTCAAGAATATATATACTATATGGGGTCTTGCTTCAAAATTCTAACCGAATTGAAGTCATATAATCGAAAATGCTTGTGTGACGTTGCCGCTGAAACAGTGCTCAGAGTTAATGTATGTTATCTTTCTTGATTATAGTCCGATTTTGATGTAATTTTCAGGATCGTTTGATATTATTTGTCTCCAAGTATATGCTAAGTTACAAAACTATACGCTATGAAATACGTTATCCAGAAGCATGTAAACTTTCAATGAAGTTGTACTTTATTTGGGTGAAGGGGGCGTGGCATCCAAAAAAATTTTAATGACATTGTCTTTATATTGCATCTAGCAACCTGCATGCTAAGATTGGTGTTCCTAGGTGCCATAGTTACTGAGATATTTGCCAAAAACATGTATTTTTTACGAAGTATGTCTGGTCTTACGCCTATTGTGGGCGAATGGGGCGTGGCATCAAAAAAAGGAAACAAACTTGTATTGACTGACTAAATATGTGATCGATACTGACCAACTTTGTACTTACAGCTCTTACCATCTCTGAGTTCTGTTTGTTCATACGGACAGACAGACGGACGTGGCTATATCGACTTGACTGTTAATGCTGATTAAGAATATGTACACTTTATGGGGTCTGCCACGCCTCCTTCTGCCTGTTACATACTTTTCATAAACCCATTAGAGGGTATAAAAAATGTTTATTAGAATAACATTTTTCAATATTCAATACAGTCCACTTAAAATTGATATATTCTGAACAAGATGCGGGGTATTAAATAGTCACGTTCGCTTAACTTTAGACTCTACCACTTGCTCATAATTTATTCCTAATTATTCTCGCTTCCATTTCCTCAAGTTTAGTCTGGGTCCATCGGGTTTCTAATCATATGCAAAATACTTTTTTTTCCCCACTCGCTTTGTACTTTCGTTTTCCTTGAGCTGAAAGTGAATTTTATTGAAATAATTAGCGAGCTACCGCATTAAATAAGTAAATTATGCAAAACATAAAAATATTTAAAGCAGCACTCGGGCGTAACCGAAAGTTATTGTTTTTTGGCTCGGTCATCCATAAATTATAATACGAGTATTATGAATAAGATATGGAGCTAAAATATATGTTAAGAGTTCAACCTAAAAAGAAATGAGTTCATCGCGGTTGCTTGCTGCATATTCAATAGGGCTCTAATTTATGCACAATAATTGGCACACATTGCACAATGGTCCAAAACAAAGGGCAGACATGAAATAACAAACTAACAAGTTAACAAATTAGCCAAAAACCAAAAGCTGAAAACCAAAAAGCCAAAAACCTGAAAGCCGTCTAAACGACTGACCGAAAAGCCCCAAATCATTGACATTTGTATTGTTTTGGATGTCTCAATCGTTCGACATTTTGGCGGGCAATTTAAAATTAATTTCACTGCAATTTGCAATTGCCAATTATATATATACACTATAAACTCTAAACAACAATACAATAACATAATAAAGACCTTTTTTTGTGTGTGGCCTTTGTCGTCATGTCGTCATCTAATTGTTGGCCACAAATTTCGCTTTCATTTCAAACAAATTTCAAATTTCTACACATCTTTTTCTCACCACCGCTTCTCCTCTTTATAGGTTGTCCATGGTGTACGCATACAGCTGGCCAACAACAACATCATTAACGATAATGATGACGTTGATAATGTTGAAGATTTCGAAGCCGTCGAAGAATTGGGCAGCAGCAGAAGACGTCGCAGTGTTGTGGCCGATCAGCCGCTACGCATTCTGCTCGTCTATGACGAATCCGTTTACAGGTGAGTACACGCGCGTGCACTGTTGTCAAACTTCAGTGCAAAGAAGGACCAAATTGAGATAAACTTATTTGAAGTTTGCTTTTAGAAGTTAGTTTAGTTTGATTTTAATATGAAATTGTTGCTTAAAAATGTTAAATAGTTTAAGTGCTTTGATTCTTAAATAACATTTTTATCTTTTGCATATAATAAAGTTGCTAAATTTAGCTATAAATTAGCTAAAACTGCAACACTGCTCTATGCAAGTATTATTAGAGTTTTTCAGACTTGAATAGCAAAAGTTGTTAATTTATTAATGACTTTTAAATAGCAGTTAAAACAAGCTTAGGTATTTAAAGAATTGTTTATATTTCATTTAGCTATATACTAGCTAAAACTGTAACACTGCGCTGTGATAGTGTTACCAGAGTTTCGTAGGTTGTAATATCAAAATTTCATAATTTATTAATGACTTTTAAATAGCATTTGAAACAAGTTTAGGTATTTAAAGAATTATTTATATTTAATTTAGCTTTATATTAGCTAAAACTTAAATACTTCGCTGTGATAGTGTTACCAGAGTTTCGTAGGTTTAAATTGAAAAGTTTGATAATTTATTAAAGACATTTAAATAGCAGTTATAACAAGTTTAGGTATTTAAAGAATTGTTTATATTTAATTGGACTACATACGCACTAATATATTTCTCGCTGTATAGTTTATAGCACTTTAACTAATTTTCTAGCTCTCGCAATTAAACTATTACCCAATCTAGCTATAAATTGGCTAGAATGGCAGCACGTGTTAAAGCCAAGGCCCTCCGAAAAAAAATTGCCCATAATTGTGGCCAGCAACTAGCCAAGTTAACAGTTTGCCACACTCTTGGCCGAATGTCAAGTCGAGTGTTGTCTGTTAACCGTTAGGCGTTTTTTTTTTTTTTTGGCCACATTCGACATACGGTTTGAAGGCGTTTTGTAATCGACTTGAAATCCCAAAATTGGTTATAATTTCGCTTCAAGAGTTGGTAACAAAATGAACACGGCTCTTTTTGATTGCGACATAATTTGGCTATGATTTAAAGTTAAAGCTGAACGCTGTTTAACAGCTAAATGGCCAGGTCAACACCGAGCGAAAGAGACAGAGGGAGTGAGAAAGAGAGAGAGAGAGAGAGACAAGCTCTTGTGCTTATCGACAAAAAACGTTGTCCATTACCAATGCCAACAGCAGACAAGGTCAATTCCAGGAATGGTTGCTTAGCAGCCAATTACCCTACTATATTTAGCCCTGGGCAGGGCATGTGCGACTTGTCATTAAATTTGTTAACTAGATTTAAATTAGCAATGCATAAGCAAAGCGCAATTAAAGTTGCTTTAATTATAGTCAGTCAGGAAATACATTTAAATTCTATTTCCAAGTCTAGTAATTATTTCTTTTTACAGCGCAATTATAAGTGACTTTCAGTTATCAATAAATATACTATATTGTTATATAAACATTGTTTTTAATTTATTATTATTTGCTTCAACACTTGAACAAACTAAATTTATCTATCGAGGTTAACAAACAGCAATTAAAAATATTTGTATATTTTGTTTAAAGATTGCATTTTTAGCTATTTTTAGTTTTTTTTAATGACTTGAGGTAAATTGGGAAATTAATTTCAGTGTTTATACATTGACCTTGGTTAATGATAACTGATGGGATCCCAAAAGATATGTTAAAGCGAAACTAATGATGCACTTTTATGCGAAACTATTTGGATTATTTGCATAACAATAAAAAGTTTAATATATTGTTTTGTGGGCTTTGAATAGCTAACTAAAAAGATGATTGAATTTAATCTACAAAATAAATTGATGTTTACAAAATCAAATAAATTATATTTTTATAACCTCTGAGGGGTACATTGGGCTTGTGAAAAGTAGGTAACAGGCAGAAGAAGGCGTGGCAGTATAATATTATTGATCATTCGCCCACAGTAAGCGAAAAACCAGACATACCTCGGAAAAATACATGTTGTTGGCGAATATCTCGGTGACTTTAACACCTAGGGACTCCAATTTTGACATGCAGGCTGCTAGATGCAATATAAACACAATGTCATCAAAAATTTTTGAATGCCACGCCCCCTTCGCCCAAATAAAATACAACTTCATTGAAAGTTTGCATGTTTCCGGATCACGTATTTCTTAACGTATAGTTTTGTAACTTGGCGTATACTTGGAGACAAATATTATCAAACGATCCAGGAAATTGCAACAAAATCGAACTATAATTAAAAAAGTTGGTCATACAACAAAAATCGTGACTTTTAAGCAAGACATAGCCATGTGCATTGCACTGAGCTCAGTACACAATTTTGTGTATTTTTATTCAATTTATGAATGAGTTTTATAGGGTATCTTTCTCTAACATATTGTAGTACCAATAAGATTGTCCTTTTGCTGAGTCCTTTTAGCCATTTTCTCGCTGAAGTGTAACTAATCGAATGAGCCTCTATTTAATGGCTTCTTATTTTTTTTTATCTCTCTTTGCAGATTGGAAGAGGAGAAATTTAATTTGATAAATGTAAGTAAGCTGGCGTATAAAGTGAATGACTTTGTAGTATTATTATTTTTTTAATGTTATCAAATTACGTTTCAAGGACACTGTCTTGCCGGAGGCGGTACAATTCTGGGAACAGGCGCTAATGGTGCGGGAAACAAAGGGCGTCATACGGTTAAATAGGTAAGTAATAGCACATTTTGCTTAATAATACGTATACCCTGTACGCAAATAATTAACGGGTGGTATTCAATTGCGTGAAAATTTACAAAAAAGCGAGAAGCGGAAATTCTGCCTTTTTAAAAAATAATCTGCTTTATTCCGCTTTTTCCCCACTGAACAACTTACCATTTTATACGATTAATCGTATCGTTCAATGTAGAGTTACTTATTGTTGTTGAACCGGTTCGAGTTCATATCGATTTTCAATAAACGAACTAATCGATTATTGAGTGGAACTAACTGAACTAGAGGATGACTCGTCAACAGTGTTGCCAGATTTTGAGAGGCACCATAAGCTAGATTGAAGAAAAAAAATAAGCTAGAATAAGCTAAAAATTAAAAAAAAAAGTTGAAAAATAAGCTAACCATAAAAACACCACTTCTGACCAAAACTCTATTGTATTCTCCTTTTTCTCCCAATCGATTTTTTGGAGTCAGTTGGCACTTTGTGTAGCCACTCCTTAAATTCATCTAATTTTAGCCACAAATCGCGGAAATTTTGTTTGTAAGACACTTTCGGCATTTTTTCAAAGTTAATGTGCAAAATAATGCAGTGTGACCGAAACATATAAAGGAAAAAAACAAAATACGAACAACAAATATGATTTTTGTTCGATTTATCGATAAAAATTACCAAAACTTAAAATACAATCAAAAAACAAAACTTGTTTTGTTCTAAATTTTTTTAAGCCGAAATAAGCTATACGAAATTTAAAATAAGCTATATTTCAAGCTATAAGCATTTTAATTATTTTCCAAGCTATTTGATTTTAAAATAAGCTAAATCTAGCTTAAAATAAGCCAATATGGCAACACTGCTCGTCAAACTGGAGTAAAGAACTTAGTTCGTTCAACTTGTTCAATTGATTTTTTGGTTATCGAAACGTTAGAACTCCAGTTCACAGTTCACATTTAAACATAGCAGAATGTATCAGTTTTTTTTAAAGCTTTTTTTCACAAAATTTAAGCATTTTTTGTTAATATCTTCCCACTAAAAACCGCTTTTTTTTTGTAAATATATCAATACAATATTATTTTCTGTGTTTTCAGGAAATGTGATAGCACCCAGGTGTATGTAAAGAATGGGAATACTCATTGCATTGATCACTGCAAGGACAAGACGATGTGCGGTGAGGTGCAAGTGCCCAACGAGCATCTGGATGTAAGTACAAATAACTCTCTTTAAATAAAACTCTAACTCTATCTGCCTTATCAACAGGTATGTCGTGTGTGCAATAGCACTGGACAAAACTGTCGGATTGATAACAATACTCAGCCTGGGGATGGCATCGAGAATGCAGACTTTGTCTTTTACGTTTCGGCGCGACAGACGCAACGATGCTTCAAGGGATTGACGGTGGCATATGCGGCCCACTGTCAGCAGGAGGCGCTGCTGGATCGCCCCATTGCCGGACACGCCAATCTGTGTCCGGATAGCATTAGCACCAAGCCACAGGAGCTACAAACATTGATATCGACTGTCAAGCATGAAATACTCCATGCACTCGGCTTCTCGGTGAGTCTGTACGCGTTCTTTCGCGACGACGAGGGAAAACCGCGCACGCCACGCAAACCGGATACGGGCAAACCCTATTTGAATGAGAAGTAAGTGGCTAAGTTGGCTAAGTTGGCCAACTAATTCAATGTACCCGCTTAGATTGCAGATTCATCAGTGGAGCAACAGCACGATACGCAAGGTGGAGCGCAAGAATTGGGCCGTGCGTGGTGGACATGTAAAGAAGGTGGTGGATATGCTGGTAACGCCACGTGTGGTGGAGGAAGTGCGTCGACATTTCGATTGCGATATACTCGAGGGCGCGGAGCTGGAGGATCAGGGCGGCGAGGGCACCGCTTTGACGCACTGGGAGAAGCGCATACTGGAAAATGAAGCAATGACCGGTACGCATACACAATCACCGGTCTTTTCACGCATCACCCTGGCACTGATGGAGGATTCGGGTTGGTATCGTGCCAACTATTCCATGGCAGCGCCTCTGACGTGGGGCAAGGGCTTGGGTTGTGCCTTTGCAATGCGCAGCTGCAAGGATTGGATACAAATGAATCACGATAGGTGGGAGACAAGTAGCCCAAGAGTTGATAGATTTGTTTATTAAACAATATCCAATATTATATCCACACAGAGGACGCTCTATACATCCTTTCTGCTCGAAAGTCAAACAGGATCCACTGCAAACGGAATGCACAGATGATCGCAATTCCGTAGCCTTGTGTAATCTCATTAAACATGACTTTGAGCTGCCCAAGATCTATCAGAATTTTGATAGTCTGCACAACATTAAGAGCGGTGAGGAGGGCTACTATGGTGGCTCCGTTTCGCTAGCAGATCACTGTCCCTACATACAGGAGTTTACGTGGCGCAGCAAGAATGTCATTGTGCGCGGCTCCCACTGTCGCTTTGTGGAAAATAATCCCAGTAGGTTATAGAATCCAGTTTAATTTTGAACTGTTATTAAGAAGTTTCCCCATTTTTCCCCACAGAGCCCGAAAAGAACTTTGCGCTGGAAAGCTATGGCCTGGGTTCCAAGTGCTTTGATCATAGCGAAGCTATGTGGGAGGAGCGTTCGTGCCATCAGACACGCGAGTGGCAGCATTGGGGTAGCGGTTGCTATAAATACAATTGCTTCGATGGACGTCTGCACATCTTGGTGGGCAATTATAGCTATAAATGTTCCTTCCCAGGCCAAAAGCTCTCCATACGCATCACAGCCAATGGCTGGCTGCATAAGGGTGTGATTATGTGTCCACCGTGCCATGAACTCTGCGGTGCCCAGTTTGCTGCCGAGAATAAACAGTGTCGTCCGGGTGAGGAGCCTGATCCGCTCAACAAATATCCACGCGATGAACTCGCTTGTGGCGCTCAAACTCAGCATTATTCTATGGCCATAATCTGTACTGCCCTATGGCTGGCATCACTGGGTTATGCCAGACTGCTGCAGACCCAGCTAAGCGCGTGCAGTTAAATGTTTGAATGTTTTTTTTAGTGAAATTTGTAAATTGTATTTGTACAATGTATGCTCAATTTAATTAACTTATAAGTCGTGTGAGTGTGTCTAAATCTTAAAGATATATATATATATATATATATGTATGTATTGTATCCCGATATGTGATCTTTACTAAGAATAGCCATAGCTTTTAAGTTACTCTGCATACTCCTCGATCTATATATGTATGTACATTCCAAAGTATTGCAAACTTTTTATTTGAATAATCACAATCTGAGTACACCTAAGTAGTCTGTTTTTACACGGTCTTTTTTTACACGGTTTTGATATAACAGGGTTTGAAAATTGAATATTTTTACACGATTTTATTCCCTTAAAATTTTATGAGCATCAATTTATTGTTGTCAAATTTAATTTTTGCGAATTAACTTCATACAATCAATGTATTTTTTACACGACTTCTTCTGGAACCAATCTACCGTGTAAAAACAGACTTAGGTGTATATATTATCAGTTATTTATCCTGTTAATTGTGACTATTTCCAGTCTAAATTGCTTTTGCTTTTTGTTTGTTATTTATTGTTTTCGAAATTCGCGTTTAATATTATATCTTGTATGTGATGATGTGTCGGTTTTAATTCTACTAAGTTTATTATTATTTCGTGCTACAGGCCATCCAATATTTGATAGTACTACACTAGTCGGCATATTTATTTTAACAACACTTAAAGTTAAATCTACGTACTTAAAATTTAAACTTACTGCAAAAGAAGTTTGGTATCACTTCAATTCCGTTTTAATAACACACAAAATTTTTCTTAACCCATTGAGTACACGTGGAATATTTTCAATTCTTGCAAAGGTCTAATTTTTCAACTTTTTCCCCCGGGAAAAATCAAAAAATGTTTGAATGCAAAAAAAAATTTCAAAAATCTCTTTGCAAGTATTTTTTATGATTTTTGGAAAATTGATATTTAACTCATTTTTACCTACTTTTCATCAAAATAGTCACTTTTGGCACATTTCAAAAAATCCTAAAAAATACTTGCGAAAAGATTTTTGAAAAAAAAATTTTTTTTATATCTTTTTTGCGTTATTAAAACGGAATTAAAGTGACCTATCCATTGATACCAAACTTCTTTCGAAGTCAGTTTAAATTTTAAGTAGATTTCACTTTAAGTGTTGTCAAAATAAATATTTGCCGACTAGTGTATATATAATATAATGTAATAACATTTAAGATGTCTATAACTGTACTATATCTATACATACCGAAAGTTTTTATTGTAAAATTTTCATACCTAAACTCTAAGCTGAATAAGTGTGAATAAAAAATCTAGTGTATATATATCTGTATCTATAAAACTAGTTGTTCTCGAACTTATAAAATTCCATTCAAGTGGAGCAAGAGCTTTAAAAATGGTATATTTTAGATCACATCTTGGCCATATCCTGTCCAGTGATGTAATTTTTTTTTTGGAGCAAAAACAGCTAGTTTGACGAAAAAAAAACGGCTAAAAACCGCTGAAAAAAAAGCTGAAGCTCAAAAGGCTCGTAAAACGCATAATTTTGCAATATTTTGTGCACTTAAAAAAAAAAATTTAACACAACTGAGTTAAGTCTGTGGAATCCTTGCACCTTTGTTTGTATACTTCCTTCGGCATTGTAAATTTTTTAAATATTTTGCAAACAAATTTCACAATTTTAGTGTTGGAAGACGCATCAATTTACAGAGGTATGAATTATTGAGCAAAAATTGTTCGATAGAAGTAAACACCGATATTTTACAAATAATAATAAACTATAATCGTCAAACGCGAAAGGAACAACTCACAAAATTAATGAAAAAGTTTTATAAAAATTTTTTTGTTTTTTTTTCAATTTGCTAACAAAAAGCTAGAATTCCCGCTGCCCGCTGTTTTAAAATTTTTCCCGCAATCGCATTTTCAAAACAGCTAGATCTGGCGAGAAAAAAGCTGAAATGACATCAGTGATACTGTCCCACTAGGCTCTACAAGCTGAACTCTTTTGATTGGCATAACAAAATTCATGGAGTCATTTAAAAATACTATATTTTCTTCTTTAATTTATGGACACTCTTCAACAATTTCATAAAGCATTTCATCATCAGCTTCCTCATCCGGCTCCTCTTCCGCCTCCAGCAAATCAGTGTCCAACGTATGGTTAATAATAGAGGATGCGGCACCTTCTGCTGTCGGCTTTGTGCGGCTTAAAGCAGTTCCCGCTTTCGCTGGCTTCTTCACACGTTTGGAACTGCAGCAATAGACAAAAATTTTAATTAGCTAAGAACACTCTAAAGTATTTTGTTAATGCCTACGCTTCAGTTAGTTCGTTGATCATGGGCAGCAGCGTGGAACGCATAACGCCACGCGCCTCCTCCTCGGCCAGCTCCTTGGGATGTGTTTTGCGCTTGTGCATGCGACAATTGGAGCCGTTTGAGAAATCTTTGCCACAAAAATTGCATTTATACGGCCGTATGCCGGTGTGTAGAATCAGATGAGCCTTCAGCGTCTTGCCACGCTTAAAGGCAGCGCCACAGACATCACATTTAAATTGCTTGGCATCGGAGTGGACCAATTGATGCATATTGAGAGTGCGTCGCGTATTCAGTTTTAAGCCACAAATGTTGCACACATAATTGTTATTTGTATGCGTATCAGAGTGAATCTGTGAAGTGATATAAAGTTAATTAGATGCCGCACACTGGGGTGAGAGACCCCAAAAACGACGATTAATTCAAAATACAAATTTTGGAGTTGCGGAATCAAATTAAAATGTGGTCAAAGAAGATAAAATTCTACAATATGGAGTGAACAAATTATGGCTCTATGTCTAATAGAAACCCTGTAATGTGACGCCAAAGTTGAAACTTTGTGTTTTTTAGTTTTTTAAAATACGAAAAAATTATATTTTTTGTCACTTTTGATGACGAATTTCACGTAAAAAATTAGCAGGAAAAAATTTTTTAAAAATGGAAACAATAAATTTGAATCCTTAACAATTTTCCTAAATTTTTTTTTAGTAATTATATGGAATAAAATTTAAATAAAAAGTACTTGTGAAATTAGAGGTATTTTTATCTTTAGATAGGCAAAAGTTGGTCAAATTTTTAGACGGCTGAATTAATCGTCGTTTTTGGGGTCTCTCACCCCAGTGTGTGCCGGGTGAGCTGCCTCATGGACTCACCTTCAGTCTGGCCATATTTTTAAAGCGTCGCTGGCAAACTGGACACTCGTAGGGACACTCGTCGGTGTGCACCAGCTTGTGCTCATTGAGTGCCGATATAGTCTTCATGCCCTTGCCACAGCAGTCGCATATAAAGGGCTTTACATTCTCGTGTATAAACATAATGTGACGCTTCAGAGCAGCCGCTGTGGTAAAGAGCTTGGAACAGTAACTACAGGCATTCTCCGCGCGATTCTTCGCCGGCATATGACTGCGATAGTGGGCAGTTAATTGATGCTCTGTTGCAAATGTCACACTACAGCGTTTGCACTCCAGTTTGGGTAGATCCGTCACGGCCACTACTACGCTGTGCACCTCCAACATGTGTCGCTTGTACGCCATGGGTTTCTTATAGCCCTTGCTGCAGCTCATGCATTTGAAGGGAGTACGTTCGTCGACTTCTTTGCATTCCTCTTCATTTGACAGCTTCAACTGTGTGCTTAGTGTCCTCTGGCGTTTGCCTTTGCTCGTTCAAGTCCTCGTCTTTAACGGACATGGACGCTTCCGTGGACTCTTCATGTTCCACATACGTTTCATAGGCATTTACATCATCATCATTCTCAACCATGTCGGCCGCTTCAATTTCGGCCATTATTTCAGATTCAGCAACGCCATCTCCATCTTCATCTTCATTGGAGGAGGACTCCTCTGCCACTATTTCATCCACAATGTACTCGGTGGCGTCCGCTTCAATCGGCTCATCCTCATCCTCCCGCGCATTCCTATCAATAATGTGTTTCCATTCAAATGCCAGCAGCCCGCAGTCCCTGCGGAGCTCTTCATAGTCAAGTGCTGCTTGTGCTTGTGGTGCCGCCTGCTGCAGTCGGCTGAACAATGTTTGTACACGATTCACACGATCCGAGAACTCGATGAGATCCTCGACCAGCGTATAACAATCCTTACATAACGCATTACTCAGCTCATCCTCCATTTTAATCTGTCGAGTTAATTGGCATTTAATACATTTCAATCTAGCCAAATGCTTGTGCTTGTGCTTACATTGACCCAAAAGTATTTACCAATCGCCACCGCCAAGACGCTCGTCCAGCTCTGATCACCATCTCGGAAATACACATTAACATTATCCCTATGCGCTTTGGCGCACAAGCGACACCACATATGCCAATCTGTTGTTGTATCTGTGTTGTTGTTTTTAACGGCTGCACTGTCCGTCATGCTACAAAATTTGTAGATTTTTATTTTTATAAACAATTCAGTTTAGCGATGGACCAGCGCAATTATCGTAGCTTCTCGCAAGTATCGATGCCAACACATGCGATAGCAGCTGCACTGCTATCGATAGCCGTTAAATTTATCGAGCTACAAGGTGCAACGAATTTGTTTGCAAAACAAATATTTTTCCAAATTTATCTTATTTTAAATTATTTATTAATAAAGTGCTTTATTTAATCTATTTAATCTAATCTATTTAGGTGCAGGATTATTCAATAATAAGGGTTTCTCCTTTGCTGGGTATTTTAGATCTGCAAAGCAAATGTAGAAAATGTATCGAGTTTTTAGTTCAAAAGTTTTATGCTACGTTCACACTGCGTCACAGAAATGCAGTTGCGACTTACATGACACGCAGCTCGTCGAGCGTGGGAACTTTAAGGCGAATGGGCAAACTGCTTTCTTCCTCCTGCTCCAGCTCAAGCGGATGCTTACGCTTTTTGTGTGTGCGGCAATTGGAGTTGCAGGCAAATGATTTGTCACAATAATTGCAGACATAGGGACGCAACCCGGTGTGACTGAGCAGATGCCGCTTGAGTGTCTTGGAGCGCTTGAAGAGTGAATCGCAGACTTCGCACTTGAAGCGACGCACCTCGGTGTGCACCAGTTTGTGCATGTTCCAGGTGCGACGTGTCTGCAGCTTCTTGCCACAAATGTTGCACACAAAACTGGGCTCCTCGTGGATTTGGTAATGGACTTTGAGGCGGGATTTGTTTTTGAATGCTGCCAGACAAATGTCACACACGAAGGGTCGTTCCTCCGTGTGCACCAAACTGTGCTCCCTTAGTGCCGTTATGGTCTTCAACTGCTTGCCACAATGATCGCACACATAGGGCCTGACATTGTCGTGCATCCCCTCCAGATGTTGCTTATAGGCGGCAGCTGAAGACAAGCTCTTCTTGCAGATGGTGCAGTAGTTCAAACTTGTCTTGTCCAGCTTGGCGGCACGCTGTTGCTTCTGGCAGCACCCGCCAAGTCTCAAATGCTTGTGATACGAAACGGGATTGTGGTAAACCTTGCCACAACACTTGCACTCCAGTTTCCGGCGTTTGGTTGAACCACGTGCATCGCTCACTGCCGCATCATCAGCAACTGGCGGGCTTGCGGGCTTTGTACTGCAGCTGTAGCTGGTGCTAGTAGTGGAACTTGCTGCTAGCAACTCCAACTTATCAGTAGCGCAATCCGTATCCGCTGTTATGTCGTCGCCATCATCGATAATCTCCAGTTTTTGAATTACAAAGGAATCATATTTCACGCCTTGACAGCTTCTGTTGCGTCTGCTTGCTCTTCTAATGGGTTCAATTGCCGTATCGTTTGCTGCACTCCAACTGGGTATTGTGATTTCCTCAATGGGCAAATGCTGCACCACACTCGCTTCCGCTGGATTTTCCAGCGTCTCTAAAATTTCCTGCTCTGCATCTTGCTCCTCCATTGGTTTCTGCTCAATTTCCAGCACAGGCTTAATGATGTGTGTCCAGTCGGTATCGCGCAGTCCATACTGCAGTCGCAATGCATCCACGTCCAGCTTCTGGCCGGGCTCAGAGCAACGCAAGGTCTCAAAGAACAGCTGCACTTTGTTGACGTGTTCGGCGAAATCAATTAGTTCACTTATTAGCGTATAACACTCCTTGCACAGCACACCGCTTAGCTCATCCTCCAATCTCATCTGCAAAACCAACTGTTTGTATATTTAGATGTTCTCGTCGTGCCATTTGTGCACTCACCTGCACATCAAAATACTTCCGGATGGCCATGACCAGCACACTGTTCCAGTTATTCGCATTTTCCACAGTGTACACTTTCACATTGCCCCTCACATCATCTTTGGCGCACAGTCGACACCAATTTAACCAATGGCTCTCAATGCATTCATCCTCTGTCATTTCTGTCATTGTAAAATCGTTTAGATCGTGGCAATACTGATTAAATAATTAAAAGCAATATTGTAATTTTAAACCGCGTAAGCTACGCACAACGCCAAAACTAATAAAAGCTAAATGTAGCCAGTAGCTCACCAGTGTGACCAGTGTACCCCGCAGCTAAATTATACTTCTTTTTGGTATTATTTTCAGGTATCGATACTTATCCACGGCGCTTAATTTAAAATGCTTTTGCTGAAGTATATTTTATTTATTAATGACATTTATCACCGTCAAATCAAAATTCAACTATAGCTAAGCCAGTTAACACAACAGAAAATATAATGATAGGATTTTACAAATAATAAAAAGTAAAAATAAATATGTAACAAAATTCAAATTCATTCAAATAAAATATTCCAAATTTAAATATTAGAAAGGTTTTTAGACAGATATAACTACGTACAGTGGACAGATAAAACTTTATAATAATAAACATTTTATAAACCGCAGTTGAGTTGCTTTTTTAGTGCGCTTTATATTTATTCCGAATCCTTTGCCTTTAATGCATCACTCGCTGCTCGTTTTAGAGCCCTACAAAAGACAATTGTGTGTCATTATGATTTCTATGTTTTCTTATGATTATTGTAACATTTTTACTTACAACACAATCAGATCCTCCATTTTGGGATAGCTTAATTTGGTAAAGCCCTCATCTTTTGGTTTCTCGTTTGGATGGGCATTTTTCACATGATTCCCAGCGTTAATGCTACGGCAATAACCTCTATTGCAATAATTGCAGACATAACGACGCAGCTGAGCATGAACTATGAGATGTTTTTTGTAGCTAGAGTTGAGTTTAAATGGTATTCCGCATACAACACACTTAATTTTATATACATCACTATGTATGGTCTTGTGAACATATAGATTGGAAAGATTACTAAACACTTTGCCGCATTGATCACAGACCTGAGGAGTTCCACATCCGTGCATTTCAGCTTTATGTCTTTTTAGCACATCGACACTCGATAGCGATACAAAGCATATATCGCAGGGAACCCTGATTTTACAGCCCAGATGGTGGTGCTTTCGATATGCTCCTCTTGATCGATATGTTTTTCCACACTTTTTGCAGTTGAGTGGAAAAACCAAACCGTCCTCTTCTGGTTCACTTAGGTCCAAGAATTCGAGATCATCTTGATTTTCATCATCGGAAATTTGAATTTGATTCAAACTATTATCAACACTTAGGTTCTTCTTTGTTTGTTGCTCAGCATTAGGTTTTTCGTTATTTATTTTATTTTTGGACAATTTTGGAATCCTTTGGCATTCGGTAGTTACATTATCGTCACACTTTTTTGGCGGTTCGTTTGGGCTTTCTAAATCCATGTTTATTACTGCAGAATCATCGTGCTCCATTAGATTGTCGTTATTTTTATTGACTTTTTGTTTTTTTTCATTCAATTTTTCTTTGAATTTTCGACGCTTTTTTCGTCGTTTTAAATTATTGTTTAACTTGATTTCATCCATTTCCGTCATAGGCTTGATTATATGTGTCCAATCCAATTCCTCTCGCAGTTTATATTTCTGGCGCATTGCTTCTAAATCCAATTGAATACTGGGCTTAAACCGACGTAGGGCTTCAAAGACTTCTTGCACTTTTTCAACATGTTTGGCAAAATTGTCGAGTTTGTGTATTAAGATAAAACACTGCTTGCAAAGAACGCTGCTCATTTCATCATCCTCCTTTTGCATCTGCATTAAATATCAATATTAAAATATTATAGTTTTTTGGCAGCTATTGTCACTGCACTCACATGCACGTTAAAATACTTTCTAATGCCACTGTTCCAGCTTGCTGTATTCTCGCCTGTGTAAATCTCCATGCTGTTGCTGACGTCCTCTTTGGCGCATAGTCGACACCAGCTAAGCCATGGTTTTTTGGCATTCATTTTAGGCTGTTCAGTGTTTTCTTTGTTATCAACAAATAACCCCAAAGACTTAATTTCAATTGTTGATAACAAGAATTGTTCTGGCGAGGTGTGGCAGCTGCAGCCTAACCCAAAAATACCAAAAAAAAAGTAACATACTCGTATAAAAAAATATACCAACAGTTAAGCAGTGTGTTTTAGTATTTTATGTTTTAAGTATAAAAATAGTTAAACATTTAAATTGTAAGTTTATTTTTATTTTTATTCTACGTTAATTTCGGTTTTCGCAGTCTCTCGCCCTTCTCCATGCTATCAGCTCTGTAATTAAAATATATTTAAATATACATATACATTTTAAATTCTTGGTAAATTACTTACAAGGCACGCAGCTCATCCAATGTGGGAACCGATTGAATTCTAGATGATTTATCATCGTCCTTGGCATACTCTTCGGGATGTTTCTTAATTTTGTGATCCTTACAATTGGCGCTGCTGGCAAAGGCCTTGTTGCAATACTTGCAGGCATAGGGCCTAAAGCCGGCATGGCTCAACAGGTGAACCTTCAGTCCGGTCGAGTGCTTGTGGCCCGTGCCACAAATGCTGCATGTAAATCGCCTCTCATCGGAGTGCACATATTTGTGCTTATTCCAAATGGCACGCGTTTGCAGCTTCTTGCCGCATATTTCGCACTCGAACTTGGGTTTGCCGTGTGTCTGACTGTGCACCTGTGTGGATTGGATTTTTACTACAAATATATAGAAAACGTATTTCGGTTTATAATTTAATAGCTTCAGCTTACGTTCAGTCGCTTTTTGTTTTTGAAGCAGGCATTGCAGAGGGGACAAGCAAAGGGACGCTCATCGGTGTGGACCAACATGTGCTCCTTGAGCTCCGATGAGCTGCTTACACGTTTGCCACAACAGTCGCAAACTATGGTCTTCTTCTTCTTGTTGAGATGGACACTTTGTCTGTGCTGTTTCCACATGTCTTCCGTACCAAATTTCTTCTTGCATGTTTTGCAATTGAATTCAACAGGATTCGACTGTTGTGGCGATGCCAAAAGACGCTCTAGTGCCAGATTTTTACGTGGTGAATTCGGCGTCTCCTTGATGTGCTGCACTTCATGTTTGCGGGGACGTCCACGTTTTCTTTTAATTGGCAGCTGAATTGCTTCATTCGTTTCACTCGATGATTTGTCAAGATCTTTATAGGACACTTCGTAGTCGAGTTTCTCAATTTTAACAGTTTTAAGTGTTTCCTCATTATCATCATTATCATAAGCCTGCTCATCTTCTAGCCAAATCTGATTTTCATTCAGTTCGTGTAGATCAATTGATAAGGATTCATTTTTGCTTTTCTTCTCTACTTTCGCAACGTTCTGCATACATTTCTTGGGACGACCGCGTTTCCTTTTAGCAGGCACTGTAGATGTTGCCAATTTTGGCTCATCCTCATCTGTGGTGTCGTCGTCAAACAGAAAATGTTTAATATCTACTAGTTCCATAATTTCCTCACCGTCATTTGAAATATTTTCTGGCTCAAGCTCTGGCTCAGTGTGACCGTTTAGAGCTTGTAAATTCGTTGGCAGACCGTATTGCTGTCTCAGTGCTAGCAAGTCGAGATGTTCGTTGGGATCCGTGTGCCGCAGCAGCTCAAAGATCGGTTGCACCCTATTAACATTATCGATAAAGTGTATTAAACCGTCCACCAGCGAATGGCATTCATGGCACAGCTTGGCGCCCAATGCTGGCTCCTCCAGTCCAATCTTAAAAAAATAGATGTAAACAAATACATTTATCGCTATTCAGTTTGCAGTAAATATTTATCTGGTCATACCTCCACATCGAATACTTTGCTTATTATGTTTGTATATACATCTCTTTGGCCCGCATTATGTATGGCATAATCGTTGGCACACAGACGGCACCAATCTAACCAATTACGATTCATATTAATTTTAGTTTTCAAATTTATTTAGAATTATTACGAGTGCAAAGCAAAAACAAATGTAATAATATTGAATTATGTTGACCAGCCAACCAGCTCAGCTGTGTGTGTGACCAGTCAAGCAATGTGAAAAAATACCAGAAATTTACTGCTTATCGATATTTGTATTATCGTACAAAAAAAAGTACCAGCTAAAAATACTACAACCACTTATCGATATATATTAAGCAACAACCCTAGTGGCTACGCTTGCGCATTTTGTGCAGCTACAAAAATTGTTTTCATTTTCAACAACGAATTTGTTAAAGTTTAAGCTAATTAAATATGCGCTTGGAAATTATAAATATATATGCAAACTGTTGCAGTAAACTAATGTTTGTGAGTGCAGGCTAGTTAAGTTTATTGTGTAAAGAGTTGTACACTTTAGATTGCTGCGTATACATTTCCGTTGTGCTGTGTTGCCAGTGTGTATGTGCTGCTTTTTACATACCAAAACAAGAGACTGGCGATTGAGCACAAACCGCATTCCAAACATCATCAACGACGACAAAACTAAATAACCATCAATGTAAAAGGTGCGTGCAACCGATTGTGTTTTGTATGTGTTTTTTACCCATTTTGATATTACAGTGAACGCCATGCATCATCATCATCCGCCATTGCCCATAATGAGCAGCTCAAATAGCGCAGCGCAAACTGCTGCTGCTGCACAGCAACAACAACAACAACAACAACAAGTGCAGTCGCAGTCGCAATCACAGACTGCGCAGCCGCAGCAGCAGCAGCAACCATTACAGCGGCGTCGCAAAAAGCGTCCCAACTATGGCACACGCACAGTGGAAGTGCGACGTGGTT
The DNA here is from genome assembly GCA_035047385.1 of Drosophila tripunctata. Lineage (NCBI taxonomy): Eukaryota > Metazoa > Arthropoda > Insecta > Diptera > Drosophilidae > Drosophila > Drosophila tripunctata. The sequence goes on along the minus strand of JAWNPS010000129.1, from coordinate 679,276 downwards.
ACAATGGCTTTGGCTTTACCATATCGGGTCAACAGCCATGTCGTCTGTCCTGCATCATTAGCAATTCACCCGCTGAGCAGGCGGGTCTGCGTGCCGGTGACTTTCTAATATCAGTGAATGGACTCAATGTGTCCAAGCTGCCGCACGAGACGGTGGTGCAACTAATAGGCAACTCCTTTGGCAGCATACGCATGCAAATTGCGGAGAACTATTATTCGGACAGCTCGGATGAGGAGAATGCAAATGCCACATTGCTTATACAGCGCAGTGCACGTGGTCAGCTGTTAAGTGGCGGCTTGGGAGCGGGAGTAGCGGGAGCAGCAGCTGGAGGAGGTGTTGGTGGTGCTGGTGGTGCTGCTGCTGTTGCACGCAACAAGCCACGTTTTTTGCATCACAAAAACAAAATGCATCGTTTGCGCAATTCACCACAAAAGAAGCCAATCGAAACGGGAGCAGCAGCAGGAGCCGCAGCAGCAGCAGCAGAGACAACTACAGCACCAACTGCCAATCCCACAAGCGATCAATCCACCTTGCGTGCCGTGCTGGAGGAGGCGGCACCACCACCACCACTGACCACCAGTTTGTCCGCCAATGCAAATGTGGCCAATGTTAGTGCTATGGTGCGTGCTGGAGTGGGCAGCGCTGCAGCCTTGGAATATCGTGTCATTGTCGGCTATTTGGGCACCATTGAGATGCCCAAGCAGATATCCCATAGCTCCAAGCTGCAAACGGTGCGTTCCTGCATACGCAAGCTGCGTCAGGAGAAGCGTCAACCCACAATTGTCGTTGATGTGCATTACGCCGGATTGCTTGCGTTTGCGTAGCTCCAATGGTGCCACTTTGGCCACCTATGCTTCGGCACGTTTGAATTATGTGAGCTCCTCGTCGGAGAGTGAGAATCGTTTCTTTGGTTTGGTCACCAGCGCGGTGCACAGCACACAAATCGAGGAGGAGGAGTACGATGAACTGGAGGAGAAGTCAAGTGCCAGTGCTGCGGGGGCGGGTGTGGGTGTGCGGTGCGGGTGCGGGTGCGGGGGGTGCGGTGTGAGTGCTCAACACATTAGCATTTCGCATAGCTGTCATGTGTTTGTCATCGATACCAAGTTAATTGATCATCTGCAGCATTTGGCACGTGCTCAGGAATATCAGCTGCAATGCACACGGGATCCCATTTCGAATCTTTGTCTGGAATTTCCCAACAATTCGGAATATGTGGTGAATCTAATACGCAGCATGTACACCATGCGGATTCTACCCCCCGCCAGTCGGAGCAGTCAACAGCAGGATTATGAGGCAGTTGGTGGGGGAGTGGGTGCGGGAGCGGGAGCGGGTGGAGCTGCACATTCGCCGCAGCCATCGAATCACAGCGAAATTTCTACAACCACCTCGAATTCGGATTCGGGTATTGGCTTCAACAATGACTGCACCAATATATCGGATCGCATACTAGTTGTGGACTTTGCTGGCGCCTCCGTGGGTCTGCTGCCTCCACCACCCGTGGCGCCCGCTGCCGCCCGTCCCTTGGGCATTGTGGGCATACCCGATAATCGGCTGACGGTGCGTGCGATGCCAGATCCGGATCAGGAGCCGAAAACACCCACAGCTGCTGCTGCTGCTGCCGCCTCCAGCTCTATGCGTCGTCCCAATCTGTTGGCCAGCTTCAATCTTATCAAGAGTCCCGCGACGAATCTCACTTCTACGCGATCTTGCGATGATGTGCTGAATCTGCTAGAGGATGAACCATGCAGTGATTTGCCCACTGTTGCCTCCATGGATGACATTTCGTTGCACTCGACGGTTCCCTCTCAAGATGAGCATCATTTGTTTTTGCATCCCGGTTGTATTGGCCGTAAAATGCGACGCTCACTTCAACCGACTCCCTCGAAGCTTAGTGCTCAGGTCTTTGGCAAACCACGTTCCAGGCAATCCCTCGGCTTTGAGGCCATCGATAGCATTCAGTCCGCGGCTCGTCTCAAGTGCGGTGAACAACAGCAGCAGCAGCAACCACAACCGATGGACACCTGGACGAGTCTACAGAATCTACACAATGCTGCAGCCAAGCAGCTGGCATCGTCCACCTCATCCACACATTGCCTGCTAGAAGCTACCAACAGTGAACCCGATCTGGGGGTGAGTAAAGATTTCTATTCCAACATTAGCTCTTTTAAGTTCTTCTGGGTTCTGTTTTATAACTCTACTGATCCCTACCCACCTAGCATTTGGGAGATCATTTTGTAAGAACTGAACTTTGGCGAGTCGTTTTTTTAACTCCCCGGGAAGATTAAAAAATGATTAATCTTATGAGCGATTCAAAAAAGCGTCCAAAATGAGTCGCCTTTATGATCAAAATGCGATTAGTTCAAAGCATAACAACAAAATGCACAGCAATCGCCAATTGATCGTACTCTGGGGATTGAAACGCGATTGTTTTCATTAGAAGACTTAGAAACACTCGTTTCTCGTATGTTTAAAAATATGACTCGAATGTGAGTCGAAACTGATTAGAAAAGGGGGTCATAGGCGACTCCTCAAGAAGAGTCGCGGGTAAGGTATATTTTTCTCTTGACGAAGGAGTCATTTATGATCAGAAAATGAGCTGCTCATTTATGACTATTTAAATCAGCAAAACGGACTCTAAAGCGACTCGAGTATGATCACAAATGTTTGGTGGGTATATGCAATTGCTTGGTGTGAGCTTACTACATTTTTGATTACAGGGGATATCAGAATATCAAAAACTCCCTTTTTATTAGCTCAATAATTCTTACACGGTATTTTTATACCCTTGCAGAGGGCATTGATAAACCCCATAAAGTATATATATTCTTGATCAGCATCAGCAGTAGAGACGATATAGCCATATCCTTCTGTCCGTCTGTTTCTCTCTTAGTTTTAGAGTAATTTTTATGTAATTTGGTATAGCTTTAAACTCTCTCTGCTATATGTTAAAGTCGGTCAGATTGGAAATGATATATACTTATGTATATTTATATGTATTTATATATATATATATATATATATATATATATATATATATCGTATAGGTGCTATTGAAACAATCGCTTAAAAATACTTAGTATGATTAAGTTTTTTGGATGTTCACTCAGTATGTATTAGCGCATTGCTCATATGCTTAAAATTCGATCAAAATATGTTAGTACTAATATATTATACAGTTTATACAGGAACAATCCCTTGGAAAAACTTGGAATGAGAAACTTTTTTCTATTTTTTTTTAGTAATCGAAACCAAACTTAGACACTATGTTTTTAGAGTACCACATTCTATGTGTTAAGCAAGTCTTATACTGTTTAGACCATAATATCATATAGCTGCTATAGGAACAATCGGTTTTAAAATATTTAGTGTTATAAAATGAACTTTAAATTCAAGCAGGGCTCTTCTAGGGTATAAAATCTGTGGTATGTCAAAAATAAACTTTCTTTCTTGTTATGGCATATGTTTATATTAGGAACAGGGTATGCAATAGTCGCATTAGAAACGAAAGTTTGATGCTTTTCATTATAATATACAACCTTAATTTAAATTTATGCTGCCTTTTATATTTCTATTAGCTTCAGTTTAGTACACCCCAAGCGACTGATCTCAAATTACAGGGTATAAAAAAGTATTTTTTTAATTTTCAATATTTATTTAAATTTTTTTTGGGCAACTCTCAGCAGTTTGTTGTTGCTGTTGTTGTTTTTTTGCCCATAGAGAGCCGGCGAACAGGCACTGTGGATAACATTGTTTACCTGGACGTTTGCTTGTCGTTACCTGAATTTAGCTTATCGCTTACCGTTGCCTCAACCGCCTCCCCTATCTATCTCTCTCTCTCTCTACTTATATATATATATATTGTGCTCCCTCTCTCACTCTCTCGATAAGCGACCCCAAAACGCACAGCTTACTCATTGGTATTGTGATTTTCTTTGTCAGAGTTTGTTTTATTTTTGTTACTTTTTATATATTTTTATGGAGAACTCGGTGCTGAAACTTCTGCTTGCCTTTGTCGTTGCTATTAGTATTTCCATGTCAGCCAGTAGTCGATGCGACACCGCTACACCGAGGTGTGCTTAACTGTAACTGTAACCGTATTTAGTTAGTTTGCCGTTTTAGAGCAAATCGATCTGAGCACCCTCTGACCCCCACCATCGCATTCCCCCAACGCATTGTAAACGCGTCACGTTCTGATAACAGTTGCTTCTTATCGCATTTCTACTAAAAATAAAATTCTGTTCAGTGTTCAGTGACGTCATGCCCCGAGGCAAAGCCAGCTGCTGCGTCGGAGCACAATCGGAGAACGCGTTTAATTCAATCTAAAGCAATTAATGCGAAAAATATTTATGTGTGAAATAGTAGAGAGTTCGACATTTGACGTTGTCGTCTCCTGACCTTTGTATTACGGTATATTGTTATTGATGTTCGTGTTCGTCCAAAACTCACCTCCTCCTCCTCCAAATCACAAATCACCGCTTAAACACATTGATTTGTGCCGTCATTTGATTTAGTTCGATATATATGCATATATGTGTATTTTTTTATTTTTATTATTTGTCGATTTGACAAAACACGCGATTTTTTTTTTGATTTTTTCACTTTCGTTTCGAATTTCAATAATTTAAAAAAAAAAAAAATTGAAACCATCAAAAGTTCAATGCAACAGTTCAAGTGCTGCGTTAACAAGTTTTAATGTAAATATACATATAAAATAATTAATAATAAATTAAATAATAATAAATTAAATAATAAATTAACAAGAATATAAGTAAACAAAAAACATTGGAAAAGCAAAGTGCAACGCTTGGAAATTGTTTCCAGTTACAAAAATGTCTTTCCGAGGACTTGTTACTAGTTTTTACTCCAAGGATAATGCGGTAAGCCAAGTATTTAAACTAGGAGTGTTAAAAATATCAATACGATATATCACATATCGATATTTAATACGATATGTATGTATAAATGCGGTATAATATTGAATGCGATATTTGATCAATATATCGATACCTATTGGTACATACTCATTAGAGGTGGTAAACAATCGAGGGCACTATCGATACCATCGATGATTGTTCACTATCGAGTGAACCCACTATCGATTGTTCTTCGCTACCGATTGTTTTCGATAGTGTCACCGATAGTGTTTTTTGACAGGCCTGATATCATTCGAATCATTCGAGTTGTTGCTTGTACATTCAGTGTATAATATTGTTTGATTTAGAGAAAGCAAGGCTTGCTTAGCAAGCAAATGTTTGATATTAAAATGGAAAAAGGAAACTTTTTTTGATAAGATGATGATTGCGATGATTTATGTATTAGAGAACAAATTGTTGGTAATTAAATGAGCAAATTCGTGAGCGTGGAATCTCAATATTAAATTAAACAAACTGACTAAATACGGACAACATTAATAAAATTATGTTTTTAAATGCCAATATGAAATAAATGCATAAATACTTGTAATATGTATATTAAAGAATATAAAGAAAAAATTAAAAATGACTGCATATGTAAAAAAAATCCATGTGTTTGTGTTTAGAATTTAAATCGTTTCCATTACGCACACAATAAAGCTCAATAATGAAAAAAATTTTGTTTTGGCATTCGAATGGACTCAAAACACAACTTCAAACAGACTCGTCTACTCACTCATTCATTTCGTAATTTTTCGTTTTGACAGTTGTGCGTCTGAATGATGCCTTAGAGAACTCACTCATTCTACATTCATTTGACAACTAATTCACATTCACTCAATTCAATTTGAGCATTGTGCATTCGAATCCCAATTTTCTGGCATTCATGCAGTGCTCTATTACATATCACTAAATTATATTCATTTTTGGCAACGTTTAAGTTATGAAAATATTATAAAGTGCCATGAAAATTGTTTTGCATTTGATCAAACAGAATAATAGATTTCTTTCTTCGAGAATGTAATAAACATAACGTACCTTTAAACTATTTTTATAGAGTTCTACTACAATTTGTGTTATATTAATGGTTGAATAAATTGTGGCAGACCACAGTACACGGTTGAAGGAGGAAAAGTCAACATATTGTTATTCCAAAATCAAAATCTGTAGATTAATTTTTAATTTTCTTACATTAAATTTTTGTTTATAATTGATTTGTTTAAATTTTAGTTAACTTTTTGCAATTTTGAAGAGTGGACACTATCGAGGGCACTATCGTGCGCTATCAATGGTTTTCGAAAAACTATCACCGACTATCGATGGTGTCGACTATCGATAGTTTGCCATCTCTGAGACCTAATAATTTCTCGGTCTTGTCTTTCTTCAAACACTCTCTAGTTGGCCGTTTTGTAGTTACCTCTGAAATACTCTTGGAATGCGTCAATAACATTTACCGATTACTCAATTCATGTTTAAACCTGATGGCACATGTTTACTCTCTGTCTTCTCTATCTCTCTATCAGAGACACCTGCCTGTCCATTGACCAGAATACACGTATGTCATATACAATAAATATACTAAATATTTATACTTGTGTTTAATATATAAATACATTTACCCTCTAGATAATGCAGTTTACTCCGATAACTGATGGGTTTTTGGATTGATACAACCACTTACTAATCAAACTAATTGCACTAATATAAATATTAACAAAATGATTACATTTATGTACTACAGAATTCTGATAAATATTATTATATAAATATCAAATTAAACATTAGAAATCACTCTCATCGGGTTGTTTGCTATATATAATACTATATCATAGTATCCATTAATGTTTGCTTTCTCTTAGAAATGTGTTACAATTTATTTCATGTTATTCTATTCGTAGTCACATTATTTACAATGAAAGTTTCGACAAGTCCCTAGAGTATTTCCCCATTTGGTATACAAACACAAGACTCTTTGTGGTTCTGAAATAATTGATTTATAATATGACGCTATAAAAATAACTAAAAACAATAAGCATTGTTTATGACTTGATGTTATTAATACACAAATGCGGGTATCCTACATACATCAGGGTTATTTACCTCTTTTGGTATTTGTTATGGGGTCTACTGAAAGTTCTATACGCCTGGTATTCCAGCAGAGATTTCTACTATTAATACCCTTTTGGGTTTTTCCAACGATTGTGTATAAGTTAGTGACCGGAAGGTGTTTCATAATCAGCTGTTAAAATTAGTTAAGGTAAAGGATCTTCAGAGTTTAAGCTGTGGTTTCGCAAACCTCAGTCTTATTCATAGAACGATAAAATATATCATTTCTAAAATTAAAGTATTTGTTTGCGAAACTTTGATTTATGTGGAGCAATAACTTGTGAAGAACATGCGACTTATTAAACATTGAATATAAGTAAAATAATGATAAGACATTAAAAATTATTAATTTTAAATTTATATACATTTTATTAAGAATGTCATTCAGTATTACCATTGATGAACCCAACAGGTTTAAAAACCTATAAAAATTAGAAAAACTATTTCGAATATTTGCAAAAGGTTTTATACAATAGTTATACACATTATAGTAAATAATTTTTTAGAGTTTACAGTCTACTATATAAAAATTGAGCTACATATTTAATCTAAATATTAATGTCTTATAGTTTGAACTAGTTAAGAATTCTATAGAATCGCTAAAAACTAATAAAATTGTTACATTTTTGTGCTTTTACAAAAGTTTTTAGATTTAATTCGAAATTTGATTTTTAAATTTCACTAATTTCATGTTTCGCTTGCTTGATTTTTAAACCAAATCATTTTTATCAGTGTATATTGCATGTAGTGTCGCCTTAAAGCAGTTTACCACTGCCACATATTGGCGGCAACCTGTAAAGCAGCACATGCCGATGCAGGTGCAAACGGTGGCGTCTCCGTCTAGGAAAAGCGAAAACCACCCTCGTGCCACAGTACGGAAGTACGGTTTCGTCAGCTGCAAAGACGCGTCGCTCCTTTTGCTTTAGTTCCTCTCTCTTTCTCTCTCTCTCTCTCTCTCTCTCGCTTCTAACTATGCGCTCCGCTGAGTTTAGGAGCAGCGTCATGGGAATTGGTCAGACTCTTGCAATCGTTATATGACTTTTAAGCAGGTTGTTCCACAACTCAACTCAACTTGACTCGACTTGACTTCGATGCGGTGAGACGGTAAGCCACAAGAGTGACCTTATCACCGATTTCCATAATGTCGTAACGTATTTGCCATCTGACGCTGTGGGAAATTTGAAGCCAATGCAATGAGCACGCTATAATATATGCTATATAGTATATAGTATATATTTTATATATGCTTTAGGAGTTGAATGTTACTTACCAAATATAGAATTAATACATATATTATATTAAGTAAATTATTTAAATTTAGTCTACAAAAAAAACATACACTCGAAAAAGTCTGTTCTGTTTTTTTTTGTAAACGTAAACAAAAAAAAAATATGAAAATGTTTCCAAGTGCGTCACTAGCATTTTGTGTTAACAATAAAACCTTGGAATCCAGAGACTCAACGTCCCAAATTGATATGTCAGAAACCCCAGAAATAGGCAGTCCCCAGAAAACAGAACAGCTGTGAAATGTTAGCTATAGACAGATGATAAATATGTGTTGAGTTATTATCAATAAAATATACAACATTTAGCTGTTATTAAAGTACACATTAGTACATATTAAAATATAATTTTTTTGCTATTAATAGTTCTTTCTAAGCTAATTATTAGATCAAATAGATCAAAAACCAGGAATTCCCATGACAACACACAGTTTTTATTTGATTTCTTTTTCACAGTGAGTTCATTGTCTTTAGCTTATCTGGTATTCACTTGGATTTCTTGCTATATTCTGTTTACTTTGGCTATAAAAGTAGAGTGCAGTGTCTTTAAATATTTTAATAATATAATAAGAGCGAAATTGTTTATCATTAAATACTTTAGAGGAGTTTATTGCTTTTATCTCTTGCCCATCCCATAATTGCAAGGCTGAACTTTTTTAGTATCGTCATCTTTAATGGCAATTTATCATGTTATAGTAGGTAGAATACTCTATATAGTCGGACAATCTTAACAGTAAGTTTATCTAGTTAGGGAGTGTGTATAAGAAATAAGTCTGTAGACAGTTATACTTGTTTTTTAATATGTTTTATTTGTGGAACGGCTGGTTTTCGATTTTTCGATATTTTCTAAAACAGAACATCGATAATAACTTTTTGAAAATAATCGATAACTTTCATAGTAGTGCTTTTAGAGTAATGATAAAGAATACACAATGTAATGATATTGAATTAGCTATATATCATTTTTATACCCTCTGAGGGGTATATTGGGTTTGTCAAAAGTGTGTAACAGGCAAAAGAAGGCGTGGCAGACCCCATAAAGTATATATATTCTTGATCAGCATCACAAGCCGAGTCGATATAGCCATGTCCGTCTGCTTGTCTGTGCGTCTGTCTGTCCGTATGGACAAAAAACTCAGAGATGGTAAGAGCTACAATATCCGTTTTAGTCAGTATCGACTACATATTTAGTTAGTCAATGAAAGTTTGTTTCCTTTTTTTGATGCCACGCCCATTCGCCCACAATTAGCGAAAAACCAGAAATGCCTCGGAAAAAATACAGTTTTTTTGTGAATATCTCGGTAACTATAACACCTATGGACACCAATTTTTTCATGCAGATTGCTAGATGCAATTTAAAGACAAAATTTCCAAATTTTGTGGATGCCTTGCACAAAAGCTGATCATCATATAGCGCAATGCGAGTGAGTTACAAAGCTGAAATTTGCACTCAACATCGTACGCTCCTAATTACATCGTTAAATTAATATTAAATTTCTTTAATATATTTTTTAGTTTATAATTTATCTGCAATAGAAACTTTTAAGCAAACATTCTTTATAGAACTTGGGAAGTGTATCAAATCTATGACTTGTTGCATATAATATTTCTAGCTTATTGTCAGTTCTACCACACATTATACCCTATGTACAATGCACATAGTTCATATGTACAAACATTTATTACCCTGTCTTTCTTGCGCTCCCCTTCGGCTCGCCCTCGCTCTCTCTTTCCCTCTCTCTCCCTCTCGCTTTGTGTCTCTTCCTCGGTGAATAAAATTTCCAAAGGCATTTAGAGAGTGTACACTGTACACCTGACACTGTGTGTTTCTCGGGGTTTAGTTCTGGCTTTATACCCTCAATATCATATGCCAAGTGACTAACTGCCAACAACAACAACAACAAGTACATATAGAACAACAACAACAGCAGCAGTAACAACAGCAACAACAACAACAGCAACGTGGTCCGCTCAGTTACCAATGGCAACACGATTAAAAACGCGCGCACGCGCTCTTTTTAACATTTGATCGCTCAACAGCTGCCGTTGTTGTTGTTGTTGTTGTGGTTGTTGTGAGCCAAGTTAACAACAGCTCAGTCAAGTCAAGTCAAATGTGTGAGTCAGTCTCCGTTACAGTCTCTGTGCTCAGTTCTCAGTCTTCGAGCGGAACTCAAACACGACGCATGTACAATTTTAATGCTATATAATAAACTGATTACAAAAGTGTTTTTCGCCTCTAACAAAAACGCGCAAAACAAAAATGTAAATTTCCTAAAATTAAATTCCAAAATCAAAGTGCCAAAAGAAGAAGAAAATGAAGAAGAAGCAAAGCAAACGTTATACGCAATTCTAAATATAAAACGCTGGAAAAACAAAAACTAAAACTATAAAAAAAAACAGCAGCAATAACAAAGAGCATGAAAATATTTTCGATTTTATAAACTGAACAAAATAACACACAAAAACACACACACGCACATAGAAATATGCTTTAAAAATATTCCATGTAATTAAACTGAGGTCGTTTCTGTGCAAATAAACTCAGTCACGCCCCCTTACGCCCCTCTGTGGCCACAGAAACCCCCCAAAACACTCGACAGCCACCAAACGACGTCATTCAAAAAGTGCAAAAACCGCAGATGAAACACAAGCGAAACGCGTCGGAAAACGCGCGTATGAAACGCGCGCGATTAAAAATGGGAATTTTAAAATTGGCAAATGTTTTGTCTATGACGTGTCTGTACTTTCCCGCTAGACAAATGCCAAAGAAACAGCTATATATATATATTTGTGTATCTGTGTGTGTGTTTGTGTTTTTAATAAACTTTACCGAGAACTCTTTATATAAAAGTTATAAACATAAGCAGCCAACTGTGCAAATTAAAATGCAAAAAGTATTCACACGTCTTGCACGTCAGTTTCACGCCAATTTTAGCGAGAATTTTTGTGGAGCTCGTTCTTAGCCGCTTACCGTGTACTGATTAATAGCCCCCCATCCACTAAAATTGATGGCTAACAATTGAAAATTTTTGCCATAAATTTCCATTTAAAAGTTTCAATTGTTTTGTGTGTGTGTTTTTCCTTTTAAAGTGCAAAAACCAAAAATAGCTAGGAAAAATGATTCCGCGGAATTTTGGTAGAATTATATAGGAATTACAAACAATAGCAAAAGCTGTCTAGACTTAAATGAGTAGGGCAGACAGAGAGAGAGAGTGAGTGACAGTGTGAGAGGGGGATAGAAAGAGAGCGAGACAGAGAGAGAGAGGGAATGCGTTCGTATAATAATAACCTACTCAACTGGCTTATTCATAGCTAAAAGTCGTGACTTTTAGCGAGAGCTTTGATTATTAGACCATGTAATTTGAAATAGATAAAGTGGACTATTAAGTTAGTTGGAATGTGATAGAAGAAGGCCATAAAAACTATATATTTAATGTGTGTGTGACATTTCTATAGCAAAGACGGCTCTGCAAGCCCAATTTGATAGCTCTAGCTCTTAAAGCTGAGTCTATAAGCGCTGTAGTATATGAGTATAGTTATGTATTCAAGCTATAAGCTATAAGAGTCATAGTATAACAGTATAGTTATGTATTCAAGCTATAAACAAGTCAAGATTGTTTTAAATATTAGTCCCGCCCCCCGGAAACCATTTAAAAACGCCTAACAAGCGAAGTTCCTACAATAACTCTGCCAAACTCACACAATTTGTTAAAAATATTATTTTAAACAGCTTTACAAAGTTTCCTTAGAATCGAAGTACTATATCAAGCATTCTCGACACTTTATATAATTTGATGTGCTTGGTACAGAGTCTCTAAAAGTCGCTTAGCTAAGCTCTAGCCCCAATGACTCTTACTTAATTATGCAAACAATCAGTTGATATTATTATTTATTCACTTTGCTAGTCAATTGAGCATTCACAATGATTCAAAAAACACTCACACGCTGGCTAATACAAATCTTTTTGTCGCTTGGCGGCATTTAAGCCAAGTTAATATATTGATTTAATACCATTTGTTCTGGACTTGTTTTACAGATTTTCAAATGTGGTTTTGCTTTCCATTTTGTTAATTTTCCCCTTTTTCTTTATCAACAAAAGATGTTTTAAGCAAATTGGGCCAGGGTCAGGTCACGTATTTGTTTGTTAAACTTTTAGACATTGATAAGCTTTCTGGCTAATTGCTTTAGGCCACAAAATCCTATTCGCTTCTAGATACATTTGGAATGCTCATAAATATATCGCTGTGGCCATAATTAGCACTATCTATGCTCTGTAAACGATGCAGACTAAAGGGTATATTGTTGCTTGAGTTTAGTAGTTAACCAACTGTTAGTTGCGTTAGTTTACAGGGTATCTGCATAGTGTTGTTTATTGCTGCTTAAAAATTTCAACAACATTTTTTGCTTGCACATTCCGAAAGCTAACAATAGAGTTATATTTGCTTAAATGAGATAATTCAAGTTGCAAATTTTAGAATAGCATTACGTAAGTGTTATACTGCCACGCCCACTCCCTCTCCCCCTTCTCCCACTTACTTGTAGCCCCTTTAGATTACTGCAAATGACGCATCGCGTTGTGAAATGACAATTTCCCAAATGGGGACAAAGAATAATGAGATAAAAAGTTTATATAGAATTAAAACTGCATTTTGTATGCAAGACATCAGCGTTTAAAGCAAAAGGAAAAGGCATATGGGGAAAGCAAAGCATAAGCATAGGAAAAGCTTAAGGAAATTACAAAAATTATTTAAAATTTGCGTCATTTTAGCCACTCCACTGTATGTCGTCTCGAGTGCGTCAGACATTGAGACATTGGCATCCCAAGAGCGACTGAAACGGCACGCAAGCGCCATCTACCTTAGTCAACCTGAAACGTTACAATACACTGTGCAAAATATTGGGTACTTAAACTAGAAATTTTATGATGCGAGGCAACATATTTTGACTAGCTGAATTTCCTATAAATAAAATGAAAAAGTCGCAAAACTCACAAAATAAGCCCTATACATTCTACATTACATTAATCAAACTATCATTTGTATAACTTTCTATTAAAATCTAACTAAGACAAAGTTCTAAAGACTGTTAATTTGCCTCAGATAACTCAAAGATCTGGCTAAATTCATTCTATATTAGCCATTCCTTAACCCCGATTTAACTAGCTACTAATTAAAAATTTGTCCTATTATGATAATATTGTATTTGACTATAATGAAAAACGTTCCTTGTTTTTTGTTAGCCGATATATCGTTGAATCAATGGTGATGATTTTGATTATATATGATTAAATTCTGTAGAAATGTCGGGCTAATATATAGTTCTTTGCATTTCATATGCTCGCCGCTCAGTGCAATACGCTCTACCAATCAAATTATTCGGATATATCGTCTTAGTACAAAAATAAATGAAGTTTATTTACTTTGAAGATGTTTCCTTGCCTATCTTTTTGTTGGGCTATCGATATATATATCATCCAAAGTTATTTGTCAATTTCTTGATATAAAACGTAAGCAACATACGTTTGATATAAAACGTAAGCAACATACGTTTTATATCAAGAAATTGACAAATAACTTTGGAGGAACGTTTCGAAAAACACTTTTAAGTAATCGCTGATATTAAGCGCCGTTTAAGCACCGCTAAAAGTGCTTGAGAATTTTAATGGTTTTGAGTTATAATAATTAGATTTGGTAGTTTAAGATGTGAGCTTTTTACTCCCACTGTATTGACTGTTAGATATCTTTCTCTTTGAATGAAGCAAGATCATTTTTGTAAGTTTATATAGTTTGAATATGAATATTTGAATATATTTTATCAGTGTACCAACTACTTTCCTTTCTTTCCTCTCTCTATCTCTCTCTTTCCCTTTCTCTCTCTCTCTCTCTCTCTCTCTCTCTCTCTAGTCTCTCAGCCAGTGCTCTCTATAGTTTCCCGAGTTTTCAACTTAATCCCATATCTATACACCTAAATATGTGTGTATTTTTTTGAGTTCTCTAGGCATTTTCCACATTTTCTCAGTGTGGCGGAGTGTGGGGGGTGTCCATCTGTGTGTGTGTGTGTCCGTCTATGTATGTTTGTGGCACTCACAAGTTTACCTTTGCTGTGGCATGTGGGCCACAAAATTCAGTTAAGCGCGAACAGGCAAAGAAAACACACGTGTGAAAAAAAAGCACACACGAAAAAAAAAGAGTGAAAAAAATAGAGTGAAACACATTTTTTGCATTTTCAAATTAAGCAAATTTTGGCTATAAAAAAGCTAAATTTTAATTGTATATCAAATAGTTGGCGAATTTAATTGTTGCCTCATTGTGCGTCATGAACAGCAATAGCCAATGTGCTACAGTGAATAACGAGTATAAAAGAAAAACAATAAACAAAAATAACAACAGTAATAAATCCAAGGAGCAGCAGAATAACAACTGCCAAATATCCAAAATGGTTGAACGCTTTGTGCAATCTCTTGGCCAACTCAACGATTCTGGCAGCTGCTTTGATGCCAGTTTCGAGATAAAACACATTCTACAAACGCCACGCCTTATTGTGGGGGCGTTGGAGACGACCACGCCCACGGGACGACATCATCATCAGCGTCATCGTCATCGCTGCCTCACCGAATTGGATCGCGAGCAGATGATGTGCTTTGTGCAGGAATTTGAGGCACGGGCGGAGCAGAGGGGCGACGCTTCCACACCGAAAGCCAAATGTAGATCGCCATTCATATGCCGCAAGGCCAAGGAGATTTATCGCAATGCCAGCGGCAGACGCAGTGCATCACCACAGATCTACATAGAGGCGGTTAAAGAGGAGGAGCAGGAGCAGGAGCAGCACGAGAGGCAGTCCAAGGAGGAAGAGCAGGAACAGTCCAAGGAGCAGCAGCAGGAGCAGCAGGAGGAGCAGCAGCAGTTACAGACGGATCAACAGCAACAGCTTCATTCACCGCCACGCAAATCCGCCGAGGCGGAAGATTTGATGCCACCACCCATGGCCTTGGCGCGTTCGCAAGCGGAGCGACGCAGCTGCCGCAGTGCCTCGCGTGTGCTGCAGTTCTTCAGCTCCGCAACGAAGCGACGCAGCGGCAGTCGTAAGCTCAGTGAGCACGAAGCCGGCACGACGGAGACACGACGACGTGACAGCTCCCCCGTCTTGCTGCGCTGCAGCGCCCAGCTGCCAGCGGATTTGGGTTGTGCTCCTCTGCCACCGCCGCCACAGCAACAGCAGCAACAACCGGGCAGTGGCTCCGAGGATGAGGAGGAACACGATGATGGCATCAGTTCGGCCAGCTCCAATTTGACCACACAGTCGGGCGGCAGCTATGGCTGCTCCTCCTCCTCCTCCCGCAACATTTCGCCAGATTCCTCGTTCGAGTTGCATGCCCCGCTGTTGCCGAGCTTTAAAGTGACGCCACCGCCACGTGGTGTCTGCAAGGCGGGCAAAAGTGCCGCCAGTGAGTTTGCGCGATTTCTACGCGGCTCCTTTCATGCCAAAAGGGCTTCGATTAAATCACTACGGCGATCCCTGAGCGATCCGGATGCACTGCAGCAATTGGATTTCACCAAACCACCGCCACTTAGTGATGTCAGCAATGTGATACGCGTGAGTCACTTTTAGTTGTGCAAATTATACAATAATCGATTAATCGATTGCAGAATGCAACGCTTAATCAACTATCGATGTGCATTAAATTAAAGCATAAGACTTTATTTAGGCTTAAGTGTGATACAGTGAAAGAAAAAGTCGTGTATTTAGTGCTGAATGCTGTAATTATTAATTTATCGATTTATCGATGCAACAAATAATCGATTTTATGCATTATTTTTTTTAAAGCAAATTCTAGTTTTGTATAACATTTAAGCTGCATACACAGTGAGAAAATGACATGTATTTATAAAATTTTGTGGCATTTGTACTTAATTGTAGCATATGAGTTTTTTCTCTCAGTGTAATTATTTGCTGAAAGTGGTTTTATTTACGCTCTAGTTGTTTTCAATCAATTCTGCGTATTTTCTAAAGAGATTAATCGATTGCATAATTCAGCGTTTAAATCAACTATCGATGTGAATTAAATTTAAAGCAGAGACATTATTTAAGCTTAAGTATAATAAAGTGAAAGAAAAGGTAGAGTCTTAAGTACTGAATGCTCTAATTATCAATTAATCGATTTATCGACACAACAAATAATCGATTTTATGCACTAGCTCGATTTCATTTTGCTTTCAATTCAAATTCTAGTTTTTAATTACGCTTAAGCTGCATGCACAGTAAGAAAAAGGCATGTACTTGTAGCATTTGTACTTAATTGTAGCTTTTGAATTTTTTCTCTCAGTGTAATTATACGCTGAAAGTTGTTTTATTTACGCTTTAGTTGTTTTCCATAAATTCTGCGTATTTTCTATGCAGATTTGTGGATATATAGATTTATGAATCTGGTAGATAGCTTTATATATCATCCATATGGCGACAGACGTTCCCCAAAAAATCTCTATATATACATATATATACATCTATATATTTGGGTACATTCCCTGTAACTTTCTGTTTACGTGGTCATCAAAAACAGATGAATTTATTGCATTAGTCTTAGAATCTAGATTAGTTTTTAATTTGTGTACGCAATTTAAGTTTTAGTTTATTCAATACAATAAAAATCAATTTGTTTTTACGTAAATATAAACACGGCGTACTATTTGCTATTTATTGGAAACGCCATCGAATCCAATTTGATTTACGGGTATATTTTCAATAGTTTTGCCCTAGACTAAAACGCAATAGATTTATTTACAGTCGCAATTGTTTATATTTTTTTGGCAAAAGCAACACATAATTCATTTGCAAAAATCAAATGTTTATTATACTTAAAATTTAAATACTAATTAAAATTTAATTGAGAACTAAATGTGGCGCAATATGTGCTATATACTACATTCTTTTTAGTAGTGTACTGTAATAGTTTCTCATTCCCTAACAGATATTGTTATAAATACAAATTTAGAGATGCATTAAGCAATTGTTATAGTACTTTTTGTATCAAAATAATAGCTTACAATTAATTTATCAATACATATGAGCTAATTTTACGCTAAATTTGCATAGAAAATGCTTTTAGCTCGACGTTATAGGAGAATTACGCTAAATTATACAATATTTGAGCTATAACAATAGATGATATTGAATACTGTATTATAAAACTGAAGAGTACTTGGTTTAACTGCCAAGTGTTATTGCATTTTATGCAAATTTTTTGTGTTTTATAATTAGCTAGGGGTTACTTTATTGCTATAGAACAGAGCTGTAAACGGTTCAGAATCAATCGAGGGCTTTAAATGAATCGGAAAATTTAATAACAATATACTTAAACATATTTAGCATGTGTTGGGCTAAAGAAATGCGCTAAAAGTTACTTTTAAAACGTATTACAAGCTCGAAAGTTATGAGCAAACAAATTTAACTCAATTTTATGCAGCAGTTTGCAGTGCCAGGAACAGTGACGTCAGAAGCTAAAAAACGGTTTCAGGGCATTAAATGATTCGAAAAATTTAATAACAATATACTTGTACATATTAAGTATATGTTGGGCTAAAGAAATCCTCTAAAAGTTACTTTAAAAACGTAGTGCAAACTCGAGTTATAAGCGAACAAATTTAACTGAATTTTATGCAGCAGCTATCGCGTTTGCAGTACCAAGAACAGTGACGTCAGAAGCAATGAAACGGAACTTCTCTTGCAGTTGAATGTTAGAGGCGTTTCCTTCTTGTAAATTTGTTTATTTATTGCAGGGTAACAGCTAATTGAGCATACCCTTATGCTGTGCTACTCACTGTCGAGCACCTCACTTAATTGGCACTTGAAGTCTTCAATTATTGCGTTGTTTTAATGACTTTCTAATTGCTAAATTTGCATGGGCGACGCGACGCGATGCGATTTTCACTCTCTCCACATGACCATTTTTATTTAGACATGTGGTCGGTCGGACACTAAAATCCGCATCAATAAAACCCACGTGAATGGCAAAAAGATGAGTACCAAGTGACTCAGTTTATCAGTATGGAAGGGAAGTGAAGTACCTATCTAGTATCTAAAACACCCACACAGTGGGATAGAGAGAGAAATGAAGAGGGAGAGGAGGAATGAGAGAGAGAGAATGATTGCCCACAAACGTCATTAAAGCATTTACTGCCATATATTTATGTAAATCGGCACTAAAAGATATATACATACATACATACGCTAATGTCGCATATGAAATACAATTGTATCTTTTTGAGTGTGTATCTTTTTGTGAGTGTGTTTGTATCTGTATCTTCCGCTTTTGAAATAACGCCTGATCGCCAGAACGCATATGACCCGCATTGGCATCCATAAAATTAACAAAAATAAAAAAGCAGGAGACAATGCTGCAGCCAAGCGACATAGACTGTTATAAACCCTGTACTTAAGCTGAAGAGAATTTAAACAAGGAAATAATTACGAAATTGAAGGTAGTAGATTATGTTTTAAAAACATAAAAGTTCTTGAAATTAAACAAAAATTTTTGAAAAATTATTCGTATGACAACTTTATGATAGGGCTTTACATAAGCAAATCAAATATACATAGTATTATATACAGAATATGTGAGTTTTTTATGAAATATTTGAAAATCCCATTAAAGCTCTCCATTACTACAAAACCCATATTTTTCAAACGCTTCATACGAAATTTCTGTGGGATTTAGAAAATGATAATATACATGTAACCTATAAATTTGGTAACTATATCTCAAGAACTGCTCAAGCTATACGATCCATTAAAGCTCTCCATACTACAAAACCTATATTTTAACAATAGTTTCTAAAGCAACTAAGAGAAATATAAAGCTGACCTTTTAAAAAGACATTTTTGTAGAACTTAGCAAATGATAACAAAAACATATTCTGTAAATTTCTTTACTATATCTCAAGAACTGCTTAAGCTATCCGATCTTGAAATGTTTAGTTCTTAACGATTCTCAGAGACGATAGAGGGCGTGTCTCTGCTTAAAAACAAGCTTGATCTGCGTGCAGCAAAGTGTGCCTAAGGACAAACATGTCTAAAAAAAATCAAATGCTTCAGCTGATCAAGAATATATATTGTATATATGATTTGTGAGGTGCAAATATACCTTGCATATTGGTTTTTAAGTACAGGGTCTCCCAAAAAAGCAACAATAGGAACAGTGGGCATATAGAATACCGCATACCGGATATTTAATTTAATGCCTTTTGTTGCAGTCGGCGAAAATTTAACAAAAAGATAAAAGATGAAGCGTAAAAGAGGTGAAAGGGCTGAAGAGAGAAAAAGAGAGGGAGAGAAGGAGAGAAGGAGAGCAGAAGAGGAAGTAACGAATAAATTTTTGTAACTCGCATGTGAAATGCATTTTTGGGGAAGTTGTAGAAATGGAATGAATGAAATGGAACGGTGGGAATTGAAACTGCATTACCATTGACAATATAACTATTCGTTTCAATTCCACACGTTCCGCTCTACGATTTGCGTTGCGTATAAAATTAAGAAATAAAATAAAAATAAAAATACATAATTTGGCTAAATGGCGCTAAAGGTATGCGGAATGTGCATTAAACAAATCATAAACAAATCCGGCAAATCATGTGCGTCAATATCTAAGAGTGTGTGAGTGTGTGCGAGTGTGTTTGTGTGTATCTGAGTGTGCTAAAAATGTATCTGTATCTACATATAGCTAAAAATTCGCCTCGATCATGTGGTTCAGTGCCACGCGTGATCTGTTGTTGTGGCATGCAGACAGACAACCCGCTGCGTTGCGCGTCTCTCTGCTGCAGAAATAACTTAATTCATTAGCCACAATTATAATCCGCAGCCATCGACATTAACAGCCCGCATTTGAGATACAATATACAATACAAAAAGATACAAGATAAAAGTACGCTTCGTTGGCATTTTAATTATTTGTATAGAGTTGTTGTTGTTGTTGCTGTGCCTGCCTTTGTTTGGCATGTTCGCTTTTAATTTATTTGCAACGCATTTTTTAGCTATTTTTAGCAGAAAATTTAATTTATTTATCTACTTGCAACACAGTTCATTAAATTTTCTGCTGCCTACTTATATGGGCAGCACTCACTTTGTTTGGCTAATTGGCAACAACAACAACAATAGAGCAAAGAGAGCAGCGTTAAGCGAAATAGCTACAAAAAAGCAAACAAACAAAATGTCTAAGCAACTTAATTAATTGCCAACGTCACAAAACGTTTAATTAGCGAAATAAACCAGCTGCCCCCAAACAAACACATTTAAGAGCTAAAGAGAGCGAAAGAGAGCAATAGCACACACCCACTAGCAGTATACAACGCATGGAATTCATTCATAAGCAACAAACGAGAGACAACTACAACAACAACACAGTAAAGAGCAGCCGGTGTCAGGTAAACAAGCAAAAGCAGAAAAAAACAAAGAGCAACAACAACGAATGAAATACAATAACAGCCAAAGCAAAGCAAAAACAGCAACAACAACAACAACAACAATAGCCATATGAGTAAGCAATAATAAACGCGAAATGCTCTCGCGCGCACACAAAGGCCAAGCAGCTGTCGACTTCGAAATACGAAACTCGAAAAACGAGAGAGCATGAAATAGATCGAACAAGTGTGCTTGCGTGAGATCGAACCACAAAGCTAACTAACATGTTCGAACTTCGAAGGTGTGCCCACCCCCAACTTAGCTTAGCAGCTGAGATCTGCATGCATGGGATCACCACGCACTCACAGCGCCCAGCTATGCTAAAGGGGAAAGTTGCAACGCATGTTCGCTAAGGTTTGAGTTCGATGTTGTGAGTAAGGGAGTGTGTGTTTCTGTGTGATCAGCAGCTGGTTGCAGACAAGAGCAAACCGATGTCAGTTGCTCTATACACGTTGGAGCTGCGAGTCACAGTTGCGCGAGAGTGTTCGGTTCGTTCGGAACAACGGGGTGGGAAAAAGGAGGAAATGTGAAAAAAGTGTAAAGTGAATAACAAACAACAAGCAGAGTTGAGAGCGAAAGAAAAAAAAAACAAACACACCGCTGCAATTAAAGTAATTATAAAATAGCAACAAAATTATTATAATAGTAATAAAAAGTAGCTGAAAGTGTAGAAAAAGTGACAAGTTAAATTTTGTGTTTTTTTTTTTTGTTGTTGACAAAAGCGGCACGTTTGCGCTTTCTCACTCACACACACAATACAATTTTGCAAACAAAAAGTCAACAACGGCACGCCTTAAATAAAAGCGAAAACGAATAAAACGCAAATAAAACTTATTATAAAAATTGAAATTGAAAAAGTGAAGAGAGTGTGCAGCAGCCAGCAGCAACAACAAAAGCGCAAATTACTCCTCCTCCCCACACTCGTTACTCCCCACTCGCTCGCAAAACAGCAACTATGGTTAGTTATAGTGCGTCATTAGCATGCGTAACGAGACGGAGCAACTGCAGCACTGCGCTTAAGTGTTACTCCCTTAGAAGTAAATTGCTCTTAATTGCGCAATCGTTCATTCTACGCCCAACACATTACGTTGACAAATGCAGCAGCAGCAGCAAGAGAGAGTGTCAGCCGCTCTCTTACTTCGTTGGTCTTTTGTTTGTTGCGAAGTGTCATATATAATATTTTGAAGATGGAAATTAATTTCGTTTTCGATTTCGAAATTCTAATCGCTCGTTGTGTAGACTCATGATTTATCAGCATTTCTTCTGCGAATTCGTTGTTTTTTTTTTTGTTGTTTGTTTGTTGTTGTTGTTATCTTAGCACACATTTTGCCAGATTTGCACATTTCTTTGTTTATAGAGTAATATTCCCATGAATGCGCGTGTCTTCTTCTTCAGTTTCTAGTTTATCTTGAATTACGTGATCGTAATTTGATGCTGCTGAAGTATCTTAACGCTTAAGCAGTTAATTAAGTTATGAGCAAAGCCACCCAAAGACCAAAGCAGCAGCGAGCAATGATGATGATGATGATTAAGTTTTGGTAACTCGAGTTAAAGTCATTCAAGTTGAAATTAACTCGTGAGAGTTTTTTTGTCTCTCTTTTGTTACGAAGACACATCAACGACTTGAAATGCAAAACGCAGCGCAATGACTTTCGAGCAACGGTCTCTCTTTCTGTGTGTGGGTGGGAGGGAGATGGGAGATGGCAGTAGTGAGAGGTGAAGGAAATGACGCTGATTTAAAGCGAGACAAACACACACACAAGCACACTGCTTTACAGTGGCAGCCGTGTAAATGTGCCAGCGGATGAAAAAAAAAAAAAAAAAGTGTCCACTGAAGCATGCAACATGCCACCACACACAATGGGGCACACACTGTGCGGGGCGTGTGGCTGCCAATCAACCTGTTGAGCTAGCTGTGTGTGTGTGTTGGTTTGTGTGTGGCAATTTGAATGTTTTTTTTTTTTGTTTTGCTTGACTAATTTTTCAATCATTTTTTTTTTCTCTCGTTTTTTTTTTCATTTGCAAAAGCTTCAAAGAGCGCGTCATTTTGTGTCATTTATGCAGTTTTAATTATTTATATTGGCAAATTGCTCATTTCCTTTACAAAAGTGTCTCCCCTCTTTGGCTGCAACTCCCCCTCTCTCTGCCTCTCCCTCTCTCCCACTCTCCCTCTCTCTCTCCAATTGCTATTGTTTGGCAATCAACGCTGATTGATGTCTCAATTGGCGTCTCTTTCGCACAGTCAAGTGCAGTTGCTCTTTCTCTCTCTTTCCCACTCTTTCAACTTAACCTCAATTCAATATATCTTTGTATCTTGTATCTGTTGTGCATTTTTGTAGCTTACATATATCTTTGAGTGATAAGCCAGAACACATTGTTTCAACATTTTGCTTTTAAGCCAATTGCGTCACTTACAAAACAGAAAAATGAAATGAATATACGAAATGTCAAATTCCACTTTGTAGATTAAAGACAGCTGCTGCTGCACTGCAAACAATTTCTTTATCAA
The DNA here is from genome assembly GCA_035047385.1 of Drosophila tripunctata. Lineage (NCBI taxonomy): Eukaryota > Metazoa > Arthropoda > Insecta > Diptera > Drosophilidae > Drosophila > Drosophila tripunctata. Next base: position 656,015 of record JAWNPS010000129.1, on the reverse strand, counting down.
AAAAAAAAAAAGAAGAAAATTTCAGTCGGGCATGCCGACCGTGTAATGCCCTCGAAGCTTCGTTTCCAATTATATGTATGAGTTCAAATTGGAGTAGCTGCTGCAAGAACTTAACATTCACACATATTTGTATGTCTATCTCGCTCACACAGTGCAATGCACGTTGCTATGCCTTGCTTGAAAGTAACAATTTTCGTTGTATGAACAACTTTTTTAATTATAGTCCGATTTTGATAAAATTTTCACAATCGTTTAATATTATTTGTCTCCAAGCATATGCTAAGTTAAAAAGTTATACGTAATGAAATAAGTGAGCCAGCGGCATGCAAAAAAGGTTGATGGCATTGTCTTTATATTGCATCTAGCAACCTGCATACCAAAATTGCTGTCCCTAGGTGTTAAAGTAACCGAGATATTCGCCAAAAACCTGTATTTTTTCCGAGATATGTCTGATTTTTCGCTTATTGTAGGCGAATGGGGTGTGGCATTGAAAAAAAAAATAGATTCTTGTATTGACTGATCAAATATGTGGTCGATACTGACTAAAACGGATATTGTAGCTATTACCAGCTCTGAGTTCTGTTTGTTCATACGGACAGACAGACAGGCGGACATGGCTATATCGACTCGGCTGTTGATGCTGATCAAGAATATATATACTTTATGGTGTCTGCCACGCCTCCTTCTGCCTGTTACATACTTTTGACAAACCCAATATACCCCTCAGAGGGTATAAAAATAAACACAAGGCAACTAATAATTGCTTTTAATTACGTTAAGTGAACGCAGAGCTTGTCACGTGTTAACAATTATCCATTATTAACCGATATATAATATTATAGTATATTGTGTAGTGCGCATTCACAAAAGATCAAAAGAACTGTTTGTATATATACAGCAATACCGATGAAAATCAACCGATAACAGATATGCAATAAACCAGATGTCTTTCTACAATTATACTATGAACAGAGATATAGTCCAGTATATAGTATTTGTAGCGTGACTCTCAAATTGTTATTATTTGATGGGATTCCATTGATTCCAGAATCATCTTTCAACACGCGTCGAATCAATTGGTTTCTATTAATGAACGAGAATTGGAACTGAATTCAATGTGAAATGAATTTCGCTTCCAAAATGCCAACCGGAAATGTTTTAAGTTTCTTTTTGTATCTCTTCCTCTCGCTCTCTCGCTGTCTCCCTAACATATATATGTATACAGTTATATTTATGGATATATATTTCTGTCGATTGTTTGTATGTGAAACCTGAGCTTAGCAACAGAATTCATTAATCTCAGGCAAACAAAGCATCATTAGACTAAAGACGGGATGGGAAATGCACAATTAGAGCTTCTAGACAACTCTGAATGAAAGTTGTGGACTTGGCCATACCCTGTAACAACAGTTGTACGTGGAAATCTTAAATCTTAACCCCCTAAAGTATATATATTCTTAAACTACACAAAATTTCTAATCAATTAGAATAGTTTTTGAAAAAATTATGCAAAATTTTAGAAAGTTTTGAATAAAATCAAACTCTGCAAAATGATATTTCGCTCGAAAGAGAGTTGTGGACTAGAACATACCCTGTAACTACAGTTTTACTTGGAAATCTTTCAATTTACCCCATAAAGTATATATTTTCTTAAACTACACAAAGATTCTAATCGATATGAATAGTTTTGGAAAACAAATTAAAAAAAAAAATTTTTATTATGAAAAATTTTGAAAAAATCAAATTTTAGAAAAACTTGAATTTTAGATGCAAAAATAATTGTGGTAAATTCGACGTATATGGTATTTTGCTCGTCCATCAATGGATTTTTACTAAAAAAAAATCGTATATCAAAGTTTTCCAAATAGAAGTTTTTAAACTGAATATTTTGTATAGATAAAATCTAAAGCATTACTGAAATTTCACTGTACTCGTTACAGAAATCGTCGTATTATTTTATGTAAATTTTCAATGCTAAGGGCTTACAAGTCGTGCATACCCTTCACTCAATGTTCTCTAAATATTCTAGGGTATTAAAGTTTGTTTGTTCAGCGTGATTATGGTTATCAGCAAAGTGCAGAGTAAAGCAAATGAATTGGCCTCCATGCCTCCCTCTTCCACTTCCACTCTGTCTCCCTCCCTCTCCCTACTCTCTCACTGACTCCCTTTATCTGCAGTCAATGCATCTATCCATTCCACTCCCTCTCCCTCTCCCACTCTCTCATACTAGAAACGTCACTCGTCATAATTTACGCACTCAGACATTTGTTTGAGTATGAGTTGCTTCTCTTTATACAATTTGTTCACACAATTAGAATTGTATGAAGGGAGTAGAAGATGGTTGAAGAGAAGGAGAAAAGGGGCATAAGAGCTAACCAATGTTGGCAAATGCATGCATGCGTCACACACATATGGACTCTCCCAGAAACATACGCTGCTTGTTACATGTGTAAACAAATTGAAGCTTCAACTTTACATACAAAAAAAAATGAAGAGAGTTAAAAAAAAAGAGTTCAAAAGTTTATCGTTTATCTCTTGTTTTTTTTTTGACGCCTGTCATTTTGGGCTTGGCCGTGATAATGACAGACTTCGGTCAGTTTGTCAGTCAGTCCATCTGTTCATCTGTCAATTTGTACTTGTAAATTGCCCATGAAAATGAACTTGTGGGGTATTTGAACTCGTCATCTTTACCTCTCCCTCTCCCGCTCTCTCTCACTCTTTTACTCTATGTATGTTATGTCTATGTAATGAACAGCGCTCCTAGCCACAGTGGTGGTCAAAATAGTTGTAATAACATCTTAAAGAAAGTGAGAAATGAAGATGGATATGGATATATGGAAATGAAAATGTATAGAGAGTCTAAGAAAACTTAGTTTACAAAAAGTCAACTGAGTTTTGCTTATGAGCGATTAAATTTGTTAGATTTTTATTACTTTAAATAGTTTGAATTTGTTATGGATGTTAAAAAATTGCACTTTTTTAAGTAAATATTCTAAAATTTATAAGAATTTGCATTACAACATAAAAGAATTTGAAAATCTATAAAAATTTCTGAAATTACTGCACATAAAACTAATTTAGAGCTTATAATTTAATCTTTCAATAATATTCATAAGATATAAATTTGGAAAAAGAAATAAATTTAAGTTACAGAGAAAGCGATAGATATTAAAATACTTATAAACAGAAGGGAAGAGATTAGAAATACTGAAAAAGATATAAAAATAACCCTAATATTAAAATAAGATAGTCGATAAAACAGGATAATAGAATAGGGTTAACAGTAGGGGTAGAGAATTAGATAGAAATTGATATACTTAAATATATATATACAAATATAAATATAGATTAAAGACTTTTAAAATAAATATATATATGTAACTATTTAAATAACTTAAAAATATACTTAAAACAAGAAAGAAATGTCAGTCGGGCATGCCGACCGTGTAATACCCTCTGAGCTTCGTTTCCAATTATATGAATTCATTTGGACTGCTTACAAGCAGTGCACTGAATAAATTTTATACACATAAGCAGTGCACTGAGTAAGTTTTAAATACACAAGCACTGCTTGCGCACTGCTTGTAAACACTGCAGCGTAAACGGAAGCAGTGCACTGCTATTGCGATAAAAATTTAAGTTTGTATGACAAACTTTTTTAATTATAGTCTGATTTTGATGCAATTTTCAGTATTGCCTAACATTATTTGTCTCTAATTATACACCAAGTTACAAAACTATACGTTAAGAAATAAGTGAGCCAGAGGCATTCGAAGTTTCAACGCAATTGTGGGCGAAGGGGGCGCCTCTGACAAACCCAATATCCCCCTCAGAGGGTATAAAAACTGTGCAGAAAAGATTTTGAAAAGTATATAGTATTAATTAGTACACAATGTTATGATATAATTATAGGATTTAAAGAATTAAAAGAAATTAACTTATGAAATTAAAATAAATAAAGTTTTTCATTGGTAAAATTAACACAATTTAACACACTAATTACTAAAATAACGAACTACTTTTAAAACACACATTTAAGCACATGTTTTACAATATTTTTTAAATCATTTTCTCTTTTCTTTTCTCAATTTTCTTTGCAGAATCGCGCACTGCCCTCCAATGCGTCGCCGTTTCGTCGAGCGTTCTGCAATCAATCTTCGTTCCGCATGTTGCGTGGAGCAGAGGGCGGGGAGCGGGCGGGGAAGCAGGGAGCAGGAGCAGGAGCAACAGGTGGTGGCAGTGGCAGTGGCAGCAACAGCAGCAGCAGCACCAAGAGTCCAATAGTACGAAGATCCGTTTCATTAAATGCCTCCGATACGGATGTATATATGAAGACACTAATGCTGGACGAGTTGAAGGCACCGAAACAGTTGTCGCTGTTCCAAGTGCCACAATTGCTGGCAACACCAGCACCTCCATCCACCGTGATGGTCACCGCCTCCTCCGCTTCCGCCTCCTCCCTCCTCAGCCATTGATGGAGAGTCACAGCCAGAGCCAATGGGTCCCAGCAGCTGGGGAGGATCGTTTGAGCGTATGCTGCAGGATGCTGCTGGTATGCAGACATTTGCCGAGTTCCTCAAGAAAGAGTTCTCCGCCGAGAATATATATTTCTGGACCGCATGTGAGAGATATCGATATACGGAATCGGAGGCGGAACGTGTCCCAATGGCACGACAAATCTTTGCCAAGCATTTGGCCAACAACAGCTGTGATCCGGTCAATGTAGACTCCCAGGCCCGAAATCTGGGCGAAGAGAAGCTGGCCAGCGGTGCTCTGGACATCTTTGCTCCCGCCCAGAAGCAAATCTTTAACTTAATGAAGTTCGACAGCTACCAGAGATTCATCAGGAGTGAGCTGTACAAGAGCTGCGTGGAGGCGGAACAGAAGCAGCAACCTTTGCCCTTCAACGGCGCCAATCTCGACGAGCTGCTCAAGACAAATTTTCACCTAGTGGCCTCACCAAAGGTACGCAGTAGTAAGCATTATCCATTAAATCTATTTAAAATAATTGAAGGATTTGGAGTTTAAACTATAAATAACTTCGGATTAATGTAGTGCTGTAGTATGCAACTTACTATAACAACATGGAAATGAGTTAGGTTTTAACATTTGCAACATGATATCAATTACGAAAACTCTTAACATCCAATTTTTGACATAATTTACGTTTTAAGTAGTTGAAAACACGATCTTACGATTACATCTTGATTGATTGATGAATTTCTACTTTCAACTCATAGAAAACTTTAATAAAATGTTAAACTATGTTAACTTTGTCAAAAATTAAACGATTTTCGTACGGATTACCATTTTTATCTGCATCTTAATTTTAAAATGATCAAAAACCTGATTTTTATCCAAAATCTTGCATTCTTACATTTTAGGTTTTTTTTTGTTAAATTATAGAAATTTTTTTGTCCAAAAATAACTTCAAACGATTCGCCAGTTTGTGCAGATTATAAATATATGTGGTTTAAAGGGTCGGAAATGAGTTTATAGCATCTTACGGCAGTAAATACGGAATAACGTTTTAAACTGTATTTCTTACCAATATTAATTCTGCATAAAAGTTTAATATTTTTTTTAAAATTTTGCACATTTGAAAATTTTTTTTTCCCAAAACTGATTCTTATCGATCAGGCAGTTTTTGCTGATCATAAATATACATATATACTTTTGGGGGTCGAAAATGAGTTTTAAGCTTGTTATGGGCAAAACAGAAGGCAAATATATGATAATTACAGATTGGGAACATAAAAAGTTAAAGGGAATTTATAAATATGCTTTTATCCCCTTTTCTACAATTTTAAACTACGATATCTTTACCAAAAATTGACCGCTTTTCAAACGAAATAGCGTTTTGAACTGTTTTCTTACCAATTCCAATTCTGCATATAAATTTTATATTATTTTAAAATTTGATTTTTTTTTTTTCAAAATTTTGCACTTTTTGCATACTAACTCCTTGACATTTTTTCCAAAAATTTAAAAAAAAAATTTTTCCCCAAAACTGATTTTAATCGATCAGACAGTTTGTGCTGATTATAAATATACATATATACTTTATAGGATCGGAAATGAGTTTTAAGCTTGTTATGGATAAAACAGAAGGAAAATATATGTATTTATACAGTTTGGGAACATAAAAAGTTATAGGGAATTTATTTAAGTAACTCATTCGATGGGAATACGTAACATTGTTAATACAGCTTGATTTAAAGCCAACTTATTTCATGCAAACTTCTTTGGATTATGAGTTGAATTCAATTGTATTCAATAGAACTTTTAGCTGTAGTACTTTTAAGCACAACTTTTATGCTAATAGCTAATCCTCTCTGTTTGTGTTTTCCACTTTTGCAGCTCAAGAAATCAGCAAGCAATGCAGAGGATCGAAGACGTAAGAGTCTGTTGCCGTGGCACAGAAAGACACGCAGTAAATCCCGTGATCGCAGTGAACTTTTAGCGGATATACCACCTGGTTTAATGCCAGCTCCAGCTGCAGTTGCTCTAGGCAAACGCTGCATTGTGGGATCAGGAGTGCAGAATTCGTTGAGTGATTTGCACAGTTCCCGATCCTCGTTGTCCTCCTTTGATGCTGCAGCAGCCGGGGGATTGGGAGCGGGAGGAGGAGCAGCGAATGCAGCCACAAGTGCGGATAACGTGTGTTCCCTATGCCGTGTTATACTCACCGATGGAGCCACAACCATAGTGCAGACGCGTCCCAATGAGACAGTTGCTCAACTGGTGGAGCGTCTGCTGGAGAAGCGTAATCTTAGCTATCAATACTATGATGTGGTATTTCAGGGCAGCCACAAATCCATCGATACACAGCAGTCCTCCCAGCTGCTGGCCGGCAAGGAGGTGCTCATCGAGCGGCGTGTGGCCTTCAAGCTGGATCTGCCGGAGCCCAAGGTCATCTCGGTGAAGAGTAAACCGAAGAAGCAACTCCATGAGGTCATACGACCCATTCTCAACAAATACAACTATCAAATGGAGCGGGTGCAAGTGCTGATGAGGGACACCCAGACGCCTCTGGATCTGATGCAGCCGGTGACGGTGGCCGATGGACAGCGGCTGCAGATAGCCTTGTTGCAGCCGGATTTTCAGCTAGGCGGCGGCAGTAGCAGTAGCAGTAGCATAGTGATGCCGCCGAAGCATAGTAAACCCATGAAACCGCTGCCCAATGAATCCGCCACGCAGACGCAGGGACAGCTGGATGAGTTGACCAACAAAATGTTTAACGAGTTGCTGCAAAGCAAAGCAAGCGCACAACAACAACAAAAGCCAGCTGATCTGTTGTCCATGAAGTCACAGGAGGCGCCACCATCGGAGAGTTCCAGCTTACGACGACAGCTGCAGCAGCAGCAGCAGCAACAGCACTCCAGCAGCAGCATTCCAGGCAGCAAGCTGCCCAAATTGAAAAAGAAATCCACAAGTAGTCAACATTCCGAGGAGACGACGACGACCAGTCAGCAGCAGCAATGCACAGGCGGATCCCAAGAAGCCCATCATAGCCAAGCTCAAGGCGGGCGTTAAGCTGCAGTCAACGGAGCGAGTAGCAGAGACCCAAGGTGATTACCCAGCTACCCACTCCACCTATACCACATACATACTCATTAACTTTTTCTCTTGGCAGATGAACTACTCGAGGGATTGAAGCGTGCACAGCTGGCGCGTCTGGAGGATCAACGCGGCACTGAGATTAACTTTGATTTGCCCGACTTTCTCAAGAACAAGGAGAATCTCAGTGCAGCTGCGTCCAAGCTGCGCAAAGTGCGTGCCAATTTGAGTCCAGTTAACAGCAAGCCCAGCGATCATCAGGCACCACCACAGCCAGCGCCAAGGTTATCCATAACACGTAACCAACAGCAGCCCATGAGACTGGATGCCGAGCCGGAAACAGAGCTGGTAGTGGAGCTGACCACAGAGCTGCCGGAATTTGCCAAAGCGCCGCCACCGTTGCCGCCCAAACCGAAAGTGTTACCCATAAAGCCATCGAATTGGGGAGCTGCAAATGCTGCTTCAACAACGTCCACTGGCAACTACAGCAACAAGTATTCGCCCGCCAAACAGCACAGCACAAAGATCACAACATCAACAGCAGCAGCAGCAGCGGGAGTAGTGAGCACTTCCTTGTCCTTTGGCAGCAAGTTGCCATTGGAGCTGGGACGTAAGTCGTTGGAGCAGATTGGAACACGTTGCGCCTATCTGGATGAGCCAAGCAGCAGCTTTGTTTAAGTCACCACTACCCACTCTCCACTCTCCCCCTCTCCCTGTCTGCTAAGCTTATTGTATATAACACACATCCTCTGTACTATTTATTGACATTTTTGTAAAGTTCATTCAAAAAACCATTAAGGACCTTTTATGCATCACGATCGATCCTTTGATCGTGATTATTTATAACTATTTAGCTACACTCTAAGCATATAGCTTTTAACTTTAATTATAAACAATTTGTATAAATAAATACTTTTGAAATATGTGTAAAATTATGAATTTTTTACGTGAAGCATGTCCTGTCTAAATACGACAGGATATGGCTGAGCTATGACCTGATGATTTTTAGTAAAAAATGTCCTTTTTTAGCTCTTTCCTCTCAATATCCTTGAAATTTCGGTAAAAAAAAAACACATCTTTTTATGCTCACAGCAAGCAAATCTATCGATCTACATTCAAGGATTTGCAGGATAATGCCGAAAAATTTCCCACATTTTTTACAGGGGATTGCCTAGGAAAATCGTCATAAAAACAGAAATACCGCCGTAGTTTCCTCATTTTAAGGACAATTTTGATGTCCTTTGGTACATACATGATCCTAGTCAAATCAAATACATATATGTAAGAAAAAGGACGAAAGTCCTTACAGGATCAGAGATAGAAGCATATTTTTGTTTTAAGAAAATACGCTATAACTCGAAAGTCCTTTGAAGGATCTTCTTGAAACTAATGTCAATCGATGGCTTTTGGATAGCACTATCGAGTCACCAAAGGACATCAAAATCGTCCTGTTGGTTTTCGAGTTATCCCGAATTTTGTGAATTTTAACCAAATTTAGGCGACTTTTGGTTGAGATTTTGCCAGTACATGAAATTAGCAGAGCTGTATCTGATTTCCAGAGTTTAAAAAAATTAAAACCATTTCCATTTTATATTCGAATGCTTTTTTTAACAGCTCTGGAAATCAGATACAGTTTTTTGCCTTAAATATTAGTTTTAGTGTCTATTACGTTTCTAACCATTATATTGACGCTACTCTTAACAAAATAGAAGATTTACCTAAGTTATGTAGCACATTTGCACTGTAAATTTTATAATACAAGTTGCAAAAACACATTTCAATTACAAATTTTACTCTCTACACCATAAAAAGTCGCTGTTTACTTTCAGTAGTAAACAGAAGCATTTAAGCCCAAGATGAGTAAACTATTGGAGCTCACTGTGCTCTTAAGCTGCCTTATATATCTGGCAAGCGCTAACAATCAGACAAAAGCTATACAGCAGCGAAAAGGTAACTAAATCTACAAATATATATAGAGGGATTAACAATTTAAAGAGTATTTGTTAATTCAAGACATTTGCACATTGAACTACTCGTATGGATCTTGTCGTGGCAGTGTAGTGCGTTGGTACTACGATGTAATGCGTGATCGTTGCAAGGAGTTCAACTATAGCTCGTGTGGCGGCAACCAGAATCGTTTCAAGAGTCGCAGCAAGTGCATTGCCTTCTGCATGGTGATGACCGTATCTAAGTACAGACCGCAGGACTTTGAATTGGAATATTTCTAAGCAAATAATTAAAATATAACGAAATAAAAATTGGTTTAAAAATATATGTATATAATTTGTATGTTGGTTTTAGCCTAGTCTCTGTGGGTCTCCTGCTCCTCTTTGACAGTCGCAAAGCGAATCCTTTTGAGCCGCCAAGCAGCCCACAAGAAATACAATCAAATAGCCATTGTGGGTTTCGCTGCTGTAATCTCTGGCTGCTGCTGTGCGTTGTTCACTACATTCAGTTGTTTTTCCTTTGGCTGCTCACCACCGCCAGACTCCAGTTGTTTGGTTTGCTGCTCGCCTGAGCTAAGCTCCTTGGTGGCCTCCTCTTCTGCAATGGGTTCGTCCGTGATGCGATAGGTAATGGGTGCAGGTTGCTTGGCTGGCAGCCAGTCGGGAATGATCTTGTCATGCAGCCGCCACTTGCCGTACTCGTTGGAAATGTGTTTTTCAAATACCACATACTCTAGCACATCCTTGGAGAGTATCTCACTGCCGTGCATTAAACGACCAAAGCGATCATAGACGGCAAGCATTTGTTTTGTGTGAAAGCGCACGGTGACCTGGGCGAATTGATTCTCCTTGGTGATGACCTCAGTGCAACGGGCATGGACAACACGTGGCGGCTCCAGGGACTGTAGGAAACGCCAATGTATGGTCTTGTCTTTGACATTGTGCATCATTTCGGGGTAGCAGCGTTCACTGACAAACTCACGGATCTCATACTTCTCCTTGGCCGCCATATGTGTGTGTGCGGCAATGTAGATTTCCTGAGCCTCCGCACTAAACTCGTCGGTGCTGAAACTCTCGTCGTACGATCGAATCTTTCTCACAGCCAGCATACTCTTGGACTTCTTCTCGAGAAATTCAAATTTCTGCTTGGCGCCGGTGGTGGAAATGATTGACTTCTTGCCATCTCCCTCGGGCGGCACATATGCCTCGAATATGCCACCCGTGCAGCTAATATGAAAGGGTCGCTCCATCCATGGACGTGGTGGCAATACACCACGTTCCTTCATGCGGCTACGCATTTCCTCCTTGGTCACATCGTCGGGCTTTTCTTGTAAATTGGGCAGATCGATTTTCACAAACTTTTGCTTGCGCAATTTTTTAAATTCTGGTTTCCAGTGCTTGGTCTGACGATGGCGCACCTGCTGCATTTGTAGCATGTTTTGCAGCCCTGGCAACAACATTCCCACTCTAGCAGTCGCCATTTGTGGCAGCTAAAATATCAATTAAAGCAGCCATTTTAACTTGCCATTTATATAACTAAATGTGCGCTATGTACTCACCTGCATTTGCATGATTTTCATGCTGGAACAGACCAGTTTTTCCATAATTAATTAAAATTATTATAAACCCACAAAATCGAACTGCGTGCTTATACAATCAACAACCGATAACTTGCTAAAGGAACAGCTGTTAGCCGGCTAACTATCGATTAATACCCTAAACAATACTAGTGTTGAATAACGCGCAAAAATATTCATGTTTTTCATTTAAACATCTATAAACTATTTTTTATTTGTAAACAAGCAACAGACTACGTAAATAAATTTTTTTGGACACCCACAAGAGCTGATTGCTTTTTCGCATGAGTCGATAACACAAAGCGTCCATGGCTGTTAGCCTGCAAGCTATCGATGCCTATATCGAGTATGTTAAGGTGTTGAGTAACGTGCAACCATTTGAATGTTTAATATTTTTATTTAACGCCTGCAAACACTTCTAAAATAAACAACGGATTTTTTTCTGATTGGTTGATGCGTTTGGAAATATGATTGTCGGACGTCTTTGTGTTGTCCAACCCAACATATAGAAAACAAAACGATAATATAATTAGTTGTTAGCAATACAGCTCTTCTGAAATAGAAAACAGCAAATAAAATAATTTAAAACTCGTTAAAAATAAACATACCTTAACATTGCGAGCTTGCTTGATTTGTTTGTACATAATAATGGAGTTTGCTCCACGTGAGGAACGAAGAACCCTATCCCTAGTGTTGGTAATTGGTATTATTTTACTAGATATTTACAAAATATGAAAATTAAGACACTACGACGTACTTAACGGGGCAATCTCCACTGTCCAAACGAAATTCATCAATTGAAATATTCGATGGTATACTTTTTAGGTTCTTAAGGCACATTTTGGCGTTCTCAATGTCGTTTTCAAGACGCATTACTATACAGTGAGAGGAGAATAAATTAATAATTGAGATAAACTGACTTTCTCTACATATTAAAAAGAAAAAAGCAAATGCATTAAAAAAAAACAAGCCTCAGCCAGGACTCGAACCAACTGAACTACTTAAATCACTGAGACAGTGTTGGAAAACTTCATGTATGCACATGCAGACTTTACTGTGAAACCCACCACAGAGCGTTAGACGAAACCTACCTTTCACCATGAGTTTCTCCTCAGTGTCATTGCAGCAGAGTGAACTTTTGCAGGAGCAGCATTGTTGTTGTTGTTGTTCAACTACAGGAGCTTTTTTAGCCGGAGTTACTGGCGGCATGCTCTGGGGATTACCCGCACAGATGTCTTTCATAATAATATTAAATAGAGCTCCAGGTAAAATGTTCTCTGCCGCGGCAAAGATGCGCTTATGCATATAGACCAGATCCTTAAAGTCCAGTGTGTGAAGGCCATGATGATACAGACGATGACATATGGCATAGAAACGGCTTTTGGGAATATTACACTTGCAGAAACAGAAACCACACTCATCAATGAACATGTCTAGAATCTTGCGCAGCTCCCTTTCCAAACCAACGCCATCAATTTCACCAGCAGACAATGTTCTAACGGTGTTCCTCACAAACTCATCGAACTGCTCCTCCGTGGTGTCATCCATGATTTTGGAGCCCTTCTTGGCACGACCCTTGGGCGCTGTTCGAGCGGGAGCTTTTCCCTTAACAGTTTCGGCAACAACAACATCATCCTCAGGGATTTTCTGGCCAAGCTTATCCCTTCCGGGTCCCTGCAAACCGGGCTTTGTAGCAAGTCCCCTTGGAGGAGCTGCCGCCCCCTTTGCGGCAGCCCCATCCTTAGGCTGTACATCTTCTTTTCCAGCTTTCGGCTTGTCGGCAGCAGTTCCAGTTCCAGCGGCAGCTGGTGGCCTAGTGGCAGCTTTTTCAGCAGGCTTAGCAGCCGGTTGCCCGGCTCCGGTTGCTGCTGCAGGTCTGTCGGCAGCTGCAGCCCCAGTCTTAGCTGGAGCTGTTGTTCCCGGCTTATCGGCGGCAGCAGCGGCAGCGGCTTTTGGCTTTGGTCCACCTGCAGCAGCAAGTTCTTTTTCAGCTGGCTTAGCAGCTGGTCCGGCTTCTTTGGGTTTATCCGCAGCTGCTGCTCCGGGCTTATCCGCAGCTGCGGCAGCTGCTGTTTTAGGCCCAGCTGGGGGCTTATCTGCAGCAGCTGCTGCTGGCTTATCCACGGCGGCCCCAGCAGGTTTTTCCGCAGCTGCTGCTCCTGTCTTGGGGCCAGCGGCAGCTCCGGGCTTTTCCACAGCTGGTTTATCCGCTGCTGCTGGCTTAGCTGCTGTTGCTGTTTCGGGCTTTTCCGCAGCTGTTGCTGCCTTAGGGGCAGCAGCTGGCTTATCCGCTGCTGCCTTATCCGCTGCTGGTTTATCCGCTGCTGCCTTATCCGCTCCAGGTTCATCTGCTGCTGGCTTACCCGCTGCAGGCTTATCCGCTGCTGCCTTATCCGCAGCGGGCTTATCCGCTGCTGCCTTATCCGCTGCTGGTTTATCCGCTGCTGGCTTACCCGGTGCTGCCTTATCCGCTGGTGTCTTATCCGCTGTTGCCTTATCCGCTGCTGGCTTATCCGCAGCAGCCTTATCCGCTCCAGGCTTATCCGCTGCTGTCTTATCCGCAGCTGGCTTATCCGCTGCTGCTTTATCCGCTACTGGCTTATCTGATGCTGCCTTTTCCGCTGCTGCTTTATCCGCTGCAACCTTATCCGCTGCTGGCTTATCCGCTGCTGCCTTATCCGCCGCTGCCTTATCCGCTCCAGGTTTATCCGCCGCTGGCTTATCCGCTCCAGGTTTATCTGCCGCTGCTGCTACGGGCTTATCCACATCCGCAGGAGTAGATTTTAATGAAGGTCTCTTCGCTGCGGTGACTGCTGTAGGTTTTTCCGCAGCGGTTGCTGGCTTGTCCGCTGGTTGTGCTCCGGCCTTATCTGCCGCTGCTGCTTCTGGCTTATCCGTAGCTGTAGCTGGTGTTCCTGGTTTATCTACAGGTGCTGCACCGGGTTTATCCGTAGCGGCAGCTGCTGGTCTATCAGCGGCAGCTTCACTAGGTTTAGCCGCAGCAGGTGCCTCCTCGGTTTTATCCGCGGCTGTTGGTGCACCGGCTTTATCCACTGCCGGTTTTCCTTGTTCAACTGGAACTGTTTCACCAGGTTTAACTTCTGGCTTTTCGGCTACTGTAACTTTAGCTGCGCCTGGCACATCATCATCTGGCTTTCGTACTGCTGCATCAGTCGGCTTTACACTCGGTTCTTCGGCTTCGGCTTTACGTGCTGTATCATCCGCAGGTCTCTCATCCTCTCTCTCTCTTGGTTGTTCAAGCAATTTTTTGGCTACCTCTGCGGCTTGAGCTTCTCTCTTGGCAGCTTCTTCTGCTTCAGCTGCCTGCTTGGCTTCCTCTTCGGCCTTCCACTGTTCGGCTACCTTGGCTTTAGCATCCTTTTCAATGCTATCGGGATCTGCTCCAAGCTCTTTTAATGCATCCTTTAGAGCTTTATTCGTCTCATCACATAATTGCTTATTCTTCCTGCAGTCCTCAAGCTGTCGCTTCAGATCGTCGGTCAAGTCCTGAAGTTCTGATGTCTTCAGATTATTAACTCTATCCTTGAGCCTCTCGTTCTCTCTGGCCACATCGCCTATATCCTGTATTAGGCCAATACTCTCGCGCATTCCTTCCTCCATATATCTGGTATCCCTATCCAGGTCACGTACCTTTTTATCGAGCTGATTAAGTCGCTTGTTGTTCTCGAGTGCCGCCTCACACATGCACTCGTTGTCCTCGATCAATACACCCATTTGACTATCCTTCTCTCTGAGTAGCTTCCTCAAACGATTCAATTCGTCCATGCAGTCTTGTATATTGTTGATATCCGGCTCTTCTGCATACTTATCCCGACTCATTTGCTTGAAACAATCTGCCTGTTTGCTCATTTCATTTCTAATGTGCTCCAAGGTGGCGCCCGTATAGAAGGCAAGATCATCACCGACATTGGAACACTCCGGTACTTCAAATGCCGGACAATCGCCACGTTGATTTCCATATTTTTGGTTTAGCTCACAAATGACGTTCTAGAGAGTAAAAGGAGTAAAGTGTGTGTTTGTGGAGAATAAAACATGGGATTAGCGAGGAAAATCATTAGAAATAGTCTGTGGTTGAGGAAGGCGGAAATCAGTTACAGTTTGCTAAAGCCGCTATATATCCCAATGATCGTTAAATCTAACGACTTTCCTCTAATCCCTCAGAGTCTTTTTCATCTAACAAATTTGTGCACACTTATAATTTCAAATGTAGACTACAGAATTTTTAAAAACATTTTGTGGATGAGACATGAGAGAGTAAAATGTATGACACGATGATGCGGCATTAGCATGTAATATCTCCGTCTTCCTCAATCCCAGATCTGTTGTTGTTGAGACAACTATCATCGCAACTTTCTATCAATTCGTCAAGGAAACGATATCCGGATTTCTTGAATGTTTTCGTTTTATGCTTCAGAATGGATTTTTAGGGGAGGTCGTAACATAATCACCCTCTGTAGAATATAAACAATGTGGACTTACCATTAATTGTTGGTACTGGCAATCGTAGGAATTCAAGGCAAGATCACGCTTCCGTAGCTCATTGCGTAGCACATCGATTTCCAACTGCAAGCACTTACAGCGTTGAGCTGCCGGCTGTAGAGCGACCACTTGTTGTTGCAGATCATTACAAGTACACTGCGAAAGGGTATTAAAAATTTAAGAAGCTAACTCAATTAGACCTTAACCCACCTAGCATTTGGGAGATCATTTTGTAAGAACTGAATTTGGCGAGTCGTTTTTAACTCCACGGGAAGATTAAAAAATGATTAATCTTATGAGCGAATCAAAAAAGCGTCCAAAATGAGTCGCCTTTATGATCAAAATGCGATTAGTTCAAAGCAATTGATCGTACTGGAGATTGAAACGCGATTGTTTTCATTAGAAGACTTAGAAACTTAGAAGTATGACTTGAAAGTGAGAGTCGAAACTGATTAGAAAAGTGAGTCAGAGGCGACTCCTCAAGAAGAGTCGCGGATAGGGTATATTTTCCTCCCAACGACTGAATCATTTATGATCAGAAAATGAGCTCATTTATGACTATTTTAATCAGCAAGGGGACTCTTAAGCGACTCGACTCGTATGATCACAAATGTTTGGTGGGTATGCGACTACTCTACTCACTTTGAGCAACTCCTCATTGTATTTGGATTGCTCGACTTCGTTTTCGTAATATTTCTGCATCTCTTGAATGTCGCCCTCCATATCCTGAATGTAACGGTTTTGTTCCTCGAGACTCTTTGCCAGATCACCCGAAGCGTAATCCGCTTGATCCGCCTTCTTTTGCAGTCGTTGCACCTTATCCTCCAAAAAGCCTAGAGCATTAATCTTCTTGCGTAGATCCATCGCGCTCAGAGAGCATTTGTTGTATGCTCTCGACATCCATGTTAGGCATCTGTTGTCCCTTTGACCCGGCAGATCTCATATTATCATCTTCATTTTGCCGTAACAAAGCCAATTCCCTGCCCATGGCATCGATCTTTCGTTGCAAATAGTTGACGTCATTGCTTTTCTCCGGATCGATTCGAATGTTTTCCATTGGCACTCGCTTGGATTGCTTTTCAATGATGCGTCTAAGGTTGGCATTTTCCACTTCAAGTATATCATGAGCTTTGTTCATGTCATCAATTGATCGCTGTATTTCATTCAGTTCCCTTTCATCAGTAGGATCGATCTTTCCTGCATTTGCCAGCTGCCTGATTTTATTCTTTAACGCTTTGCTTTTATCCGGATCGTAGCGTTGATTCATGATACGTTTTATATCCGCATTTTCCGCCCTGGCAGTTCCTAAATTATCTTTGGATTCGGCCAGTTGCTTTTCCAACAAATTGTTCTTGATCATCAGGTCTCTCATGGCGCCGATTGTATCGTCTGCAGCATTGATGAGACTGTCGCCAACCAAAAGGTTTCCACCCGATCTTCCACCTGGGCTTCCGGGACCGCCAGGGCCACCTCCAGGACTGCCCCCTGGACCTCCGCCGTACCCTCCAGGGCCACCTCCAGGACTACCTCCAGGACCTCCGACGTATCCTCCAGGGCCACCTCTCGGACTACCTCCAGGGCCACCTCCCGGACTACCTCCAGGACCTCCACCGTAGCCACCTGGGCCACCTCCCGGACTGTCCCCAGGACCTCCACCATACCCACCAGGGCCACCTCCCGAACTACCTCCAGGACCGCCCTGGTTACTTCCACCTTTTCCAGAACCGTAACCACTTGGACCCTGTCCCTGCCCAGGACCTCCATAGCCGGGACTTCCAGAACCCTGTCCCTGACCGGGACTGCCACCTTCTCTTCCATAACTACCTGGGCCCTGTCCCTGGCCGGGGCCAGCGCCATCACGGGATTGGCCAGCTCCACGACCACCCTGTCCTTGACCCGGTCCTCCATAAGGGGTGCGACCACCTTCATTATCAGAGCTTTCACCGCCTTGACCTGGTGTCCAACCACCTCGACCACCTGGTCCTTGTCCTTGACCAGATTTTCCATAACTGCCTCGGCCACCTCTGTCCTGTCCTTGACCCTCCCGAGTCGGACTGCCGCCGCCTCGGCCAGCAGATCCTTGACCTTGGGCTGCATTTCCATAGCTGCCTCGACCACCTCGATCTGGCCCTTGTCCTACCTGCCCGGAACCTCGACCAGCCGAGCCTTGCCCCTGACCAGGACCACCGTAGCCACCGCGATCCTGTCCTTGTCCCTGACCTGGACTGCCATAACCTCCACGATCTTGTCCTTGTCCCTGACCTGGACTGCCATAACCACCGCGATCCTGACCAGGATCATCGCGATACTGTCCTTGTCCTTGACCTGGACCACCACGATCTTGTCCCTGTTCCTGACCTGGACCACCATATCCACCTCGATCCTGTCCTTGTCCCTGACCTGGACTGCCGTAACCACCGCGATCCTGACCATAACCTCCACGATCCTGTCCTTGTCCCTCCTGACCTGGACTCCGTCCTCCTTCACGACTTCCAGGGCCCTGGCCCTGTCCCGGCCCACCACCACCTCGGCCACCAGAACCTTGGCCTTGTCCTTGACCATAATTATTTCGACCGCCTTGATCCGGCCCCGGACCTCCGCCGCCTCGGCCACCCGCTCCTTGGCCCTGTCCACGATTGTCTGGACCTCCATAGCCGCCTCCTTGATCTTGACCGGGACCACCTGCACCACGACCCGGTTCACCTCTACCACGACCACCGCCCTGACCATGCGGACCTCCATAACCATCTTGTGCCTGACCTCTACCTGGACGACCCCCTCCTCCCCCATCTTTACCTTGTCCTCTGCCACCCCGTCCATCGTCATCGTAATAAGGTTTACCCTCTGGTCTGCCTTTTCCATATGGTTCCGCGCCTTCAGGTGAACGGCCATAGATCCTGGGTGTATTGCAGGACACCAAATCCGAAACAAAGCGTGACTTTTTGTCTTCATCGGCTGCCCAGGAACGATCATCGATCGTCGAGGGGTAACTCTTTAGCTTGACGCACACTTCCTGGCACTCAAAGTCAATGGACTCGTTCATGAACGGCACATAAAAGAATTCTTTTTGGGTGGAAAATGCCATGGCAATGCGCTTAAAGTTTAACTTATCCTTGGATTGAAAAGTGAATTATATATATGTATATTGTAACACCAAATATCAATTTTTTCTTTTGAAATGTTTATGGTTGGAGAGTTTAAAAAGTTGAAATATTGAAAATATGTCCGACATCAATTGTATCACCAAAGTTTCGAATAATGCACGTGCGACAATTTACACATTTGTTACTATACTGTTTTCTATGCTCGTATGTTCAACCAGCACACTTGGATCACATAGATATTCGTCCTACAAACTCACTATTCTAAACCCTGAGCTCGTCGAATGGCCAACGTCTCGTCTGCCGCATTCATTTCCGAGAATCCACATGGCTGCATCGTCATACTAGCCGTACCGGAACTTATTGTACGCAATGCACTCGAATAACCAGAGAGTTCAGCCAGCGGAGCATTAACCAATATTAGCTAAAAAAAAAAATGTTTTTGGTTAATAAATAAGTTAAATTTAACAAGAAAGAAAATGTCAGAAGAAATGTTATTTCCAATTAGATGAGCTCAAATTGGAGTAGCTGCTGCAAAAACTTAACATGCAGATATGTTTGTGTGTCTGTCTCGCTCGCACAATGTTCGTTTTCGTTGCTTGTGTGCACGGCTCGGTGCAATGCACGTGCCTGTTGCCTTGCTTGAAAGTAACAATTTTCGTTGTATGAGCAACTTTTTTAATTATTGTCCGATTTTAATGCAATTTTCAGAATCGTTTCATATTTCTCCAAGTATACGCTGAGTTGCAAAACTTTTTACGTTAGGAAATAAGTGAGCCAGCGGCATGCAAAGTTAAAAAGAAGTTGTGCTTTTAATAGGCGAAGGAGGCGTGACATCCAAAAAATTTTAATGGCATTGTCTTTATATTGCATCTAGCAACCTGCATGCCCAAATTAGTGTTATTGTAGCTATTACCAACTCTCAGTTCTGTTTGTTCATACGGACAGACAGACAGACAGACAGACAGATGAACATGGTTATATCAACTCGGCTTGTGATGCTGATCAAGAATATATATACTTTATGGGGTCTGCCACGCCTCCTTCTGCCTGTTACATACTTTTCCCAAACCCAATATACCCCTCAGAGGGTATAAAAAAGCCATGAACCAACCTTATTTTTGTCCCCTTTGGTCGTGACGTCTTTGATGAGCGCGCGTCGCCTGGATAAGTCAGCCATAATGCCAGAAATGCGCTCGTTGGGCGCCACAATTTGCATGGCCATAATGGGTTCCAACAAACGCGTTCCACACGTGCCAAGCACCTTCTGGACACACTGTGCCGCCGTTGCCATCACAAACGAGTCGGCCGTGCCACGCCCTATGAGCACATTATGCAGACGTATCTGTGTATCCACCACCTGTCCACCAACCCTTGGTCCACGCTCCAGCGCACTAATTGCACCCTTGCGCACCACCTGCAGAATGCGAGGACGCAATGCATTCAAATTCGGTAGATTCTCTGGCGATTTATCTAAGCTTTAGGGTAGGAGACATTTAGAAAAAAATAGGGATTGTTTAAGTAATAGCTACCTAAACAGTTCATCATGATCGTTGACCAGTTCCAGTGTGATGCTAACATTTTGCTTGCTGCCAGCAATCTCTTTCTCCAAGCTCAAAGTGTTTTTAGCAGCTGCTTCAATCGTTTCCTTGTAGGCAATTTGCAGTGGACCCAAATCTACATCAATTTTGTACTCGCTTAGCATGCGTGACTTAATAATGTCCATGTGCAGTTCACCCATGCCGCCCAGCACTGTTTGGCCCGTAACTGAGTCGTAGCTAACCCGTAAACTGGGATCCTCGCGCTGCAGTTGCTTCAGTGCATGCTCCATGGCAGTTTGGGCAGATATGCTAGGCGGTTCAATGGAGCAGAAATACACGGCATCTGGTATTTGCGGTTCAATTGCAAACATGCGCTGATCAACATCCAATTCCTCCTCCTCCTCCTGATCTTGCGCTTGATTTTCCTCTAATTTAACACCGCGACTTTGCAGCAAGCGTTTCTGCGCATTCTTCAGCGATGAATGGCTGCTGGTTAGCAGATCACCAGTTACTGTAGACTTTAAAGCAAGTTATTGCAGAACAAATCATGGCTTATAAACTGACTCACCTTCAGGCCCGCACAAATGGCCACATCTCCAGCCTGCACAGCGGCCACCTCGCGGTATTCATCGGCCAGCGGTTCATAGATCTTGGACACAACCTCCGCCTGTCCACTTGAGCTGGTTAGCCGCATGCCACTCTTAAGTTCACCGCGCAGCAGACGCACCAGCGTTAAAGCTCCGCGCTGCTTGTCGTGCACTATTTTAAAGACCTTACCCGCCAGCTCATTGCTAAAAAACACACAACAAAACTTTGGTAATTCAATAAAATAAACAAGTTAATTTTTAAGTCCTACCTAAAGCAATCATATATCTGATTACGTTCCTGCGGCATGGGTAGGTAATCATTGACGGCATCCATTAAACGTTGAATGCCTATATTTTTGTAGGCAGAACCCAGTAGCACGGGCACCACCATCCTTTGGCAGGTGGCGCGTCTCAGTGCCTGCCGTATGAGTTCATTGCTGACTTGATCAAAGCTCTCAGTGCTGATGACCACCTCGGCTAGCTTATCATCCAGCCCGGAGAGCTGATCAATGAGTTCGTTGCGTTTCTCCTGCAGCACTACAAGTGCATCACTTGACTCCAGCTTGACTTGACTGTAAATGCGACCCAAATCCTTCTGTTGCCAACTTAAATGCTCCAACGTTATCACATCGTATATGTCTGATAGACAAAACAAAACAAATAAAAATATGTATGTGAAAGTTTCTACTTTTAATCCCTTTACCCAATTGTCCTTGATCATTTTTTGCTGGATATTGTGTGCATATGGGTTTGGCGTCTAGTTTTGATTTCAAATCCTCAACGCACTTGTCGAAATTTGCATCCGGACGATCCATTTTATTGACAAACACCAGACGCGGCAGATTATGTTTGTCGGCTTGCGTCCAGACGGTAACTGTTTGTGCCTCCACTCCCGCCGTACCGTCCAGCACAACAATGACACCATCGACGGCATACAGGGATTGTTCCACCTCCATGGTGAAATCAATATGACCGGGTGTATCTAAAAGATTAATGCTATGTGAGAACTTTGATTGAACTCTTTTAGTTGGCATCTCAAGTTCATCATACGCACCGTTTGCCATTCCAGGGAAATGTCACCGCTGAACTGCAAATTGTGATGCCTCGTTCGCGTTCCTGTGTTAGGTAATCGGTTACTGTATTGCCGCGATGCACTTCACCCAATGCTCGTGTCTTGCCCGCATAGAAGAGCATGCGTTCAGTCGTTGTAGTTTTTCCTGGCATGCAAACAAAATTAACCAAAAACTTTTGTTGTTTTCCTTGCGTCTATTTTTACCTGCGTCTATGTGCGCCAGAATGCCTATGTTTCTGATGTCGGCGCTGTAGTTTCTTTTATGCATTTGCGTTACATAACTTAGCCACATTTGGCTGCGTCTAAATGTTATGCCAAATAGTCTATTTTGCAACATTTTTATTGATTAATTTACTACTTTAAGCTTAAGAACAATTACACTATTATGCCGCACATTCAGCTGACAGCTGTTGCGTCTCTGTGCACAGCTGATTGGTGCTTACAAGCAGAGTTGCCACTTTATTAAAAATATATTTTGTACCAAGACTCATATGTACCTAATTAAAGATGCAAACAATAGGCCATATGAGTGATATTTATGTAGCTTTAAAATATTCAGCAATTAAATAAGCAACTTATCTACTTTCTAAAATTTTTGCAGAGCTTGAAATGTAACCAACCATCAAAAAATATATTTTTAGCATATAAAGTACTAACTGTGATTGAATGTACCAACGAATACCAAAATGTACCAAGAACCAATTTTGTACCACAAGTGCAGCTGCACTATCGATACTTAAGATATCGATTTTCGAATAATGTTATCAATCGAAATTTGGCTCGCTTGCTTGTTGGTTAAACATTAAACAATAAACAATTTGAAATAATGAGCACACGACCGCGAAGACAGGCAGCTAGAAAGGCAGCCATCGTAATTGAGTTGTCCGACTCCGAAGCCGAAACAGAAACTGTTGCATCCAAAGACAATGAGGAATACAGACCGAGAGAGACACGAACTCGCATTATCGATCGTGCGGCAACAAGTGCAGCAGCTGGCGCGTAAGTAAAGTGACTAAAATTAATGAAAAATTAATAACTAAAACGTTTCGCTATGCAGGGCACCCAGAAAACGTTGGCCTGATCCAAAAACAAGCAGCAGCAGCAGCGCAGTCGATGCGCCAGCTGCAAAAAAAAGGCGCGGAAAAAAGGACAAAGAGAATGAATCGAGTCCCAGCAATGGCGTGACAGCGGATATGGCTGAAAGAGAGAGGCCAGCTGTGGCCAGTGCAACGTCTGTAGATGGTGCTGCAGCTAGTTCCCAGTCAGTGCCAGCCACCACCACTGGACGCAGCTCCTTCTGGGAGCGTCGCAAGGTGTGGAACATACATGAACTGCTGGCGGAAACGGAGCACATTGAACCCACGGCGGCACGCAACATTGTGCAGCTCTTTGAGAATGAAAATACCATTCCATTTATATGCCGGTAGTTAATGAAGCTCTATGTCCTTCTGCTTAAACTTGTATATTCGTTAATACTCTAGATACCGGCGAGATCTGGTGGATCATGTGACGCCAGATCGTTTGCGTGACATTCGCAACACGTACACAGAGATTGTGGATTTGCGCAAGCGAGCCGAGCACATTGTGAATCAGCTGGAGCGTGAGAATGTGCTCAACACAGAGATACGGGAAGAGCTGATGTGCGCCAAGACCAATGAGGAGCTGGAATTTCTCTATGCGCCGTACAAGCCGGCTAGCAAGGGCACGCTGGCAGAGCGTGCCAAAGCCTTGGGTCTGCAGCAGTATGCGGATTGTCTGCTCTATGGCACAGAGCCAAGGGTGGAGCTAGCACGCATTGTGGATCCCAACAATGCTGACTTGGCCAGCGAGGAACTAGTGCTCGCGGGCATCTGTAACATCATTATACACAACATTAGCAAAAACACAAGTGTGCTGGAGGAGCTGAGGCGACTGTAAGTTGGCTAACAGCTGGTTTAGACTTTATTACTAACGCTACTTTAATTGCCAGACAAAATGTGCATCGCATTATGCTCAAGTGCAGCAAAGCCAAGAGCACGACAAGCACTAGCAAGTCCACTACTACTGCCGCTGGCATTAAGGACAAAAAACTGGACAGCTCCAAGTTTGAGAATTACTTTAATTTTCTGGCTGATGTCAAGTCGACAAAACCACATCAAACACTGGCCATTAATCGTGGGGAGAAGCACAAGTTTCTCACCGTCAAGGTGGAGACAAACAGCTACCTAAAGAACGATCTCACCCGTTTCATAGCAGATCAATACATGTCCCAGGGACAGATGTATGCGCTGCGCCGCGAGATCTTTACACGTGCGCTGGAGGAATGCTTCAATAAGAAATGTAGTTACTAGAACTCTAAGAAACAATTCCTCCGAAGAGCTGTTAAAAAAATCATTCAAATATATAATGGAAATGATATTAAAACCATTAAAACCTTTTCCATTTTATATTCGAATGCTTTTTTTAACAGCTCTGCTCCTCAGCTATGTTAACTTCTCTTAACTTTTTGCAGTGCTACCGCTGCTCCTCAGCTATGTTAACTCTCTTAATTTTTGCAGTGCTACCGCTGCTCTGTCGTCAGGTGCGTGCTGAGCTCAAGGAGAAGGCGACACGTGCTTCCATCGAAGTGTTTGGCAAAAATCTAAAGCAATTGTTATTAATGTCACCGCTGAAAGGTGAACGTATACTGGGCATTGATCCTGGCTATGCCAATGGCTGCAAATTGGCTTTAGTATCGGAAACAGCCGATGTGCTGGAAACTGGTGTCATTTATCCACATGGTCGACAGGCCAACAGAAAGGGCGCCGAACAGCGGCTCTTACAAATGCTTAGCAAATACAAGTGGGTAGCATTTGCATCTCCAATTGGTTTGATTCTCTAATGTATACTCTACGTTTTTAGCTGCCGCATCATTGCGCTGGGCAATGGCACCGCCTGTCGTGATACGGAAATGTGGCTGTCCACGTTGTTTCAATCGGGTATGCTAGACTCGCAGAGCATACGCTATAGCATTGTGAATGAGAATGGTGCCTCCATTTACTCCTGCAGCGATGTGGCCACCAAGGAGTTTCCCAAAATGGATAGGAATGAGATAAGTGCAGGTTTGTGCTGTAGCTAAAAGTAACCAGAAAGAAAACGTCAGTCGGGCATGCCGACCGTGTAATACCCTCTGATCTTCGTTTCCAATTATATGAGTTCAAATTGGAGTAGCTGCTGCAAGAACTTAACATGCACACATATTTGTATGTCTCTCTCGCTCGCACAGTGCAATGCACGTTGCTTTGCCTTGCTTGAAAGTAGCGATTTTCGTAGTTTGACAAACTTTTTTAATTGTCGTCCGATTTTGATGAAATTTTCACAATCGTTTGATATTATTTGTTAGCAAGTATATGCTAAGTGACAAAACTATACGTTAAGAAATAAGTGGGCTAGCAGCAGGCAAAGTTACAAAGAAATGGTGCTTTTGGTGGGCGAAGGAGGCGTGGCATCCAAAGAATTTTGATGGCATTATCTTTGCATTGCATCTAGCAACCTGCATGTCAAAATTGGTATCCCTAGGTATTATAGTTACCGAAATATACCCAAAAAACCTGTATTTTTTCCGTGGTATGTCTAGTTTTTCGTTTATTGTGGGCGAATGGGGCGTGGCATCAAAAAAAAAGGAAACAAACTTGTATTGAGTGACTAATTATGTGGTCGATATTGACCAAGTTTAAGCTAGTAGCTCTAACCAGCTCTGAGTTGTGTTTGTTCATAGGGACAGACGGACAGACAGACAGACGGACATGACTATATCGACTCGGCTGTTGATGCTGATCAAGAATATATATACTTTATGGGGTCTGCCACGCCTCCTTCTGCCTGTTACATACTTCTGACAAACCCATTTGTCCCCTCAGAGGGTATAAAAACTTGTCTTAACTCCAACTCTATCCACATCTCTTAACAGTTTCCATTGCTCGCCGCTTGAATGATCCGTTGAGTGAATATGTCAAGATCGAGCCACGACACTTGGGTGTGGGCATGTATCAGCACGATGTGAATGAGAAGACGCTAACGGAGACGCTCAATGATGTGGTGTCCGAATGTGTTAGCTATGTGGGCGTAGATCTCAACACAGCCAGTCTAAGTGTGCTCAAGTAGGTCTAAGAGATCTCTAACTTTACAAGCCAATTAATCACTTTAAACCCTTTAGACACATTGCCGGCCTGTCCGAGAAGAAGGCCGAGAAGATCATAGAGCATCGGTTGAAAAAAGGACCATTTCAGTCACGCAAGGATCTGTTGTCGGTGCGCAGCATTGGCGAGAAGACCTATGTCCAATGTGCAGGCTTTGTGCGCATCGAGTCGTTGAGCATTGGTGGCAAGCTAAAGAATCCCCTCGACTGCACCTGGGTGCATCCAGAGAGCTACAAACTGGCTGAAGCGTAAGTAGAATTTAATTTAAATTTAAGTAATTTCAACTAATTTTAATCCTAAATATCCAACTCCAAGTGGAGCACTGAGCTTTCGCTGTCTTTTACTGGCTTCGGGGACGCACTATCGCTAGTCTCTGTTGCTGTTTCCCGCTGTTGTTCATCCGAGATTAGTTGTATGTTTAAATCGCGACGATCTCGACCCTGACACCAGCAGGGCAGATGTGCTTCCAGTGGATTTTGGTTGCGGCAGCGCTTGCAGCTGCACTGCTCAGTCCCAGCACGCTTGAAGCTCTCGAAATCCAAATCACCCTGGAGCAGTGCCAAGTAGTCAGCTATGGAATGCTCCTGGGCAGCATCTATCAATTGTGACCAGGTCTTGAATTTGCGCAACAGCTCAAAGTAATAATCATATAGATCTTGTATGGTATGCAGCACTGCATCCAAACCTAGTAGAAATGGACTCTCCAGCGTTCTGTCCAGCTTGCTCAATCTGGTTTTTAGCTCCAACAGAGCTTCCCTTAGCTCCAGTACCGAATCCGCCAGCTGAGAGCTGAGGGGAAGCAGGATTAGTTGATTCATTAGCTATAAAATGTCCTTAAATTTTTTACTTGGATGCATTGAGTTCATTGTAATCCTTGTGGAAAGCGCAGAGTGCACGCTCTTCGGCCATTTGGCTCAAGTACTCGGGATAAATCTTAATGCCACAGGCGGAACCAATGAGCAAACGACGTCTGATGGCCTGATAACGCATACGTTTAGCCAATTCCATTTGGTGCTCCTTGGTTCGCAGCAAACTGTTGCTCCAGTTGCCTTAACAAGCCCTCAATTCGTAGTATCTGATGATGCACACACTCCTCCAGCTGAAAGTCGTAGCGTGTGTAGAGCGTTTCGCAGTGTTGAAAGTTGAGTTCCATGGGGATCTGAGTGCCACGACATGCTGCTGGCAGTGGATACTTGGGAAAGCGTTGCGGCGAATAATCCCAACAGGGACCAAAACGCACATCTGCCGTCATGCCCGGAGATTTCCAGCAGGGCATAGTGTTGCTGCTCATTCCCTGTTCATAGGGCGCATTCTTGCCACATGCGATGTACCTGATCTTGGCTGGTTTTTGCACTGGTGGATAGACCCAACGTTGCTCATATAGTTGCTGCAGCTCCTTTAGCTTCCGCTTGTTAACAGCCATATTTAAATTATAATTTAATTATTGAAAATTTATGTATTTACTTGTTTTGTTTTTTGTAGTGTCTTACAGCAGTGTGACTTGAAACTCTCGGATATTGGCAAAGTTAACTTTATTCAACGCATCAAGGAGTTTGCTTTGGTGCCCAAAAATCTCGAGCAGCTCGCCGAGCAACACAAACTGCACTTGGAACGGGTGAGCAATGAATGATATGGTATTCTGAAGCATATCCAGTAATAGTATATTTTTTATTGCAGGTAAAATTTGTGCTGCAAGCTTTGCAGCGTGAACTTTTGCAGGATTATCGCGCGGATCTGGATAAACGTCCGCTCTTCAAGCAAGGCCTGACACGACTAGATGAGCTCAGCATTGGTGATGTTGTCACAGGTATGAAAAGTCTAATATCAGTGAACGGCACGCAAAAGAGACACGATGTACGAAACACTCTCTCGCCTTACAAGAGCCGAATTACCGTTGCTCTCGCTCGTTTACAGTGTAAACTTTACACCGTAGTCGCAGCGTAGCTGCAGAGCTCAGCTCCGTCCTATGCACTGTGCACGTTTGTGTGAGGACACAAAGTTTTACACGTTCTCTCGCTTTACACTAAATAACAGAGCGGAAGTAGCGTTGCCGAATGCTCTCGATCGTTTACACTGTAGCCGCAGCGCTGCAGCAGAGCTCCGCTCCGTCTAATGCACTGTGCGCGTTTGCGTGAGGACACGAAGTTTTAAACATTCTCTCGCTTTACACAAGAGCCGAAACAGCATTGCCGAAGCCGCACGACTGTTTACGCTATAGCGGCAGCACTGAGCTCTGTCCTATGCACTTCGCATACTCTGTGACGTCCTTTGCTCTAGATATCTACAGTGCACCAATCGTCCAATCGTCGTACGTAGCAAGTAAAGTTCGGCAACGCTACTTCGGCTCTTATTATACAGTGTAAAGAGAGCGCGTGTCTCTTTTTAGTTTAAATAAAGTCTTTAAATCACTCACTAACTCTTATGTACAACTTTCAACTAGGTGCTGTTACCAATGTCACCCACTTTGGTGCCTTTGTGGACATTGGCGTGGAGCGGGACGGACTCATACATCGGAGTCACATGAACAACTGTGAGCTGAGCATTGGAGATCGGATTATAGCATCGGTGCTCAAAGTGGACATGCAGCGGAATCACTTGGGACTCCGTTTGGAGAACATGCTCGAACAGACGGACACAAGCTTCACTCTGAAGACGGAGTAAAATACACTTAAAAAAAAAACACTTTTATTATAAGTTTTCTGTTTAATTGAAGTGTCATTAATTGGTTTGCCAATCTCCTGGGCATATATTATAAGATTTATATGTATAATATATATATAAAATGCACTCCAAGCTTAACAATTAAGTGTTTAATTGTCCCCCTTTAATTTTTTTTAGTGTATTTTTTAGTTTTTTTTTTGTGTATTTTTTATTAATTTTTCAATTTATTGCCGTTTCAATAGAATTGTTAAAAATAATTATAAACAATTGTTATACAGTTTACATTTACATAATTACACAATATAATAATATATAGTATAATTAGAATATATATTAAAAAATATACATACGCATTATGTGTGTGAGTGTGTGTGGGTGTATGAGTGTATTCAAAGTTATTGTGAATTGTTTATGATTTAATTGAATTTCATATTCTAACTACGTGGACTTGTCGCGTAATCAACCAATTGTTATTGTTTAAATTGTTTAAATAAATACATAATATTGGAGAAGTATTATTAATTACTTATCGCAGCAATAGAGGCCAATAGAGCAAATTATATATACGGTATATATAGATATATGTATATGTACGTGTAGATATATCATTTTTTTGTTTTTGTTTTTCGCTGTTGATCAACTTTTTATTATTATTATTTTATATTATAATTATTGTATAGCAAAAGTGTTTCATAATTTATTTTTATCATTTATAATGATAGCATAGGTAATGATGTAAGTTTTCTTTTCTTTTTTTTTGTGGTTTTCTTTTTTACTTTTACTTTTTAAATAATAGTTTTTTTTTTTAAATATGAATAAGCAATGTTTTATTATAATGCTTTATTCCTTTTTGTTTATCAGGCAGAACACACAAAAAAACCGTTCAGCAGTTTCCTTTGGGCAAAATCGAACAATATTTAAATCGGCTTTATGAAATATATATAGCCTGTATGTATGTATTTGTATATGTATTTGTAAAACCATATGAGTTGCTTGCTTGTTTGACATTTTTGCTCTCAGCAAAATGTGTCAGTATCAAAAAGTTAATAATAGTCAGATTCGATATACAATTTCAATGTATTGTATTGTAAAACGATAAGCGCGTTCGATAGTTAATCGATTCAATTCGATTCGTTTCGATTTGCTTTGCCAATTTTGCTGTTGAACGTAACAGTTTGCTTGCAAGTATTATAGTAGGATCTCAATTACCCTATAACAACGCTTCAAATTACAAATAGTCGGTAATGTCATAAACATATAAATTCTGAATTATTGGCAGACTGTGTTTTTCATTTTGTTTTTTTTTGTTTAACGGCACTGCCGCAATGAGTGAGTGAATTTCTCTTCCCCCCCAGCCCAAACCCCCCATCCTAACTATGCGCGCTCGCACGCTCAATTAGCGCTCTCCCACGACCAATTAGCGCTCTCCCACGCCCAATTAGCGCTCTCTTTCCAAATATCCTTTCCAGCGTATGTGGTGCATTGTGTGTGAGTGAGTGGTGATGTATTTTGTGGTGTATTACAATGGGCTATATTGAACAAAATAGAAAGAAAAAATTAATAATTAAATAACAAATTTTTATTTGCAATTTAGTTGCTCTCACTTACCAATATACCGTGCTGGGCATGTGGGTGTGCGTGTGTATATATGATGAGTGAGTGGTGATCAAAAATCAAGAGCGTAACGAAAAAGCATAATTATTTCTTTTTCTTCTCTTTTCTGCAAAAAGTGAAAATCAAATTTCTATATTAATAAAATGAGCTGTTATTTTGGCATAATTAAATATGAATGAAATGTGGTTTAATATTGAAAATAATAATTTTAAGAAATAAAATAAAAGGGTGAATGATTGATTAAGTATGTAGTATATACAGCCAAGCTATACAAACTGGACAGTGTGAACAAAGTGTGTGAAAAAATGCAGAGAACATTGAGAGATTTTGCATAGACTTGCTCACATTTAAAACAAGCCATTTTTTAAGAGAGCGACAGAGTTAAGAGAGAGTTGTTGCTGTTCTTGATGTTCATGTTGTTGTTGTAGTTGTTGTTGTTGCTGTTCTTGCAGTTACAAGTAGTTGTTACGTTTTGCGCCTCTCCCAAGTGTGCAATTGCTGCTCTTTCAGTAGTTGTAGTATTAGAAGTAATTGCTGTTGTTGTTTTTGGTTTTTTCTCTTTCGCTAAGCTACAGGCGACAAGTTTCGAATATGCGTGAGTGTGTGTGTACGTGTGTGCTTAAGTGAGTTCAATGGTGGCTTTTGAAATAGGAGAGTAATTGACGCCAGGGGGCGAGACAACAGCAGGCATCGCCGTCGAACCATCTGTAAAATTCAAGAATTCTTCTGTTTTGGTTTTCGTTTTTTTTTTTTTTTTGCTTTGCTTTGCTTGATATGAAAACGTAACGCAACGAAACAGTTAAAAATGATGTTAACAACGGTAAACGAGTGTAATAGTTGTAGTAGTAGTGGAGTTGCATTTTGGCTTGGGCAGTTGTCCACTTGTTAGCATGAGTCTTATATTATACATACTTATACTGCATACATATTTAAGTGTACGTGTGTGTGTGTACCAGTGCTGCCATTTCAGCTATTTTTAGCTAGTAAATGTGTATGTGTAAAATGCTTTTAGCTAACAAATCTGGCACTTTTTAGTGATGCAATTAAAAATAAATGAGTTTAAAACACATTTCGAATTAATGTGGCTTAGTTTTAGCTATTTTTGATAATTGTATTCACTAAAATCTAACTATTTTTAGTTATGAATGTGAATTTTAAAAAATAGTACGTCTTTAATTTAAGAGTTTTAAAGCTTCAGTTTCGTAATGCATTTAAAATAAAACTGTTTTAAAAGCTTTTGGCTATAAATCTAGCTATTTTTTGGTATATGCTGGGACTAAAAAAAATTTTAATATTTAATTTAGCAGTTTTTAAGCTGTTTTTATGTACTTAATTGAATTAAAACAGTGTTTAAAAGGCATTTAGCTATATAGCTAGCTATTTTGTTTAAAAAGGCATTTAGCTATATAGCTAGCTATTTTGTTATTCTACTTACGAGTCTTTAAGCTGCTGTTTAAAATAAAAACCTTTGGTATTCTCTTGAATATAGCTATTTTTAGCCATGAAATGCTGGCAGCACTGGCAATGTATATATGTAATGTGTCTCAAAGAGCTCTCTATATTCTATAACTTTGTTATACTGTTATACTCTACTTTAAAATGTTTTACGTTTCTTTAATATCTGGTTTTTTGTCTGCTTTGAAAACGACAATTCCAAAATTTAAATGTATATTTAGAATGTTTTTTTTTTTTTTTACTTTTAGTTTAGTTTTAGGCAAGGTATAAACATTAAACGTTACTACTTTTTAACCCACATTTTAGTGTAAGTTTCTTAATCTTTTCTCTATATAGTATAGTATAGTTATATGTTTATGATTTTGAACGCCAAAAATTTCTGTTTGCTACGAGTGCTGCAAAAACATTTTTTTTTTTTTTGTTTTTAAAGTTTAGTTTTGCAAAACTTGCTTAAAAATCTAATTGTGGGTTTTTTGTTTTTTACTTAGAGTTTTCACAGTATTTTGTGTGGTTTAACTAATGGTATTTCTTTAGCTTAGGCTTTAGGTTTAATTAACTATTTTGTTAATCATAGTTTATTAAATTGTGCTTAAAGCTTTTCGGCATGATTAAAAACCAATCACCACATTGGAAAACAAACACAAAACTATAAACAATTTTGTTTTTTTTTTTTTTGGATATTTACATTAAAATATATAGTATGATATATAGTAATTAAATCGGAACAATTAAAAATAAAACACTGGCAACAACAACATAAAGCTGAACAAACAACACACGGCGGAACACAGAGCTGGATTACAACAACATTTAAAATGAAACCCAACAAAAAAAAAAGACAAAAATCAGGGGAGAAGGAGGCGGAGGTGGAGTTGGAGCAAGAGCAAGGCTTTAAAAGGCTTTAAACCACACAAGCTGAGAAAACTCCCATTACGCGTCAGCCAATGTCCTGCTGGGCATTGCTAGACGAGGGGGTAGAGGCGGAGGCAGAGGCGGAGGCGGACGAGGACGAGGAGGAAGTGTTCCTGCCTCTATGTGGCTGACTGTACCTGCTGTTGCTCGTTGTTGTCGACTGCTGCTGCTGCTGCTGAGTGTGAATACTAGTTGGCGTTGTGGGCGTCGGCGTGGGCGTGACAATGCCCGTGTGTGTGCCCGTGCTCACTGGGAATGTATCGGCGTCCTCTTCGAGCGTCGGCTGTGTTACTCCTCCTAACCGGCTGACACTGCTGCTGCTGCAGCTCCAATGGCTGCTGCTGCTGATCCGCCAACAGTTTGGCAGTCAAAATGCTTACATAGGATTCATAGCGTCGCAGCTGCAAAGAGAACATTTTGTATAAAACGTTTAATTTATAGCATACAAATTGGTGGTTGCGTCACTAGCGTGGAGAAATATAACACTGCTTAAACAAATGTGTGCTAAAAATATAGCGTAGATAGTTTAGAAATACTATATACACTTATCAATACAAATTAGCTGATTCTATTCAAGTTTTTAAAGTTCACTTTCGTCACTAGCGTGACTAACTGAACAAACATGTAACAAATATAGTTTATTAATACTGTACACATTCTTAAACTCAAACTAACTAACTAACTGATCTGATGGTATGCTTTCGTCACTAGCGTGAACACACATAACACTGCTAAAACATACATATACATATGTGCTAAAAATATAACGCAGATAGTTTGAAATACTAAACACACTTATATATGCAAGTTAGCTGATAATATTCAAGTTTTTAAGGTTCTCTTTCGTCACTAGCGTGAACATATATTACACTAACTAAAAAAACATGCAACAAATATAGTTTAATAACACTGTACACATTCTTATACTCAACTTAACTGAACTGATGGTATGCTTTTGTCACTAGCGTGGACAAACATGATACTGCTTAAGCAAAAAGGTGCTAAAAATATAGAGTAGATAGTTTAATAATACTAAACACACTTCTAAATTCAAATTAGCTGGTTATATTAAAGTTTTAAGATTTACTTTCGTCACTAGCGTAAACATATTTAACACCAACTTAGCAAACATTTAACAAATATAGTTTATTAGTACTGTACGCATTCTTAAATTCAAACTAACTAATGTGATGGTATGTTTTGCTTTCGTCACTAGCGTGGACTGCCCTTTCACACATATACTTTCGCCACTAGCGTTAACCAACCAAAAACAATGATTTAATAAACATCTGCCCAAATAAAAACAAATATAACAACAATTTGTGTAGCTTTCGTCACTAGCGTGGACTGCCTAACACCCAGTAATGTCGTAGACTCACTTCATATTGCAAATAGCTCTCCTTCTCCTTGAAGTTTTGCAGCGGCAATCCTTTGCTGGGCACCGGTGTCCTTTGATGCTCCTTCAACTCGTGATTCAACTGGGTAACCTGCAGTTCATGCGACTCCAGTTGCTCCTTCTGCAAGAAGAAGAACATGAGTATTACTATATAGATATATATATATATATATTTTAAAGCTTCATTACCATTTGCAGCTTGGTCTGTGCGCTGGGCAGGAGCGGACGTTGGAAACGCTTCTGGCTACCGACGCCACCCTCGAGGGGCGGCGCTGAAAATGCTGCACACACATAGTTGATGGTCTCTACCCAGGAATGCAGCTCCTTGGAATCACTTGTTTGGAACAAATACTCGGCCTGATCGGCTGTTTGCAGTCGGAACACATGTTGCTTCTTTGTGTAATCGTTGGCCATGGTGGCCAGTGCGTGATGTATGCGTATCGCATTGTGCAGATTGTCAGACATCTATAAAGATTATCAAGAATTTAAGTTAAAAGTTAAATAGAAGCAATCGAATTGCTTGACTTACTTGACTCTTGCGAAAACCGTGCTCATCCTTATGCAGATACAACACCAGATCACGCAATGTTATGAAAAACATTTTCCAAGAACGTTTGCCAAAGGGAGCTAAAGAAATGAGAAGAACAGAAACGAAATGTTAACTGTGTGCTCGACTAACAGATGCTCTGTGTACTAAAGAGCTTAGACAGATCTACTAGCCTATTTAACACTCTTTGCTAATAGCTAGATGTAATCTGAATGCAGCAATAAATTTGTTGGAATCGAACGGCACTTAAATCGGTCTCCTTCTGTCCTTCGAACCGCAACTCTACCAACTAGCCAACCTCTTATTTGTTAAATCCAAGCGGAGTTCTAACTTTCTAACATTTCTAACATTTGAACATAATACGAAAGCATATCCCAGCTTATAAATTGTTTAGAGTTTTTTCTTCTTTTCAGAAATCGAGTATCCTGACCAACTAAGTTTTATTTCCATTTATATTATTTCAGTTAGGACTGCTTACGTCCGTCGCGTAAAAGAAGGCAGGTGCGTTAATTAGAAAGTTGTATTAGAAATTTTCATAATTATAGTCCGATTTTGATGCAATTTTCAGTATCGTTTGATATTATTTGTCTCCAAATATACACTAAATTACAAAACTATACGTTAAGAATTACGTGATCTAGAAGCATGTAAACTTTTAATGAAGTGCTACATTATTTGGGCGAAGGAGGCGTGGCATCAAATAAAATTTTGATGGCATTGTCTTTATATTGCAAATAGCAACCTGCATGACAAAATTGATATACCTAGGTTTTATAGTTACCGAGATATTCGCAAAAAACCTGTATTTTTTCCGAGGTATGTCTGGTTTTTTGCTTATTGTGGGCGAATGGGGTGTGGCATCAAAAAAAAGGAAACAAACTTGTATTGACTGACTAAATATGTGGTCGATACTGACAAAGTTTGAAATTGTAGCTCTGAGATCCTTTCGTTCATACGGAATATATATACTTTATGGGGTCGGCCACGCCTCCTTCTGCCTGTTACATACTTTTAACAAACCCAATATACCCCTCAGAGGGTAAAAAAAAATTAGAATTTATCTGAGTGCAGTAGTCTAAGCTCCTTCTACTTCTTAAATCTGAATGTTTCATGTAACCTGCTTAATATAGTTGTCTGATTCAACAGAATATAGCAATTAAATACACTCACTCTATGAATTTATAGATATAACAAGAAGTACTATAGTTGTGTAACATAAGAAACAGGGTATAAAGATTTAGAAGAGTTGAAAGGCAAGTTAAAAAGACGTTTGTATTCAACTTGATCAACTCGGATGCCTATCAATGATATATAGAGGCTACAGTATACTGAAAACCCCTTCTGCTTTCTGGCTGTTACATACTAGCAACAAGCCTATAATACCCTCTAACTCACTCTTTTTAAAGCTGGTGTCGTAGCAGCATTTGCGCATCACATATCCCTTCTTGTACTCGACAGCTGTGGCAGATTCTGGGGCATCCAGGAAAGGATTCTGACTGACGCCAGTCAGCGTAGCATTGTTATTCCCCCGCTGCTGTTGCTGTGCATCTGCCGTTTCCTCATCCCTATTAACAAATGAATTCAGTTATTAATAAAGTGTAAATAGTTATTAAACTCTCTGCACTTACAGCGCCCATTCGAGTGGCTTCGTTTTGATGGCTTGATACAAATACTTGAGCACATCCTTGGGAAAGTTTTCGCCATCATTGAGATCAGCAAGATTATCAACGAATTCGGCACAACTCATTTTGCGATTCATATTCTGACCATGCAGATCCGTATTTAGCAGCATAATGGCACAGGTTAGCGTATGAACAGCATCTTGCGAGTTAAATGTGCCAGGATTACAATCCAGAAAACGTTTCGAGAAGTGGACGAGCACACGTTCACGCTCCTGTGTTTCGCCCGACAACGAGAATTGCTGCAGAAATTCACGTAGCGCCTGATCCAGCGATTTCTTATCAAAACTAAAGTGCTTCAGATACTCATCAGCGACGGCGCGACTAAAGTCGTTGCTAAAATGTAGAAGAGATAGAGAGATTAATAATTGGGAATGATTTGGGAGTTGTGGGAGCTACTATAAGATATGCTTTGATATAGTCTCAGATTCCAATTTGGAAAGTTTCTTCTATTCCCAATCCTTGTTTATACATATATTTCCCCTGTAAATTACCTATAACAAGCTTAAAACTTATTTTCAACCCTATAAAGTATATATATTTATGATCAGCACAAATTGCCCTATCAATTAGAATAAATTTTGGGGAAAAAAAATTCCAAAATTTTTTTGAAAAAATGTCAAGGGGTTAGTATGCAAAATTTGCAAAATTTTGAAAAAAAAAATCAAATTTTAAAAAAATATTAAATTTATATGCAGAATTAATATTGGTAAGAAAAATAGTTTTAAACGTTATTCCGCTCCGAAAATCGTTCAAATTTTGGCAAAGATATTGTAGTTTAAAGTTTCAGAAAAGGGTATAAAAACATATTTACTGCCCGTAAGATGTTAACCACACATTTCCGATCCCATAAAGCACAGATATTTATAATTTAAACAAACTGGCGAATCGTTGAAAGTTATTTTTGGACAAAATAATTCATTAATTTTAAATAATTAAAAAAAATAAAAACCGAAATGGTTTGTATGCTAAATTTTGGATAAAAATCAAGTTTTCAACCATTTTGAAATTTAGATGCAAAATTAATAATGGGGAAAACTTCAGTTAAAAATGGAATTCCGTTCGAAATTCGGTTCATTTTTGACCAAGTTAATATAGTTCAACATTTTAGAAAGGTTTTCTATAAGGTGAAATTAGAATTTCAACAAGTAATCAAGGTGTAATCGTAAGACGGCGCTTTCAACTACTTATAACGTAAATTATGTCGTAAAGTGGAATTTTTAAAATCTAATTCATTTCCTTGTTGTTATAAACTTTAAATTTAGATGCAAAATTATTAATGGTAACAATTAGAGCTTAAAATGCCATTCCATCTGATAATCGGACAATTTTTGACAAAGATATTGTAGTTCAAAGTTTCAAGGAGGTTTTCTAAACCAGGATTTCAACAAATACCTAAAAGAAATTGTGGTCTGTCTAAATAAACAAGTCATAATGCGAACCTAAACTGTAAACAGTTTCTAGAAATATTTCAGCTAATTAATACACCAACCAAGGCAACTCTACTGCTTGATCTGCGTGTACACTAAACAGTCTACCTGCTAAACTTGTTGTTTCTAACCTCACTTCCAACTCACTACAAATATCAAACTCAAGAGCTTAACTCACTTTTTGCTGAGATGCCGCGACACATCGCTCTTCTTGAAACCGTCCAGAGAATA
Organism: Drosophila tripunctata; assembly: GCA_035047385.1. Taxonomy (NCBI): domain Eukaryota; kingdom Metazoa; phylum Arthropoda; class Insecta; order Diptera; family Drosophilidae; genus Drosophila; species Drosophila tripunctata. The sequence continues at coordinate 618,049 of JAWNPS010000129.1, read as the reverse complement.
CAGTCTTTTGGCCAATCGTATGGCCGATGGCATATCCACGGCCTTCGGTGAGTAATGATACGAGTGCAACGACTCCACATCGCTGCCATCATCCGAAACGGGTGGCGAGCCATCTCTAGTTGCCATCGCTGTCAATGGCTCATCGGCATCATCGGCTTCGGAACGTGTGGCACTGCTGTTGGTGTTGGTGTTGTTGTTGCTGCCGCTGCCGCTGCCACTATTATTATCCATGCCACGCACTTGTATGACCAACTTATGCTCCGACTGTTCACGATCACAATTACGTTCTCGATCACGATCACAATCACGTGTACGTTCACGATCACAACGTTCACGTTCACGTTCACGCTGTTGCTGCTGTGCACGCAGCTGTTGCTTAATCTGTTGTTGTTGCTGTCGCTGCTGTGAGGCTGCATCCGATACCAAAATAGTGGAATCCGAATCGCTGGGATCGCTAAGTACCATGCCGCCTAGAATATCGCGAGAACTCAATAAATTATCATCGTCTTGATAATCGGGACTAGAGATATTTGAAATGGCCTCTGAGACGCTCTGATCGTTGCCAAAACCACCACCACCACCACTAATACTATAAACACCACCACCACCACCGCCACCGCCACCATTGGGGCAGCCCAACAGAACCGGCTTGACAGCAACACCCATTGTTGTTGCTGTTAGTTGTTGCTGTTGCTGCTGCTGCTGCTGTTGTTGCTGCTGCTGATGTGCACTCTTCGAACCCGATGAGGACATCACTGATGAGGATACCGATGTGGGCGATGCCGGACTGCCGGCTGCCGAATTTTGTGGCGATGAACTAATGGAACTTGAATGGGAATTTGAATGTGATTGCGTTTGCTGACCGTAGTATTGTTGTTGTTGCTCCCGTTGCTGCTGTTGCTCCCGTTGCTGTTGTTCCTGTTGCTGTTGCAATTGCTGCAATTGATGCGGCTGCAATGGCGCATTATAAGTCCAAACGATGCGATCACGATTCGATGCCTAAAGTAATACACAAAAAAAATTTGTATGCAAATTAGTAAACGAACAATTGACAAACTAGTATATTGATATGACTAGACTATAGCTAGATGTAGATACACTAGTCGGCATATTTATTTTAACAACACTTAAAGTTAAATCTACTTAAAATTTAAACTTACTTCGAAAGAAGTTTGGTATCAATGGATAGGTCACTTCAATTCCGTTTTAATAATACATAATGCTTCTTAATCCATTGAGTACACGTGGAATATTTTCAATTCTTGCAAAGGTCTAATTTTTTAACTTTTTTTTCCCCGGGCTAAAACAAAAAATGTTTGAATGCAAAAAGTTTCTCCAAAACAATCTATTAGTGATGGGAAAAAAATTTTTCAAAAATCTCTTCGCATGTATTTTTTATGATTTTAAGTAAGTGTTGTCAAAATAAATATGCCGACTAGTGTATATGTTTATATATAGCTTTATATATGTATATTTATGTAATATTTATCAAATTAGCTCAGCAATTTATCATATATATATTTGCCGGCTGTTGATCAATCTCTGTAGCTGGCAATTTGTGTACTTTTGTTGTTGTTGTCTCCCTTCCCCACTGTGTATTGTATGTTGTGTTGTTTTTTCTTGATTGTTGTTCAAACTACTGCAAATCAACTACAATGTTTTGTTTTTACAAACGTTTTTTTTGGGCGCAAAACAAAGTTCAGGCAACAACAGAAGCAGATTTTTTTTTTTTGCAAATTAAATAAATTAGATGACATAAAAATCACATTAGTTACAAAATAGTTGTTAGTTTTTTTTAGGTTAGGTTTAGTTTAGTTAAGTTAAAAGTGTTTTTTATAGCATGCCATGCTTAAACAAATTGCAACCTTTTTGCGTAAAATATGTTTTAGTTTATCGCGACTCGTTGTTGTTGCTGCTATTGGTGTTGTTACAGTTGCTGTTTCTGTTGCCAACTCGTTATTATTATTATTGTTGCTCGTTTCTTTCGCTCGCTCGCTCTCGTTCTCGTTGTTGTTCAGCACCTTTGACGAGTTGTGGCGCATTGTTGTGGCTGATGTTGTCGTTGTTGTTGTTGTGGACTAGTTAGTTTTGTATACAACATAATTTTTGCGTAACAAGTTTTTAGTAGTTTATAAATTAACGAATCAAAGTAACGAAACAAGTAGACAAGAAAGAATGAAAGAAAGAAAGTAGAACACAAGTTAAGAGATAGATAGATAAAAATAGATAGAATAGAGTTTTGTTAAATATACATATAGTATTTGTAACATATATCATTAAACTAAATACATAGCAAATAGTAACGAGTAACGAGTAACAAGTAACGTGTAAGGTAAAATTTGCTATAGTTTAAATTAGAAATAGAATAGTTAGAGTAGTAAAGTAAAGTATGACAGGAAGTTAGAATGATTAGGTTACAGCAGTTATATACACATTATTGGATGAATGGAGAGGGTATTACTTCAACACTACGTGAATGATACACACACATACATTTAACTACACTTTATCAAACAGTTTGGAGCAGGTGGAGAGGGCGCAGGAGTATTAAACTCTATATGTAAAGAACTTGGCGTTTTCTTTTGGGGTTTTTAGCTTTTTTTATATGTTATGTTTTTTTTGCTAAACTTTGTCTTAATGTTAGGTTGTTGTTCATGTGATTTAATTAATAAAGGAGTCTAAGTTATCTTATTTTAGAGCTGAGAAAATCTTTAAAACACAATTTTTAACAAATCGATAAACATCGATTTTTTTTACTATTATAGGCTACTTTTTATAGCAGCTTATTTTATGGCGATAAATCGTCAACCTTTACAACATACTGTACATATAAATACACCGATTTTTATGACTTATAATATATGTAGTTAAAGCTCTATTTAAAAAAAAAGTTGCCTGGTTTATCGAAAGTTATCGATACTTTTTTGTCTACATATTGAAAATAGACATTTGTCTATCAAAACCTAAAAAAAAAGTATATAGTGAAATATATCGAAAATATCGATATATCCTTTGCCATATCGAACTTATCGCTGGCCTGTTTTACAGTAAATTATCGATAAAACGATTTGTCTTTTGCAAAAAACTAAAAAAAAAATTATCGAAACTTTTTTGTTAAAAATTGTAAATAGACATTTGTCAATTAAAAACTAAAAAAGTATGTTTATCGAAAATATCGATATATTCTATATTATCGATATGTATGTTATCGATAAATTATTTCTAAATATCGAATAAAACGATTTGTATTTTGTTTTTGAAACAATATCGAAAATATCGATATTTTTCTCAAACTATCGAACTTATCTAAGTTTGTTTTTGACTAAAATCAAATATAAATTTGTTTTCCCAGCTCTAAGCTCTAAGCACACACATGAGTTTATATATACACTGCGAACTGTATAATCGTTTTTTACCTGAGAATCCTCGGAATCGTGCCGCGTATCGAGCAGCGTATTGAGTGAACTATTCACATCCTCATCGATATCGATGGGTATCACAGCCGCAATGCCCTCGCGCTGTATTTGCTGCAGATGATCCTCAGATTTGCTGGTGCGAAAACCGGCAGCATCACATTTTCGCACCACATGTCCATTGTGACGACGCACAACGACATTGGAGGCACCAGCAGCACCAGCACCACCAATAATACCGCTCGTACCACCGCTAGATTCGGCTGGACCCAAAGAACTGGGTGGCTCGGGGCTGGTGGGCACCGAACTGGCCATCTCCTTGTCCACCACAAGTGGCGCTGAGAGTGAAATGGGTGATGTTGGCACTGAGAATGACGTTTCATCCTGTTGTACGAGTCCGAGTAGAGCATCACTCTTAACCGTACCGGATGAATTCGATGTGGAGGCATTGTAACCACCACCAGCACCCACTGTGCCACGTGCCGCACAATCGACAGCATCACGATTCCTTAGCTGTTGTTGCTTCAGGCTGCGTTGCTTCAATGCACGCATTCGCTGCTTGGCCGAGATGCCTGATCCCGAGCCAGAACCCAGTGAATTTGTCGAGTACTCCTCATCGCCTGCATCATTATCCTCCTCATTGTAAGCCACATTATCATCGTCGTCTTCGTCATCGTCATCATCGACTAGACACTGCCTATCGCTGTCATCCTCATCGCCACGTCCTAGTCCCTGTCCACTCTGATAAGTCTCAATGTTTGTGATGTCATAATGCGTTTGATCCTCTTCACGCTCCTCCGGCAGTTCATCCACCGGCAGTTCATCCTCATTTTGGTAGTATTCATAGCGTTGTTGTTGCTGTTGTTGTTGTTGCTGCTGCTGTTGCCGATAGCGCTGCTGTTGCTGCTGCTGTTGCTTGCGTTGCTGCTGCTGCTGCTGCCGTTCATCATAGTCAACCGTAGCATCATCATCACGCTCCAGCTCCTCGCACAACAACAACGTATCATTGGTCAATGAATCCCGACGATTGTAGCTATTATTGATGCTATCACGTTGCTGTTGCTGCTGCTGTTGTTGCTGCTGCTGCTGTTGCTGTTGTTGCTGCTGTTGACAGCGCTGCAATTTGGCTTCACGCTCCGAGCTGGCGGTGTTGGTGGGCGAATCCACCGATGAGGAAGATGTGGGCGATGATTCGCCCGAGGCACGTGGCGCCAAGGCGCCATTGGCACGTGCATTACCCAAATTCCGTTTGGGAAAATCACGCAAACTGTCCACCTGGAAGTAGATAAAGAAAAGAGTTAGAAGATGACTTCTGGTCACTGATGTCATTTCAGCTTTTTTCCCGCCAGAGATCTGGCTGTTTTGAAAATGCAATTACGGAAAAAATTTAAAAACAGCGGGCAGCGGGAATTCTAGCTTTTTTAGAAAATTTAAAATAAAATTTTTTTTCATTACTTTTTCTTAATTTTGTGAGTTTTTCGTTTCGCGTTTGACGATTTAAAATTTATTACTATTGCTAAAATATCGATATTTACTTTTATCGAATTTTTTTTTACTAATAATTCATACTTTTGTAAATTGATGCGTCTTCCAACACTAACACAAATATAAAAAGCAAGCACTGATGTCATTTCAGCTTTTTTCCCGCCAGAGATCTGGCTGTTTTGAAAATGCGATTACGGAAAAAATTTAAAAACAGCGGGCAGCGGGAATTCTAGCTTTTTTAGAAAATTAAAAAAAAAAATTTTCATTACTTTTTTTTTAATTTTGTGAGTTTTTCGTTTCGCGTTTGACGATTTAAAATTTATTACTATTGCTAAAATATCGATATTTACTTTTATCGATTTATTTTTACTAATAATTCATACTTTTGTAAATTGATGCGTCTTCTTCTTCTTTATTTTCAGCTGTTTTTCCCGGGGATTCAGCGGTTTTTAGCCTTTTTTTTTCGTCAAACTAGCTGTTTTAGCTCAAAAAAACAAAATGACATCACTGCTTCTGGTACTTTCCCCCCAGTGTAACTCCCCTAAGCTGCCTTACCTTTTTGGCCTGAGCCGCGAGCAGTCCACTAACTTGTGGCGTCTTGGATAGATTCAAGATCAAATCACCCGTCATCATATACGCCTCGAAACGTGGCGCCTTTGCGGGCTGCGGTGGCGCTGAATTGGGCTCCGCTTCTGGCTCTCTATCCGTAAAACGCTGACGATTCACAGCCGGACTGCCGCTATAGCTATTCGAGTGCTGCAGTGGAGGAGCTGGTGGATGGGTTTGATTTTGAGAGTGGGCGTTGCCGTTGGCTGCTTTCGTGGGTATTTGTGAGGGGCGTGGCCGTTTATGTTGTGGCGATTGGAGAAGTTGTGGCATCTGTTTATTGGTGGCAGCAACAGATTTCAATGCTTGTGGAATGCGTGAGGGTCGAAATGTTGGCGATGTGGCATCGCCACCACCACCAACTGTTGTTGCTGTTGTTGTTGTTGGTGATGTTGCTGTTGTTATGTTGCTGTTGCTCACACTTGTTGTTGTTATTGTTGTTGTCGATTCGACCATTTGGATTTTGGTCGAACTGCCGGAAGAATTATTGCGACTGTGTGTGTGTAATGTTGTTGTTGTTGTTGCAGTTGCTGTTTGGAATCCCGTTGTTGCAGCTGCTGCTGTTGGCGAATTCTGTCGCAACGCTGGCAAATGCGTCGGCGATTTGTATTTAAGCGCTGGCGAACCCACATTTGTGGGCGAACCAACCGCGCCCCCTCTAATGTGATGTTGTTGTTGTTGTTGCTGATGCTTTGGCGATGCGTTTGTCCCACTGTTGTTGCCGCTGCTGTTGTTGTAATCGTAGATATTAATGGGAGATTCAATGTCCACGTAATGCGGACTCTGCGCATTCGCCAGCTGCTCTTTAATGCGCGCCTTTAACTTGGGATCTGTGCAGTGTGAGAAAGAGACAGCAATAGTTTATTAAATTAATCCAGTTTTTGTTTGCTTATAATTTGTGTCACTTGCCTCGTTTCAGCTCCAACGTTACTAAATTCTCCGACAGCCTCAGACATTTCAATACTGTAAAATCAAAAATCAAAAATTAATAAAAATTTTTCGATTTATGAAACGAACAAATTTGTATAATTTTATTTTTAGACTTCATCTACATCCAATATGGGCACACTTTGCGAATTTGAACCAATTTTATGCAGTATGAAGTAAATCGATTTCAGTTATCGATAACAAACTTGCCTTCTTTCGTTGTATAGCGATGCACATCGATGCCATTGACTTTTAGAATCACATCGCCAGCTTCAACCTGCAAGAAAGAAAGAGAATGAGAGAGAGTACGAAAACAGTTAAATACAGTGTTGGAAAATTGCAGCGCATAACTTGAAAATAAATTTTAATTGATTGAAAAATATTTAAAGTGTCCCTTTTGTAATGTTCGAATAAATGAATTGGTTTTAAATTATGTAATCGATGAATAATAATAATGTACATATCGATATAAAAATAGAGTAGGCTTGTATCGATATTCAAAAGAACAATATTGATACAATCTTCGATGAGCATAATATTTAATTGGAATGTGAAATGAATGAAAAGAAAATAATTTAAAAGGATAGAAAAATTTACACTTTAGTTCACTTTAAACATATTTTAAATTACATTAAGCAAAGTGAATAACTCGAGAAATCCTTTTGATTTTCAATGAGTTTTGATCAAACTGTAATCGATATATGGCGATGTATCGCTTAAACGGTTTTAGTGCCAGCACTAGACGAACAGCCTTTTGTATTAAATATTTCTTTCAAAATAAATTGGCAACCAAAAAAAAATAAATTTTTATTAATTTTGTGCTTTTGTTATTTTTTTAGCTTCACACCCCCGCGCACTGATAAAGCTCGAGAGTGTGGCAATGGGAAAGAGCTGGCGGGGGGGTGGAGGATAGAGGTGGATAGTAACACGAGTTCTCAACGTTTTGTCGTCACTTGTAAAAAACTATTTTTAATTTGTATTTGTGCCGCTTGTTCACAGCCATCAACAGCGTGTCAACAACAACAACAATAACAAAAAATAACAAATGATTCCGTTACGCTGACGTCAAAATCTTTTTCTGTTTTTTTGGTACATGTTTTAGGCTGGTACGCACTTCTACCTTATCAAAGTCCTTCTATACTTCTGCTTCTCATATCTCTCAATGTGAGCGCTTAACTTGAAATTGGTTTTATTGCATAATTAATGGCAGACAGGAATCTGAACTTTACGCTAATATATAATTTATGCACTTGAATGTCACATGCCAACAAACTTTTCGGCTTTCACTTTTTGTTGCTGTTGCTCCTATTGTGTCCCTTAAGAACGCAGCACCGCAAACTAATTAAACTTGGGGTATTGCACTAATTTATGCGGTACATGAGCAAACAACAAACATTCACAATAGACACCAAAACAGATGAGCGCACAGAGTTGCATGCTGAGAGAGAGAGAGAGACGCAGCGCTTGCCTATTGCACAGCTATATAAGAGAGTGTAGCATTTTTAAGAGCAACAGCAGTATGCATGCAGTGCTGCCAACCGGCAAAGAGCACCGAATTTGCAGCAGGCGACAAAACGTCATTGAATATTTACTGATAAAAGTTTAATTTTTATTCGCCAGCTGCACATCAACATTTACGTAATACTTGGCTTGATGAGAAGAAATTCCTTTAAATGGTAGAATTTTGCCTATGCGCCATTTTACTGCACAACTTATGTATGTCTAATATATGTTTTTTAAGGTACGATTTAATTTAATTAAAATGTTTTCAACTCCTTATTATAGATAATTTGTTTATTATAGGTTTGACATTATTATTTTCTGGTCTAAATACATAAATCATATGATTAATTTATCGATTAATCAATTTTGCCTGTGTATCTAATTCTCTTTAATGGCTTTTATAAGTTTCCCGACTGTAATTAAACACTTCAGCGCAGTAAGCGGTGTTTGCACCAATGCATGTGACTCGTCGCTCTCCATGCAAATTAGCAGCACACGCAGAGCTAACGCATTGCTTGTTCTCTCACTCTCTCTCTCTCTCTCTCGCTGCTTTGCTCACTTAGCCGGCATTTGGCTGTCAAATGCAATCGATCCTTTGCCTATCGCTGCCCATCGTCACGTTTCCAAGCGGCGTTGCCAGATGTGACGCAGACAATGATAAATGAAGCCAATTGGCACGTTAATTAAGAAGCGATTTTAATCGACAGCTCAAGTAGTTGTTTATTAAAGTGGGCGGGTAAAGGGGCAGGAAAATTGAGCACTAATCGCATTTAAATCAAATAAAGTGGCCATAAAAACTAATAACTGATAACTGTGGCGCCTTCATAACTATTTTTTGTATATGTATATACAGATTGGCGTTAAATCGCAGTTATCGAATCGGCAAATAAACGCACTTAACGAAACAATTAGTGACAAAATCATTGAAACACAATTATTGTTACATACATATACTTGTGTTTATTTTGGGGACAGTTGGCTTCACTTGAACCCATATTCAATGACAGTAGTTTATTGTTATTGTGCCAGCAATATCAATTAACAATAACTACAACTATAACTACAACTACAGCCCAACCAATTACAATCGAAAGGCGAGTGGGTGGGTGGGTGGTTCGGTTGGCTTGACTTGGCTAGGTAAACAAGTGTTTTGTATTAGTGTCATCGCAATGCCATCGATGACGATAACAATAACAACAACAAGAACAACAACAACAACAACTGGGCGATGACCTAGTCAAGTACGAAAGCGCAAAAAAACATACGGAACGAGTGCGACGACGAGTGTTGTGTCTGTCTGTCTTCACATCACCGTTATGCGCAGGCAGCAGCAGTCGAGGCCAAAGCAACAACAACACAGTGCACAGTGAGTGCAAAAAATAAGCAACAACCACCATTTACCTTTAACTCTTTTTTTGCGTCACTCAAAAGCGAAACATGAAATTTATTGAAAATCAATGTAAACCAGCGAAAAAAAAAAAACAGAAACAAGCGGTGAAAAAAATACTTTAGCTGTCGCAAACAGTAGAGACAGGTGTATACACTTTTTATAATCGTAGACAAAAAACAATTAGGGCAATGCGTCAAGTTTTGAAGTGTGCACTCAGTTGCAGCACACAGTGGCCAAACGAGGGCTGGCAACACTGTTAAGTGAACTACAGAACACAGCTGCAGCAGCAGCGTTAACAACTCTGTGCTCACAGCATGAACCATTGTGAATAGCAGCTGAGAGTGACCATCTTGCACACAGAAGTGTACCATGCACAGTTCTGTCACCCTCTCTCTCTCTCTCTCACTGTCTACCATATCATTTATCATCATACTTGTCAGCAGTGTTGTTAGTTTAGCTAATTTAAAGCTTAAGTAAAAATATTAATAATTGCTCATTTTAAAAAACAAAATGCGCTTTATATATTTATAAAAATATTAAAAATATTTTTAAAGTGTACTATTATTGTTGTTGTTTCAAAAAATTATTGAGAAATGTGCTAAAAATGGTTGTTCTAGCCTTTGTAGTCTCTAGAATTTATGTTATGCCGTTTTAACTGATAAATAATAAATATAAAAATAAATTAGGCAAGACATCGCCAAATAAAAACTTATTGTGTTAATACTATTTAGCTTTAATCTGCATTAAAGTGTTTTTAGGTTCTATTATTGCTTGGCACTTTCTTGAAACTAGCTATTTTTGGCGCATGACAACACTGCTGGGCCACACTGCTTGTCAGTCCGCCCCCCCACAGCAACAGAGCAGAGATACATGGTTAGTAGTGGTGTGACGTCTCATTTAAATACCACTATTTTTTTTTTTTTCACTGCGAGTGTTCACACATCTCTAATTCTATAACAGCAGCCGCCGCGGTCACATTGCAGTAGTTTTGCCATTTTTCATTCATATGTATAATAATTTGTATTTGGAACGACCTTGCCAGCAAATCTCAGCTGAATCGTTCGCACATTGTGTGTTTCCCTTCATTTTTTCTGCTATGATCATATTTAGCACTTCCCTCCCCTCCCCTAACCACTAGAAATAACATCTAAAATAAACAGCGTTGATTTTATTAGTACACACTGACTCTTGTAGTGTTGTGTAATCGCTAAAGAGCCGGAAGTCCAAAATGGCGGTGCTTAATTCTGTATAATAATGTTATATCCGTCACTTTGAATGTAAATTTCTTTAACAAATAAAAGCGGAGCTTATGGATTGAGTTATTAACGGCTAGTTGTCAATTTAGCGCTCTAGAAAACAGTCGTTATATTCCCTTACCGTTAAACGTAATTTGAAATAAACTAAACAACAAGTTGTGGTTAGCGCAATTCTAACTGTTTAGTTTGTGTACTTGTATTTGGCTTGTATTTCAATGCTTTACGACAATTTCACAGCTGCTTGGCTGCTGCCTTTTTTGCTTACTTTTGTGTTGTTGTTGTTGTTGTAAATGCAAAATAAACTCAAAAATACCGGATAGCACGGAATTAGCACGAATTGTAAAGTCTTGCTGCAAATCGAGTCGAATCAACTAAATGTTTAGCCTTAGAGATGGTCGCGTGCTTCATTTGCAAAACAAGACCTGGCGCGGCACGAGCTTTGAAATTGAATTGAGTTATAGGCACGAGCACAATTTCTGCCAGTGTTGCCAACTTAGCCATACTTAATTTAACTTCAACTTCAAGCGTAAATAAAACGTGGAATACAAGCTTAAATTAAATAAGTTAAAATGGTAAGTTATAGATTGATTTATGACCATTTCATATTAGTTCTAAAAATAAATTATATTTAACACAACTCTTATAATTCTGCAAAATTTTGCGTTACTTTAATATTCGGTTTTTTAGCTAAGCTGTAAAATAAAACCATGTGGCTACTCGGAATAGCCACAAATGGCACAAATAAGCTTGTATTCCATGTTTTATTTACGCTTGAAGTTGCAGAAAATAAACCGAATATTAATGTTATTCACTGTACATTTAATTAGTGCATATAAATAAAAGGATGATAATATCAATAATAACAATATGTGCTAATAAAAACCTATAATTGGCTTTTCTAGCTGTTTCTAGCCTTTTCAAAATATTAATAAAGCTTTTTCAGGAGCAGAGGAGTTGGCAACAATGCACTTCTTAGGCACGAGGCAGGCATGCTTCCTCTTACCCATTCTCTGATTATGTCAATAATAACAATATATGATAAAAAAAAAACCTAAAATTTGCTTTTCTAGCTGTTTCTAGCCTTTTTCAAAATTTTAATATAGCTCTTTCAGTCTTTGACCAGTTGGCAACACTGATTTCTGCACTGCACTTCTTAGGCACAAGACAGTCATGCTTCCTCTTACACATCTCTAGTTTCTGCACACACACACATACATAATATTTCGGTGTGACCTGTATTTGGAATTTTTTGTGCAAAGCGTAAAAATGTGAGTTGAAAACAAAACTGCAAAACAAGAACAAAATCCACCCCCCACTCACACTCACACTCACACACACACACACACACGCACAAGCCCAGTGAGCAACAACAAAAATGTTTTGAAAACAAGTTTATTTTTGGTGCCTTTTGGTTTTGGTTTTGTTATTGATTTGCATTGTTGCAAATGTTGTTTGTATATGCCGAAATTATAGCTAACCAGGGCACTAGAGTTTTCAGCGGGGTGTGGGTAAGGTGAAAGGGGAGCAAGCGGCGTTGATTGCAGCTATTTTTGCCTCAAAAACTAACTTTAGCCGGCCGGCGTCTAATTGAGCGTGTTCTAAATGCGGCACAAAAGGAAAGACAAAAAAAAAAAAGCACTCACAAAACACACTCAGGGAAGGGAGACAGCAAGAGAGAAGTGTACGTGTAAAGGCGCTTGAGTTGGATGACGACTACAAGTGCTGCCACTCAATTTGCAGACAGACAAACAGACAGCAGCCAAGTGGCAACACCAGACAGACAAAAGTGCAGCTACATTGCTACATACATATGTACTGTACTTATGTGTGTGTGTTTGTTGAGATTTTGTAGTTTTGTAGCTTAAGCTTTTGTTGCTGTGACGCTTGGACGCACACAAACAACAAACACGCTTTTTAATATAATGCTTAGATTTAGCGCAAAGTTTATACACTTGCACACACACTGCGCTTTTCTTTAGCACTGAACTGAACGTACATACATATGTACATACAGTCAGCACAACATTTATTCGTACACCCGAAATTGTGCATGTTATTTGCTTAATTAATGATAAAAAATAGAATTTGAAAATGTTCATTTTAGTTAATTATGATTTAGATAACATTTTTAATGTTTTTTATTAAAAAAAAAAATAAAAATTAAAAAAAAAAACGGTAAATGGAAGTGTTGGGAAGTGTACGAATAATTGTTGTGCGAATAGTTTTCGAGCACTTTTTTCAATTTGCATGCTCTAATATCTGGTGCATATAAAATATATTGAAACATTTTCTCCAGCATTCTATTTTAAAATAATAACTGATCTTACTAATAGGATGAAAAAAAAAGATTTCAATTCAGCATATACATATGTATTCCCACCCAGCATTTGGGAGATCATTTTGTAAGAACTGAATTTGGCGAGTCGTTTTTAACTCTCCGGGAAGATTAAAAAATGATTAATCTTGAATCGCTCAAAAAAGCGTCCAAAATGAATCGCCTTTATGATCAAAAATGCAATTAGTTCAAAGCATATAAATGAAAATAAAAAAAGACTCAGAAACGAGTCGCGTATGTTTAAAAATATGACTCGAAAGTGAGAGTCGCAACTGATTAGAAAAGGGGGTTATAGGCGACTCCTCAAGAAGAGTCGCGGGTAGGGTATATTTTTCTCCCATCGAAGGAGTCATTTAATGATCAGAAAATTAGCTCATTTATGACTACTATTTTGATCAGCAAGGCGACTCTAAAGCGACTCGAGTATGATCACAAATGTTTGGTGGGTTTGATCCAAAGTAGCAGTTGAAGTTAAAAAATACAAGTGTACGAATAAATGTTGTGCTGACTGTATATATTGCTTGCTGTTTATTTAGCTTTGCTTTTTGCATGCCGAGTGCCTTATGCACTCATTGTTCTTGGCTGCTGCTTGCTGTGCGCTGTGCGCTGTGCCGTGGCGTGCAACGAACCACAGAGAACGGTCTCAGCGTACCCCTTTCCTCCCTATCCCCCCCTACTCCCCACTCCCTCCCCACATTTGCAGCCAACATTAAAAGCTAACTTAATAAACGCGCGCTCACAATTTTTTGCTACTTTTGTGATTCAATTAAAGCGAATAAACTTTAGTAGTATGTGTGTGTGCACTTTTGACTTCTCAAGCGAACCGAAGAAACCTCACTGAAACACATATAGAGTAGAGGGGTAGGTGGGGAGACTGGGGTAGAGGGGTAGGGGACATGTACTCACATCTCTAGTTGGTCAGACGCGCGGAACGTTGACATTTATCGAAAATGGCAAAATGGTCGCGTGCAAGTAACTGTAACTGTTGTTCTTGTAGCGTGTCGTGTCGTGTCGTGTGTCGTGTGTCGTGACCTACCCACATCTCGTGCTACGCACATTGAACCCAAAGTGACAGTTTTGTATGTTTTTTAGAGCTTGAAGCGCTTTCAAGTTCTTTGCAAAATTTCAAAACGTGCCCAAATTTAAACTATAATTAGTGTTGCCATTTCGAGTTTAGTTTTATAAGTTCATCACAGTTCACGTTAGGGACGAAAGCGTTTTTAACATAAAGCAAAATCACTGCTTTAAAGAAGCTCTGCATAAGTCCAGCCTTACTAAACAAACGCTTAATAGTCGCAACACTATCGATAGTGCCTTATAAACTATCGTTTACAGCGAAGAAAGCTAAAAATTCTATAAATCGACAGTACCATCAATAGTTTTCCAGGTCTATAACAAACTTTAAAGTTTCTCAACATTATATTTAAGTTAAGAACTACAAATCGCAGGCCTTTAAATACTAACATATTTCTGTACATAAATCGACTATTAAGCAGCTCTATGGGAGTTCCTTCTTAAAACATTCTTTTTCTCTATTTAAAACCAATTTATTTGTTATTTTTAAAGAAAACAAGGTTTATCGCTTTTAAAAATAAAAACCAGCTGATAACGAGTTATGCAGTTTACCGCAATAATAATAACATATTAATTACTTGCTATTTTTAACGAGTATATAAAATAAATAAAGCAAGATTATTTATATAAGTTTAAAAATGTCTTTTTTTTCTAGAGTATATTTTTAAGCTACATGTATTGCAAAACAAATAAATTTATATAAATATTATAATTAATTTATATATACATATATAAATTATATTATTTAATTATATATAAAACAAATAAATTTATATAATTAATTAAATATGTATATATATATATATATATACTATTTAATTAATTAATTATATAAATTTATTTGTGTTGCAATATATGTAATTTAAAAATAATAGAAACTACAACTAATAACACATTTTAAAAGTTTATAGTGGCGTAGTTAAAATTTTATATAAATAATTTATTATAAATATGTAATTATCAAACATATTTATAATAAACTAAAAATAAAACTCACAACTTTAATGAATTTCTAATCAATTATGCACTTATGCATTTAAACTATAATCTCGCCACACTGTCTTTAAGCTCGCCAGCACTTCACCCACACCCACACACTCAAACCAATGTGCAATGTGCGATAATTGAACAGTTATCGAAAACGAGCGTTTGTAGAAAACAAAACAACAACAAAACCAAAACAACAACAACAAAAATGCCAACAGACATGTGAAGCATAAAAATTGCACATAGACAACAATAAAGACAAAAAAGGCAACACAAAAATGAAACAGAATAGAAAAGAAAATCAATATAGCCTTGTGCTTCTTTTGTTTCTATTGTTTGGCTGACTGTCTGCGACAATTAATTTGTTTTCAGGCTAAAAAAAAAAGCAAAAAAAAAAAAGCTAAAAAGCAAAAAACAAGAACAAAAAGTCGTTAGTCACTTCCAGCTAAAGGCTAATTAAGCATAGCGTTAGAATTTTGCAAGACCAAAAGATGCGAAAGAGCAAAGAGAATGAACAACAAGAAAGAAATGTCAGTCGGGCATGCCGACCGTGTAATACCCTCTGAGCTTCGTTTCCAATTATATGAGTTCCAATTGGAGTAGCTGCTGCAACATGCACACATATTTGTATGTCTATCTCGCTCGCACGTTTTTCGTTTTCGTTGCTTGTGTGCACGTGGCTATGCCTTGCTTGAATGTAACGATTTTCGTTGTTTAAGAAACTTTTTTATTTATATTCCGATTTTAATGAAATTTTCACAATCGTTTGATATTATTTGTCTGCAAATAAATGCTAAGTTACAAAACTATACGTTAAGAAATAAGTGAGCGCGCCACTTGCAAAGTTACAACGCAATTTTGCTTGGGGTGGGCGAAGGAGGCGTGGCATCCAAAAAACTTTGATGGCATTGTCTTTATTTTGCATCTAGCAACCTGCAAGCCAAAATTGGTGTCCCTAGGTGCCATAGTTACCGAGATATTGGCAAAAAACCTCTATTTTTTCCGAGGTATGTCTGGTTTTATGCTAATTGTGGGCGAATGGGGCGTGGCATCGAAAAAAAAAAAGATTCTTGTATTGACTGACTAAATATGTGGTCGATACTGACTAAAACGGATATTGTAGCTCTTACCATCTCTGAGTTCTGTTTGTTCATACGGACAGACAGACGGACAGACGGACGGACAGACGGACATGGCTCAGTCGACTCGGCTTGTGATGCTGATCAAGAATATATATACTTTATGGGGTCTGCCACGCCTCCTTCTACCTGTTACATACTTCTGACAAACCCAATATACCCCTCAGAGGGTATAAAAAAATTACAGTAAAGAGATGGAGGAGGAGGAGGCAGTAAGAGGTGAGGGGGGGAGATGAAATTAAATGAAATGGGTTGGCCCAATATGTAGCTCTGTGTATCTTTGTGTCTTTGTATCTTTGTGTCTGCTTCTGTCGCTGGTCAGTTTGTGGGATTTAAAACAGTTAATGCGAACCGAACCAGTTCGCTCTCTCTCTCTCTTTCTCTCTCTCTCGGAGTACAACATGTGTGTAATTGAAATGCGAACTGTTCCCGAATACCGAAACTCTTTTTAAGAAATGACGTAAGAGAACAGCGTTTTAAATTTATACAGTCGCCCAATAATATCTTCGTACAGATGGAAACTTAATTTTCAGAGTCGAAAAAAAGAAGTTTGTGGTTGATTTAAACAATTTTTTTTAGTGCAGTTCAGTAAATTCAATATTTTTCTTTAAATATAAAAAAAAAAACAAATTAATTTTTTCATCTGTACGAAGACATTATTGGGCGACTGTATATGGGCATTTCCGCGAAAAGGTCAACCAAGAGTCCAAAAAAAAATTTCATTTCTTCTGTAATATAGAGTTTTTTTAGTCGTTTGCAGCTCATGGACAACTCTTTTTGTATTTTTTCTTTATCTTCTTAGCTTAAATACTAATGTAATGACTATAACTGTATATATAACTGCAAACAAAACTGCAGTTTGAACAATGTCGCGTGAGTGACGTCGCGTGAGTGACCTAGAAGAATCCTTCGCAAAAAAAGGACAGATCAAATATTGAAAAATCATAAGTCTAATAATAAAGCTTGATATTTCTTATTTATGTCAAAAATATTTAAAGTTCAAAATTTTCACACAATTCGCAGAGTTTGCCGATTATTAGCAATGATGTCTAAAGTCATGTATATTTGAAGTCGCGTGAGTGACCGCTCTTTTGTGGCTTTTATCTCAAAAGATAAAAACTGGAGGCTCTCAATTTTTTTACCAATTATAGTAGTCTCAAAATACTACAAAAAATTATTAGTGGTGAATTGTAAAAAATTTAATAGTGTTTGATATACACTGCCCGACAATCGATTAGCACACCCTATGCTCCCGACTTAGGAGCTTTATATCAGGAAAACGAATAAAGCAATAAGGATGAGTTTTTTTTTTATTAAAAGAATATTAAACTTCACACGAAAATAAATGGTAGATATGATATTAACTTTAGTAATAACATTTCAAATTATTTTAAACAAACTTAACATACAAAATTCACTTTTATTTTTGCGACACTTGATTAGCACAGTCATTTGAAAACATAAAATAACAAAGCAAAATGAGTTCAAACTTCACTCAAATTATTTTTTAAAATTAATTTCAATATTTTAGATCTTATTTGTAAACAAATTAATAATGTGTTGAGCCTCCACGATTAAGTATGACTTCGTACATCCGCTTGGGTAAGGAGTCATATAATTTTTTGATATAATTGAGTGAAATAGCCTCCCAGGACCTTTTTATTCCTTCAATGAGTTCTGCTTCAGTTGAATATTGCTTGCCGGACTCGTACACCTTTCGTGCCAGACATCCCCAAACATTTTCTATAATGTTTAGGTCGGGCGAGTATGGCGGCCAAGTTAGCAATTCTACATTTTGAGCCTCAATCCAGGTCTTTACAATCCTGGCTGTGTGGATAGGTGCGTTGTCCTGCTGGAACTTCCATTTCAAGGGTCCAAAAATATCCTTAATTGCCGGGAATGCCGTATTTAGTACACCTTTGTACGCAATGGCA